>OY365810.1:29324339-29621688 GCA_959347315.1 Bimastos eiseni | reverse complement strand
ATGCCAGTCTCAAGCCTGGATAAAGAAGGAGGGCGACTCTAATGTTCCATGTTATCACATAGCGTTGTTAAACTGCAACTAACCATTAGTCATGTCAATGACAACTATGTAAGTACGAACAGTCTTAAATTCTGAGCTTGAATGACCTCACCTGTTGCTGGTGCTACAGTCAGGGTGGCTGTGGAGCTGGTCTGTTTCGCAACCACACACCTGTACTGTCCTTCATCCTTCACAGTCACATTCACCATCTGCAGAACCCCAAGCTGTTCAACAACTGTTATCCTGAACAAACAAAACATCAGAACAAAATGTACAATTATAACAATAACAACAGTAATAAAAATGATTTTCATTGTTATTATTATAATATTGTGACCATTGTCATGTATTGACATATTAAAATTCTACAATATCTAACCGCTCTTCTTTTAGCATGGCTCATGCTCAGACGTCCACAAAAGTGAGCCACAGTTTGCACTGGGTCATGGCTGTTTATAATAGAATCAGTGCTCATAGAATCAATGAGCTTCCCTATTGTCCCAATCTGTACAATGTACAACTCAGGCCCATCCGAACTTGGGTCAGCGCATATCAGTGTCATCAAGGAAGTTTGGACAGAAGGGTGGTACAGTGAATGAAGCAGAGTTTAGTCACAACCAAAGTCATTCACTCATCCCTTCATGTTATCTGCATCAATGAATCTGCATGAGTCCTATATTTAGAAGAGTTTTTCGTTAATGTAAGCATTGAAGAGACGCGAACAGACGACACAATTTCTAGGCTGACCATTCGCCTGTATAGGCCCACTCTCCAAGTGTTGCAATGGTCCTCCTGTTATGAAGGAAGACTTATGATCCACCAGACACTGAGGCAAAATTCTCAAAAGCTGCATTAACAGACCAACATGCAAGACTGCGTCATAGAGAACTGGTAAGTCGAGGTCAAGCATCGTTAGGACTTTAGATAGGCGAGTGACAACTGCCATCTTTGGAGGACACAGAAATCCAAGAGACCAGTTTGGGATTGACTAGAGACCAGTTTGGGATTGACAAGAGACCAGTTTGGGATTGACAAGAAACCAGTTTGGGATTGACAAGAGACCAGTTTGGGATTGACAAGAGACCAGTTTGGGATTGACAAGAAACCAGTTTGGGATTGACAAGAGACCAGTTTGGGATTGACAAGAGACCAGTTTGGGATTGACAAGAGATCAGTTTGGGATTGATGGCTTCTAAGTGACCATTGCACCAGCGGAATAATAGATCCAGGATTTCTGGTCGATCCAACAAAGCCGAAATTTCCTGTTGTTTCCAGCCAACAGGTGCGACACCTTGACATGCCCAGGAATTCAATCAAGTGATCAGCAGTACCTGTCTATTGTCTAATACAGTCACATTCATCTGAGCCATATAATATAATCTGGCTATAGTATACAACCAAGAGTTGTCATCAGTGGTATGGTATCAACTATGAACCCTAACTTCTCTACTGATGGATGTTCCACAATACCCAGAGTTCCATGGGTGACTGCACCCCTCACTCTCTAAACCCAAGTGTAGAATGCAAATCAGTCCGTAGTGTATAGAGATGATCCCATGCAAAATACAGTCATTGCTTATCAGTCTCTTTAAACTCAGGCCTAAAGTACTTGTCAAGATTAACCTAGAAGTTTCATTCTCTATATTCAACTGCTTGCAACTGAATACAAGAGCAAGCAATTTAAGAAAGAGTGGGTGGATGAATTAAAAAATTAAATTCTGTCACTTCCTTTCATAAATGTCTCAAAGCTCAATATTTCTCATTGGTTTTCAAACATCTAGATATCTAACACCTGGCAACCAACTAAAGGCATGTCAGCATAAAGCACCTCGGAATTGCGCTTTTGCAGGCCCTGATCAATCAAACCTAGTTATATAAATCACTGAAGTATTTCTTTATAGCAGCTGCTGGGCTGGGAGCACCCCTGAGTAGGTTTCTTGAATGGGCGCTATGTAAGTACCCAGAATGAATTAATTAATTAATGAATTAATGCAAAACATCTTGTTAAAGGAAGTTCATACATAGAAATGACCATTCTGGTACCATCTGTTGCAATATACATGTGTGCGCAAAAGACAATGCCTGCGGTGATTTCACAACTGACAAATGAATGAGGCGGTGAATACAAATTAGTTGATTTAAAGAGACAAAAGACACATGAAAGTTATGTTAAAAATCTAGAATATGGAATAGGCTTAGATGAAACGAAGGTTTCAAGATGCTCAAAGAATCATGAGAATAGACCTGCTATAGCAATTGAAAAAAGGCAAAACATAAACAATCTCATCACAGCTTAACTTTACCTTAGTCCCTTATCTTCTGATTTTACCAACATTAGACCTCAACCGGCAGTGTGAATACAACATTATTAATTGAGCACTGTTGGAATAGTAAGAGTTATCGTAGGGTCATAATGTGGTCTCCATAGAAAATTTTACATTTACAATTTTACATTTAACTGCTGTGAATCTAATCTATAACAAAGAGAACAGATGTTAAGCAATTGTTACGCAATTGCAATTCAAACAAAATACATAAAAATGCATATCAGAGCTGCTTTTGAGGACATAAAGGCAGAGAGCTGAATTAGATACATAATTATAAATGAAAGAAGACCATTCAGAGCTGCTTTTGAGATCATAAAGGCTGAGAACTGACATAAATACATGAAAGAAAACCATTCAAAGCTATATTTGAGGTCATAAAGGCAGAAACGTTAGGATTGACCTACATAAACTAAATGTCTAAACAAACATGCCCCATTTCAAATGACTTGGCTGAACTTGTTTTTAGCTGAACTTATATATGAATGAACTTCGGAATAATTGCGTTGTTTCACTCAAGGAGAAAGATTCTGTGAACAGCAGGGTAACCAGCAACCATTCTAGCACCCCTGCCCCACCCGCAAATATCTTAATCGATACTGTTACTTTGCTTACAATATTTATTGAATCTTCACTCATCGTTTCTGTTGAAGATTTAATTCCTTGTAAACTTTCCCATTGAATTTCTTTTTAATGTTCCCTTCTTTCTAATTGCTCCAGTCTTTATAACTTTTGTTTCATTTTTTAACTTTTAATTTCTTTTAAAACCATCACTTACCATTTAACTTATCACAGAAGTGGTTGAACTGCATGTGAAATTGGATTCCTTTGGATTGGATCCCAGACCGACTGGATTGGTGTCATCCTAACAACACTGGAGGGGGGGCATTTTAGGTTTGGCATAGTGGAAGCATAGATGTACGTACCGATGAGTGTCATCTGTTGAAATCATCCGTCCATTGTGCTCCCATAAAATGGTGAATGATGGAAGTGAGCCAATGACGATACACTGGAATCGGACAGACTCTCCCTCCACAGCATTAACACTGACCGGATCAACGGAAACAGACTCTAACCCTATGTGGAAAAAACATTCACAAGTCATTATTACACAATCAAGCTACAATGCAACAGCCATAACAGGTATTAATTAAAGGTATTAATTAATGATCATTAAGTTGACTTTGCCTAACAAATCAAAAGACTCAGATTGCAACTCTGTTCAACTGGTGTCTTTTGAGACTTTGTATTGTAAGAATATTTTTATAAAATTCTTAAGACTTTTCTTTTTGTCCAGGCCTGGGTTGGGAGTGCCTCTGAATAGTTATCTTGAAGAAGCGGCGGCGCTATATAAATTGCGTTGATTGATTGATTGAATAAATTCAATGTATATTGCACAATCCAACCACAATGCTAAATGTACTTTGAGCTACATTCCATGCATATCAGTCATGCAGAAAAGGTGTAAGAGTTGTTGAAACTTGAAATTCGATGTTGACATGTAGAGCACAAAAACGAAGTCTATCTGGCCTAGCACTTAAGCTGTATATTTTCAACACTCGATCTAGGATTAAAACACAGCAAATCAGTCAATGAAAGTATCACTCTGCATAGAAAAGCATGACATCATAAAATATATCTGATTCTCCCTTAAATCAACCATCAACTGATGATGACTATGGTAATGTGTTTATGGTGCTAACAAGTGATTTGATTAGATTCATTAATTTAGATGCCCAGTACATATAGTAAACTACAAATGCACCTGTTGGATATTCAATGAACACACTACTATACACTACATGTATTACACTCTACAGGTACATTTACAATTACACTACATAATTACACTAACTACACTTGCATAACACAGAAATCAACTGGGTCTATGGGGGTAAATCAGAGAATTAGCAGTAACAGCAAACAACTGGAGAAAAAAGTCCGCGTTGACAGCATAGAGCAATATAAATTAAGCAAATCAACCAGTAGAGTCTGAAGAATGCTGGCTTTAGCTGCAATAATGGTCGTTACACTGGACCAAAGGAGGCAGGAAAAGAGTCATTCCAGTAACATCTAACTGCATCAACTTCCACTATACTTAGATCTCATTTGAAATGTTTCATTCAGCCGTGCACCGTATCTGCTGTTCAGAGTTCAGTTCAAAACTCACAGTCTGTTGGCAAAGATTCAATGAGCCAACAGACTCCCTTCTACATCAGACACTCACAGGCAAATCTAAAGCACAAGAAACAATGCTCTCGGTCCACTGTACACAACACTGTCGAATTTCGAATGACAATGTCAGCGTGTAATACTCGATCGTCGTCAAAACAGACTCTGTATTCGTGTCAACCGTCAAAGACGGATTAGATTTGATGGTTAGTCTCTACATGTCCACCGATGAAGACCTTTTCCAAAATTCATATGGCTGTACTCGTGCACAAGGGGTAGTCGGGTCTGTTGTGTCTCCAGACCCAACTCAGCTCCTATATGGGCGAAGGTGTGAAAGGCCCTGAATCTCGTCTCTGATGATGGGCCCTACTAAACATGACTTACAAGTGTGATCAGCCAGGAAAACAAATATGAGACACCAGAACACATCTGTTTTGTCCATACAGGACTTGAGCTTGGCCAGGAGACACCACAGACCCACCAATAGATGGTCCTGTGATTGGTGCCAAAGGTGTGAAATTCAATAACTATAATTGATCTGAGTTATATAATTGAATTTAGGTGTGATCCATTCAGCACAGCTGGATATTTTTACAGCTACAGCACACTCCCTTGTTATAGGCTCATCCGCTTCGAACACCAGAATCAATAAAAAATGTCAACACATAAATGCATCTAAGAAGAATAAAAATGATTATGCCTTAGGTACATAAATCAGATACATAAATACATTCATTGGTGTTCCCACTGAAATCCACGCATCCAGACAGAGATGTAGGCGGCAAACAATGGCTGTGTTCTACTACGATTTTTAACACCTCTTCTTCATCTTTTTCATCACTATTAGTGAATGACCAGCCTACATTATTGCGTGCAGCGCACATTGGAATAGTAAGAATCCATGCAACAAATGTACGTCAGTTCAAGTCTAAGTGGAGGATGGCTATACTGGATGAACAAGGATGAGAGATGAAAAGTTACTCTACTCTCTAGTCCTGTGGCTGGCGTTGGTGCAACTTGCTAACTATCATGTTATGAATCAATAGCTGTAACTAGGATAGCTAGGTTATTAATTAAGTTTAGTTAAGTTTTCAGTTAATATTATGCAAAGAATTGTTATTTTGTACAGGCTTATAATAGTTCAAAAACGATAATTGGTGCTATTGTTCACTGTCACATCGAACATCCCTAGGTGGCCCTAACCAGTAGGATCTTCCCATCCCTGATTGGGTCTCGTGGGTGATCCAATAGCAATAATTATAAGATTTGTATAATTGTCATTCTTGTTCTGTCTATTGGATTGCCAAATAAACTTTAGTTGATTGATTTCATATTTTACAATATTTAACACATGACGCAGTGGGAGCCAGTACCTGCTCAGAAGGAGTTTGAGCAGTTAGCACCCAAGATGTGTTTTACCATAATCAGGGCTGCAGACAAGGATATGCGTAGGTACACAAGGACTTCACAAGGACTAGTATATAACTTTTAAGACTTTTGAAGACTTTGGTCAATAAGACTTCTCAAACTGAAACACAATCTAAGTTTGAAAGTTAATTATTTCTGTTTGATTGGTAATTTGGCAAAGCAAGCTGCAAAAAAACTTTAAAATTACATTGCTCTAAACGGTTTCTAGTGGGAACATCATTGCGACCCATGTCCTTTAAATCATAATTTAATGTGTTCAACTTTTGATTTTGAGTACAACACCTATACAGAATTTTGATAGAGTTGAGTATTAATCAAAATAGTGATTTTCAGTAGAAATAATTCAATTATTGTTTAAACTAGATTAAATCTAAACATAACTATGCCTCCTTCTCCTCCATAAAATAAAGTAAACTAATCGATTCTGTTTTTGGCAAAGGTTTTACCAAACAAGATAGTAGACCGACAGAATATGAAGATAAATATCTAGAAGGTAAAAGATAACCCACTTATCAAGTAATTTTAACAACAGAGCTGGCCCAAGGGCACCTCATCTGACTTTAAACACTTTTCTTTCATTCCATTTATCATTTCATTCCTCAACAACTAGCCCAATAAGCCCATATTAAGTGATTTATCTTTGTTCATAACTTTCTCAGCTAACTTCCTGTCATGATAATGTCCTTTAAATCTTACAATTAGCGTGTGTGAACTTGTGTGAATGTTGGGAATTAAATCATCACCCGCCTTGCCACAGTTTGATGTAATATTAGACAGGTGGTATTCTCTATTATAGTCGATTTATCTAGAGAGATCATCTTAATAAATATCCTCAAGCAATCTTTTATGAGTTCCCTATCAGAGAACGGTCCTTTTCTCCTAGCTAAAGAGCTTCATCAAAAAATCTGACCTTGATCATTGTTTCTGACTTACTGCTTTCAGCTTTCAAAACATCTGCTGTTCAGTAAAGCTTTGGCTCACACAATTTGCTCAGTCAATTCGAACTTGTCTGGACAGGCACTCAAACTTTCCTTCATGTCTTGTAGAATAATGCCACTTAATATTATATCATCGTTTGCTGCAATCTATATAGTCTTGACAGATCAAACATAACAAACCCATGTATTCTTAAAATTTAACAGCAAAATGCCATTAGAAACAGATGGCGAGGTGAGGATAATGAGCGATAAAGCTGACATTTGATCGAAGCGGCATATGCTCACTTATTATCAGCCGCTATTGCCATTGGTTTACTGAACTTGCAACCCAGACAAACCAACGATAAGCATTAAGCACAGGACGCAGACTGCATCGTCAAGCCTTAGAAGCCGAGTTGGGAAAGTCATTTAGATCTTGGTGTGGCTCTGTACAATAGACAGAAACTGCAATCCCATTAACACCATTTGCACCATACATCACCTGTGTAACCCTGAAGTCCCATTCATATGAACCACAACATAAACACTACAACTGCCTCTGAATCTAGCAATTTATTTATTGTAATTATTAATTAGATTTCTAACATGCGCAAGGTCACATCGAAATGTGCATCTGATGTGTGTCAATGTACTGATGCTAATCCCACACCAAGCCAAATCAATACCTGATAAAACGACAACCTATAATGTACTATCATAGAGTGTAGTGCTTAGCATGCAATACTTTCAACCGAAAGGTTAGAAGCTCAAATCCCAACAGAGTAGAACCCTGGTTTGAGATTTCTGCTTCACCCTTGAAAACTGGGTTACAATGATTACATTAACCATACACAGTAGCTTGGAAGATGAGATGGCAAGGAAGAGGACTGGCCACCTGACCCTTCATGGCCTATGTTGAGGCTCAGAAAATGAAGTCAGATGCATAAACTTCATGTGCATGGCTAGGCCCGCGTCGATTATGCTGGATGAAAATTATTTGGTTTGGAGCATGTCGAATTTTCAAGAAAAATAATGGACAAAGACTTGTGAAAGTGCAGAATCCAAAATCGACCATATCTCTAAAACTAAATGAGCAAATGAAAATATTTTTGCAGAATTGTGATGGCACTAAGTCCACACAGATGCTGGATGAAAATTATTTGGTTCGGAGCAAGTACAATATTCAAGAAAAACAATGGACTAACTTATTCAAAGCCTAGTGAAAACATAGAATACAAAATCGATCATATCTCTGATACTAAACGTGCAAATGTAGTTGAGAATTATAATTTGAGGCCCAAATCATATTACATGTACGGATATATCATGGAATAGTATAATGTAAGCATAATATTTGTAGGCAGTAGATAAGATATTCGTTTCAAAATACCTAAGTTTTTTGCAATTTTTAGCGCAATTTGTTCAATGTGTTCGTTCCAAGTAATGTGTTGATCTACATATACTCCAAGGAATTTCACGGATTTTACTTGTGGAATGTCAATATTATCAATTTGATCGACGCGAGGTGAAGCTGATCAGAATTGGGTACTGCTTTCCTTTCACAGTTCTTGGAGGCTATGTAATTCCTGTTGATTTCCAGACCCAGTTGATTTCGAAATAGGTGTGACATCGCAGGTTGGTTCCATGTTGAGTTGCTACCCAGCTATCCCTGTTGATGAGTTTGGAGAAGGAGAGGTATCAGACAAACCGTCGACGACTAGGTTGTTTAGCTGTTGATATTTTCCAAATCATTTACCTGGTGATTCAACTTGTTGTTTTCTTCTGCTAGTAACGACAGTTTCGAGTTAAGGGTTGAGGTCGCATTATTAACCAGATCCGTGGCAAACTTTTCCAGTGTTTTTTGGAAAGTGGTTGCGAAATTAGCTGCGAGTTTTGCGAACATTGACTTTTTCGTTGAATTAAGGCTTGACACCAAGCAGTCAGAATAGCGTTGATCACCAGGTCGTCTTGTACAGCCTCAACGATGTCGTCCAATTTCGCTCTCTTTTTCGCCCTTATAGGCTTGTTAACTGGTTAAAGTTCTATTCCAGGTTATCTTACCGCTTTAACTAATCCATGTAAAAGCCCAATGTTACTCCGTGGCCATCTTGACACACCTTGTAACCAGAGATGCCTCTTGATGTTGGGCGATGGGTCTGTAATTACTCTCTAAACATGTTGTATAAGGAACATATAATTATTAGAAGTTGAGTGTGATTTGTGTCTCAGCTGGGTACTCACTTCATAACTCCTGCCTTAGCAATCAGTTTTTTAAGGATGTATCAATGTATATATCCTACTGTAAATCAGTGTCCTGGCACAAGCCTTCTCCGAGATGTTACACTTTGGTTTGGTCTCCTTGAAGGCAACTGTGCAACTCACATTACCTGCGTAGAAGTTGCACGTTCAGAGAGAATGCCAAAAACTTTCGACCTATATCCACACAATGCACTAGGCCTATATGCAAAATTCGAAAGAAAAGGAACAGATCAAAGCAAAACGATCCTAGATAGATGATACAAATGAAGACATAATATCACTTGTCTATGCTGATTCTACGGGGAGCAATTGACTTTATAAACGAGGAAGGGCAATGGAGATAATTTATTTGTATGCATCAATCACAAATGGCTGGCATCAGGAACTGATGCTGATGATGCTGATATCTCAGTAGATGCTTTGCTGTGACACAAAGAAATACATATAAGGGTCTCCTTAGTGCTTCATCAGTGATCTCTGTTCAAACCAAGCAAGTCACAAGACGAGCCCCCCCCCGGGTGAATAAGCCGCCAATAGAAGGCGTCACAAAAACTACTACTGTCACAAACTACAGATGAAGTTGTGGCTGAAGCACTGTATGTTGACATCCCATCCAGACTGCCTTACAGCAATATATGTATTAACATATATATGTGTAAAAATAAAAAATACCTGACTGGACCCGATGTATGCAGGCATGCGCTATGCTGCCATCCCTCATCCATATATATATATATATATATGGATGATATATACTTATACAGGAAGAAGTGAAAGACAAATTATATCAAAACAAAGGAAATCAATCAAAACTCTAATCCTCTGCAATATCAATAAATCGGTTTAAATTTTTACAAAAACCTACTACTGCATAAATGTAGGCAGTAAATTCAAACACCGTGGACAGACTCTACCCATACATCAAAAGCGTCTGAGTTATGTTTTCTTGCAGGCAAAAGAAAACTGACTGTCTGCCTATGATGGAGAAAAGTTGTCAATGTCTCTATGGTCCAATTTTCATGATCCGACCCAACGAAGATGCACCCGACCCCACACGACCCTACTTCTAGAGCTCAATATCTGACCCGACCTCACCCATGACGTACAAGATCCGACCCAATCCGACCCGCCTTTAGTGCTAATTTTACTAATATTATTTATCTTCAAATTTTAATTTTGTAAAAACCCAGCACAGTCAGACCACCACATATGATCATAATTATTGATTTGTGAGGACGTAACAAGGAAGATACCCTTCGTTTATTCCATTTATTTTGGCCTAAACTTACTTTCTCCATAAAAATATGCAAAAGAATTCAGGATAATATTGGGTACATAAAGAGTCCGGTCCGCATGTCCCAGTGCTGCCTCCTCGGCTACCTCACATGCTGTAATAAATCCGCTGACCTTTCGTTTTTTTCATAAATTCATGAGAGATTATTCCATACGACAACTTGACCCGAGTTCGGTGCAAAAGTTTTTGCGCAAATTCTTTCCCCATATTCAATTTATTTGATTGCAACTGATTAACATTATGAATAGAACAGAGTTGAAAATTATGCTCTGCAAAAAATTGGAGGGTCGAAATGGGTTCCGTTCGGTACCCGACCCAATGCAACCCGTCAAGATCTTGACCCAATCCGACCCACCTAATCTACAGATATTCATGACCTGACCCAACCCGCAGGTTGACCCGACTCGTGGACAACTCCGTGATGGAGTGTCTATATGAATAGTACAAGTGCCTTAACCTTTAACAACCAGCGTGTACTAAAGTGTAAGGCATAATCAATAACGCTGATAGTTAAAGAGTTAAGGTTCCAGTATGAAGTGTGATTTAAAAAAAACTTCTGGTGTGAGTCAATAGCAAAATGCAACTGTTTAGAAACTTTAGATTGTCTTCTGCTCACATTCGTCAGATACATAACTGCTAAAGATTATATATACTGTGTTTATAAATACATTATACACATGCGTGCTTGCAAACTCGTTCATTCATTCATTCAAGTCAGGAGTTAGAAATAGCGATTCTTTACTGAACCTACTCAGAGGCAATCCAAGTCAAACCACATCAGTCAAAACAAGACTTATAAAATGTAGTTGCACTACTCCTTAGGCCTTAGCACAGTTCCCAACCTTTTTATATAGTTCGAGGACTTGCTGGGCTACAAGGTAAAAATAAGAAAAATTTTACTTTACAGCCAAAAGCGGGCTGTAGGTTGGGAATTGCTGCCTTAGCAGTGATGTGAGCCCATTTCAAATGAAGGGCCCAAAAATTGAGAAGGTGCAGCAGCACTGCCTAATTCAGGAGTAAGCCAAAGGGGAGGAGAATGTTCCTTCCCAGCAGAATGACAGAGACCGGATGACAAAAATCACACAGGTAGGGTCAGGCGCAGTCAAGAAGGCACCCCTAGACCAGTACAGCAACCCTGTAGGAGATGCTTTGCAGGACAGGATGCTGGACAGGAAGCCAGAGCAGTACATCCCACACATATACAGAAATTGGAGCAAGTTTAGAAATGAGCTAAATCAGATGAGCAGTGACATTAAACAGTCAAGTAGAGGACCCTGTCAATGCACCCAATTAAATCAATTGGTAGACGCCCAAGGATCAGCTGCAGTGATCCGATCTGTCCATAAGAAAAGCATAAAATTAATAATCACCAGAGCAGAGTCATGGAACATGAAGCGAGATATAATCCGTAATTGATGTACCTCATAATAGCCGCCAATCATTGGTAAGCTGATCTATGTGCTGAGAAAAAACAAAGTTCTTGATCCAGAGTTACTTCTAAGTCCCAAAACGAATCCATGATATGTGTGTGCCAAGCGGGAATGTTTCTGCCACCAGACACTGGTCAATTCTGTCACCCAAATGACTTGAGTCTTAGAGGCGTTGAGAAGCAGGCAATTGGATGCCAACTGAGCAGAAAGGGCATCCATAGCTTGACACATCTGCTGAACGGCCGCCACCTCGCAATGGATATATGCTACCCGCATACCTTTCATATTTCTTCTGTTCTTTGCTGAGGATTGTCAGCTTGTTAAATAAACGAAGATATAATAATAATAAACCCAGCATCAGCATAAAACTTGTACAGAAGCTCACATTATGCCAGCTGCAAGGCCCCAATACCAGATGCATAGATAATATAAAGCAATGGGCCCAGCACTGAACCCTGTGGAACACCAAAAGAGGCAAGAACCCATCTGGACATGAGGATCCAAAGACAATACAATTAGTGCACTCTGACAGGAGAAACGAGAAAAGCCACACACCTAATGGTTTGCCTATCAGCCCAAAAGTATGCATACAGACAGACATATGCATGTACATTTATCATAGGTTACATAGGAGTATGGAATGCTACACCAGCATCAGGCAAAAAATCATTTCCTAAACTATAAGTAGAACGTGAAATGACTCACACATGAAAGCCCACACTGCCTGCACATCGGCAGTGCCAGTCAAAAGCCTGGATAAAGAGGGAGGGCGACGCTAACGATCTTTGTCATCATACAGTGTCGTTAAACTGAAACTACTACTATCAACTGCAATTGCAGTTGTACTGCAATTGCGCCGTCGAGGCATGTGTGTGCACTTCTGAGCAAAAAGTGTTGGAAGAAGGGCGGTATCAAATTTCAGAAATAAAAAAAATAAATAAGAAATAACACATGTGAACATTGATCAGTATAACCAGTGAAAACTGACAAAGAGAATATGACAACTTACAAGTCAACCACAAACGGAAGATAACAAAACGCAACTACTTGCGAGAGCTGGTAAGAAAGAGGCCATACAGGAACAACAACCAGAATCCATTCTAGCACACATCAATCAGGGTTCCTTTTTATGGTGTTTAGTTTTCCTGGCACAAAAATACAGGCATAAAACTTGACAGAGAATATTCAGTTCCATCTCTGCACACCATATGCAACAGCAAGCATACATACATGTATACATACATATATATACAGTGATATATATATATATAACCATAACCATATGATTATAATATAATATATATAATATACACATCATGCATACATATAAATGCACACATCATATATATATATATATATATATATAATATATATATATATATATAAACTCACCTACTATATATAATAATATATACAACATACATCAGACATATATATATATATATGTACAATGTACATACACACATCATATATCATGCATACAAACTGCAGAGATTTAATTATATTAAAATAGGTTGCCCATTATTGCATTGTATTGCTCAAAATATCAGTGATGGTGATGATAGCAATCAGCATAGACACTCCTAATGGCAAGGTGAATTAAGAGAAAGAACTTTTAAAAGGATCATCTGTCAGGACGTTAAAAATGAGAGTTGGGCAAATTGGTCAACAATGAGAAGTAATTCATCGAAGTTAGCTCAACAACTGAGTTTATCCAAGTCAAATAATTATTGCGACATGGTCGAAGGGGACAAAATACTGTGTTGAAGAATTGGTGGGACTCACAATGTATGTGTATAAACCGAGCATTAATTATTCCCACGATAAATAACGATAAATAACGCAGTAATAGGGACAACAATCTCGGTTTTACAATGGCAATGGTGCTTACTGCCACATTAACACTGCAGAGAATGATCACGGCAATGGGATTTTACTGCCAAGGTAATATTGTGAACAATTGACTCAGCGATAAAACCACGGTAATGGTACTATATATCGCACAGTAATTGTTACTTACACCAACTTATTCACTTATTCCCATTCCGATTCTATTCACTTATCATCATTTCAACTTCCTGCCTCAAAATTTTGTTGTTGAACAATTTAACATTTTTAATTAAGCAACACGGAAATGTGCAATATAAATAAACTTTCAAAACAAAAATGACATCTAATTTGTTTTAAAAGTAATTGTGGTTAAACTCAAAGGATATATTATGGCTGTTTCAACTAATTGATCAGCTTATCCATGTTGATGAAGGGTTTAGAGATTTGGTTTCGTAATATACCAACCATGTATGATGTAGTACTCATCTGAACATGTGCTAACTCTTTTGGCCCTCATACCTCAAAACCGAAAGGTCGACCAAATTGGAAGCTGGGATTCACCTCTCCTCAAAAGACCATACCTGCTGGTATCTGCTCTGGTGTACACGCCTACCAAATATATATGGTAAGCATAACGATTTAATGGACAGGAACTTTGGAACTCCAGATTATTCCTTAAAAACAGCATTGCATATTACTAGCGAAACAAAAAATGTTTGCAAAATTTGTCTACAAAGTAATTGTAGCATAACTAAAAGTAATACTTGGTCGTTTTATCGGCAAGTTTATGTTGATTAATTAATATTTAACACAGTATAGTCACAAGTTAGTCATTCTTAGAGGAACAAGTTTATCTAAGTCAAATCTTTTCAAGCGTAATTTTGAGAACTTGAAATGGCGATTTTTATCTCCTGAAGCAATTAATTAGTCAGGAATAGTCAGAGTTTGTTTACTGCAAACTTTTGATCAGGTAATCCGCTTTTGTGTTTTATTATTTCAATCAGCAATACAATCAAGATCCTTTCAATGTGTTCCATTACTGTCAATTCTCCCCCAATTGTTATTGTCAGGAGTTTGCTGTTGAATAGAGTATATCTCGATGCAAGGACAATTGGACATCTCAAGGATCAGTAATGATTGTTTCACACTTATCATAGTAAGCTGGGCATCAAACAATTCACATAAGGACTGAATTTATCCAATTTGAATTTATCCAATTTAATGCCAAACTGTAATCCATTGGTGCTTTAGGACAACCAAAAAAAGCAGTCACTCCTTTCCGGCTCTGTGTCTATAGTCCGAAGGTTCGATAGCTAGTCCAAAGATTGCATCATGGTGTCCGGTCGATAGTTGATAAGATTGCGGTTTGATAATAGCTGGGTTGTTGAAAAGAATTGTTTGCTTAGAAGCCGGATTGCACCATTCTCTTCATTCATCCAGCTTCCATTCAGGCATGATTCTTTTTTATCAATCCAGCTCCCAGTTTTACATATTCTTTTCATCAATTAATCCAACTTCTGGTTAAATTAATGGCGGAGTATAGAATCTTTGGACTATCGAACCCTCGGACTATCGAACCTTCGGATTATCAAGCGAACACGGACTCACATACAACATACCCTGAGAAATAGCATCAGATAGAAATTGAGACCTTGACCTCATTCTCACCGTCTTTCACAAAAACTGGCAATGCAAAGGTCCAGGGGTCAAACATGCTCTCGATTATCAACACGTGAAAGGCATGGTTCAAAATATCTGCCAGGAAAGACTTTCACAGCGAAGAGTGTTATAGATCACTGCTCTTAGAAAAACTGACAAAAAAATGAGTTACTTGTAGTGAATGATCGGTGACATACTCACATATGCCACGATAAAAATGAAGGTAAAAAAGTTGCTGCCACTTGGGGCTAGATTTGAGGGGCTCACTCCATCTTTGCCATCACCAGGGTGCACATTAAAAATACGCCAGCAACCAATAAATAAAAAAACCATCCTCTCTCTCTCTCTCTCTTTATCTAAATATAGAAAGGTAATCTTCACTCCCTAACTAAATTTAAAAAGTCATTCCTCTCTCTATAACTAAATACAGAAAGCCATCGGAGCAGGACGTTTTGGCACAGCCGTTTTGGCGTGACCGTTTTGGCGCAGCAGGACGTTTTGACGCAGATATCTGATACAATAAAATGCAACACGAAGCATGATGACGATAATAATTAGGCTAAACTGGGAACTGGAATGATGGAAAAAATTATGCTTAAATAGAAGCGGGATGAGTATAAGAATTCTTACTCGTCGTGGGACCCCCTTTAGTCACAATCTTTTTATCCATCTCGCTTCCAATTAAACGGCCTTATTGTTCACCAATCCAGCTTCTATTTAAGCATGATTGTTTTCATCAATCCAGCTTCAATTTAGGCATGATAATTTTCATTAATCCAGCTTTCATGTTAGCATGATTATTTTTCATCAATCCAGCTTTCATTTATCATGATTATTTTCATTAATCCAGCTTCCATTGAAACACGATTATTTTTCATCAATCCAGCTTCAATTTAGGCATGATAATTTTCATTAATCCAGCTTTCATTTTAGCATGATTATTTTTCATCAATCCAGCTTCCATTTATCATGATTATTTTCATTAATCCAGCTTCCATTGAAACACGATTATTTTTCATCAATCCAGCCTCCATTTAAGCACGATTCTTTTCGTCAATCCAGCTCCCAATTTAACAGTATCCTTTTCATTGATCCGGCTTCTAGTTAAACATGATTCTTTCCATCGATCCATCTTCTATTACCGATGCTCCCGAAGCTTAACCTGAATTGCCCTGTGGAATAATTTACGACACTAGAAAGTGCAGATTGCCACTTAATATATTTATATAATACATAATTATTGTATCAGAGATCTGCACCAAAACGTCATGTGTTAAAACGTCATGTGTCAAAACGTCATGTGTCAAAACGTCATGTGTCAAAACGTCATGTGTCAAAACGTCATGTGTCAAAACGTCCTGCGCCAAAACGGCTGCGCTAAAACGTCACGTACTGGCAAGCCATTCCTCTCTCTCTCTCTCAAACCAAATTAAAAAGCCATTCCTCTCTCTATAGCTAAGCATAGAAAGCCATTCCTCCCTCTCCTCTATCTATCTCTCTCTTTAAACTCACATAGCACAGACCACAGCAGACATGGTCCCCAATGGATTCGCCACACACGTTGGAAGCAGTGGACACAAGGCCAAGCAGACGTAAGACTATCCTCATTCCTAAGTTATTGATATGGTAAATTGTATTACAATGGCTGCAGATCTCATTGTTGACCATAATGACAAGAAATAGCAATGAAATCAACTCTGAAGGTGATGATGAGGAGGCGATGATGATGATGATGAAGATAAGAAAGAAAAAGCGGAGGAAGAATAGGCCAGAAGGAGATACAACGTGTCAATGTGTTTGTGTCTAAATTCAGCCAATCCTTAATTACTATATTCCGCAAAATCTCATATCCTGTTACAGTTTTGATGAAAAACATCATCAGTGCCAGCTGTAGCAGCAATGGCAGCAGCAGCAGTGGGATGAAGGAGGAGGAGGGCTTCCCTTCCATAAGTTCATAACAAACCACTGATGCTAAGAAGTACAATAATAGTGAAAAGAATTTTCATCTGGAAAGTTATGCAGAACTTAATTACAGCCTGTTTCGGAATTTATTAAAACACCATTTATGGCCTCCTCTCAGTCAGTCCCTGTCCATGTTTATGTCTCTCTGTCTGTGTGTGCGTGTGCATAATTTATGTGTGTGTGCGTGTGCGTGCTTGGAGAACACACTGGGATGCATAACTGAGGAATCAAGTTCAATACACGTATCCCCCAAAAAGTTGACTAGTCCTTCTTTTGTAAGACAGTGGCATTTGTTAAAATGAGACGCAAAATGTAATGGGCGCCTTGTATGGCTGCCGACAGTTACATTCGACTCTTGTAAAACTTGTCATCATTCAATCATACTGTAATCATACTGTAGTTTGTCAGTTTGAAATTAAACCAAAATAAATAATGATAATAATAATAATTATTATTATTATTATCATTATTATTATATGATACACTTCCTAGTACTTACTATATATATATATACATATATATATATGTGTGTGTATATATATATATATATTATATACACATGAGGAAAAAGGAGATTCAGAAGAAGATCAGTGACATAATTTTAAATACCTGAGTTTGGCAAATAACCCCAACACAGAACTTGATTTTATACTATAATCTTGTCGAATTTGTTTACCTTCCGGAAATACTCTAGGCCGCCTTCCTAGAAATAGTCCAGCAGGGCTTTGTTTGGACAGCAGTGAATTTGGCCCACAATGGACCGACCAGTTTATCTGATAGTTCAAGTTCAACACACTCACCACTATATACCAATGCACCAATGCCTCCCTCTCTCCCTCCCTCTCTCTCTCTGTCTGTCTGTCTCCCTCCCTCCCTCTCTCTGCCTCTGTCTCTCTTTCTGTCTCTCTACCACCACGCATAAACACTGTATTCGCACTCACTGCATCTGGTACAGTGACCCATTCTTTTCCATGTTCCACAACCTGTGCAGAGTCTCTGCTGATGCTTTTAACAGTTAGTACATCTACCACCTGAAGACAGCAGCTGAACGTATACCACTTTACCATCTGAACCAGTTCGCACCATAGAACATAGAACACTTGTCTGCCAAAGCTTCTTCTGCCCTAATTTAGTGTCAATGTGCCTCTGTGTAGGTTCTTGAAGGGGTGCTATATAAATGCCCAGAATGAATGAATGATGTGTGCATTTCTATGCACTACAAATGGACTAAGGTAATGTCACTTATGCAGGTCTCTCTCTTTGTCTCAGATTATTCAACTTCAACCCGCTCTATACACCTCAGCCCCGCTAATTGAGTTATAAGAAGTTGAGATCAATTCCTGCCATTCCCATAAGATTGTAAATCCTTCCATTACCTAGGTGGCAGCATTATTAAATTAGATGTAGAACAAGATGGTCACCTTGCATGGCTTCTATACAATTAATGTCGACTCCCGTAATAACTTGCAATCATCCATTCACACTATGCTTGTAATCCTACTGCAGCTGTGTCAGTTTGAGTGCAGCGAAATGATGATTATTATTATTAATGATTCTTATTAATAATATTAATTACAATCACTATTCTTATTATCATCATTATTATTCTTACTATTATTATTATGCTATCACAGTCTATATTTTAAGGTCATCAACATCTAGAGCTGATGAACTTTCTCAAAGAGGCACTCTACATTATAAAAACTAAACATATACAACTTACAAGTAACTTCTTATTTTAACTTGTTGCATATTGCAATGGTTTACGGTGTGAAGTTCCAAGTATATCAATAAACGAATATTTATTATTGTTATTATTAGTTATCAATTACAGTTTCCAGGCTCATTCTAGCTGAGCATTTTGTCTAGTGACATGTGCTTGTGTGTGAATTCTGAGACTCTAATTACAGTGGGAACAGCCAACACTGCAATATAGGTCATCATCCTTTCAAACTGATCACACAACTGCCATTAAATTTTTAAACCCCTTCTGCTATCACAACTTTATTCACAGTGCTCACATGAACTTCAGACTTCTGCAGCATTATGTCCAATTAGAATGCAAAGTCAAACATGGCCGATCACTGGCTGAGCTCTGCCTTGTAAGAGAGTAAGGAAGTAAGTGTTAGTAAGTAAGTGTAAGAAAGTACATAAGTAAATAAGTAAGTAAGTAAATAAGTAAGTAAGTAAATAAGTAAGTAAATAAGTAAGTATGTAAATAAAAAGTAAGTAAGTAAACAAGTAAGTAAGTAAGTATTAATAATTAACTGTAAGTAAATAAGTATTAATAATTAACTGTAAGTAAATAAGTAAGTAAATTATGGATGTTAAACGATAACCGGAAGTCCGGTTTTCGGTTTAGACAACGGTAACTGGTTTATGTTATTTTCAAAACGGTATTCGATTTTTTTCTTTTTTCGCCTTATTATTTATCTCACCTATACCGGATTAATTCCCATTGGAAGATGCTCAAGTAAGTAGGTTAACTTCAAAGGTACAGACATGGCTAAGCGAAATATTTCCAGTCCGTGTCTTCCAACTTGGTAATTAATAGCTGCCGATTGCTACTAAACGACCCTTTCATTGAGACAAAGCTAACGTGAGAACGTGAGCAAGGGGAAGGTAGCCCGAGTGGACGAAGATAGCAGCACTCAGACGGAAGACCTGACTCCAAAGCACCCACTTGAACACTTCGATATCGAGTGCTGACGCTGCATTGCGATACATAATACATGAAATAACGTGCAGAGTTGAGTTATATTACAATTTACAATATTTTTCAAAGAACACCAATAAAAACCGGTAACCGATTTAAAACCGGTTTTAAAATCCGGTAATCGTATTGCCCCAAATACCGGTATTAGCAACCCTAAAGTAAATAAGCAAATACGTAAGCAAGTAGGTAAGTAATTCATTCTCTGGAATCATTCATAGAGTGCCGTTACAGTGAGGAGGAGATGTGAACCAAGTGACATTGACCCTAATGCACGACTGCAGGGTGTCATTGTAATATTGACAGTGGCATTAAACAAATTGCAAGTTAACAGTAGAAGCAGCAAACTAATACTGTTCAAAAGGCACACAGCGTGAAGTTGCAATTAAATCAATACAAAACATCTGTTTGTATAAAAGTAACCTGGCATTGAATGCAGAAACCTTTTTTGTGTTTCATGTAACTACACATATACATAAAACCAATCAACTATTGTAACTTCTACATACGTCTAGCTGCGTAACTGTTATGCAGCATAGCTGCGTAACAGTTATGCTGCGTAACTGCATAACAGCTATGCTGCGTAACTGTTATGCTGCACAACAGCGTAACAGTTACGCAATGCCATCGTATTGTGTTGATCTGCAAATATCTGAAAATACATCCGATAAGAAGGTTGCTCCTGAAGCAAATTCACAAAGTTGTAGCCATCGGATGAAGTGTTGGATTTTTTTCCCTTTGCCACATCCTCTAATTCTACCTCTGTTCGCACTCCGACAGTGCCAGTCAAAAGCCTGGATAAAGGAGGAGGTATCTAATGATCCTTGTTATCACAGAGTCTCATTACACTGCACCTACCACTAGGGCATAATCGAGTAGACAATTTCCATTTTCCACCGAGTACCGAATCTGAATATTTGGGTACACTATTTGCCGGATCCGGGTACAAGCCAAATAGTAGTGGTAACTCTGGCCTGGCGAGAACCATCCACAGGCAAAGTTTAAACTTCTCGACTTTCGTTACTTTTGCCATTTTGCGTTATGAAAAATTAGCAAAATAAATATTTATGCCTGTAATAACTACAAATATGGCTTTAAATTTTTAATTTTCATTATAAAATGTTAAATGTTTATGAAAAAATTATTTCATTAAAAAATTTTTAGTTTTAACTAACTGTGTGTGTACTATTTGCCTAGGTAAATACTTCCAAATAGTCCCGAAAAACGAGATATTCGGCCAAGGCGAATGTCCAAGGCGATTTCCGGTTATGCCCTGCCTACCACCATCACCTCATCCTCCCTGTCTAATCTAACCACTGAGTGTACAGTTGAGTTGGCACTCATATGAAACGTTCATTTAGGGAGTTGTTAACAAAAAACAGTTTAAAATATCTCTCTGGACTGGAGTATTTTAAATCCCAGCCTTAGGGCTGATAGTCAAACTACACTCAACTACACCATTGCAGTACAATGCAACAACCTCTTTTAGGTGTCAATATTGGCATGAATAAGCCAGCCCCCCTCCCCCCCCCAGTTGGAAGCACATGCCTGTCCTTCCTCCCACAGACTCTTTTTATCATATCTCTCTCTGGACTAATATTTTCTTTACTGTTTTGCACTTTTGCTGTCACCAAATGCACCTGGAATCAACTGATGAAATTTCCTCAATATCCAGAGCTGTGCCTTTCAAGTCCCTAAGCTACCAAATTCATGAGAAAATCCTAAAACGAGGCTCATACTTAATTGAAATAACTGGAAACTAGCTCAGGAATAAAAATATAAACACACACACATACGCACACAAACAGGTGCCCATAGGCAACTAAATGAAGATTATGTTTATCGAGTCAGTAACATGAAAAATGATCCAACAATCTTAATGCAAAATGTTCTTTTAAAGAAACATACATAAATCTCTGTAGCAGCCAAACAAATTATCTCAATCACCAAATAGGTCTGACGGAATAGCGATAACACCGTATACGCACTCACATACATCAAACACCTAAAATATCACCTGCAAATACATACACCTGCAAGCACTTAGAATTTTCAATCCCAAATGCACATCTGAAGATATTCAGAAATCGAACAGATATGCTGAGAAAATCTAAAAATTCACAATAAAGACTAAGAGAAATGTCAGGAAGTCCTGAAGTGAACATATTTTGATGCTCACTAGACAAATTATTTTCGATAGGTGACACCACTATTTTCATCTGTAAATGTTTCACTCAAGATTGCTTTTAACCATCTTAGCGTCCTGCCGCCTGATTTAAAGTGAAAAAGACACTAAAAAATTTCTTTAATCATCTTAGTAGTTTGCAACCAGAATTGAAGTGGAAAACACATTTTAAAAACGTCTTAGGACAGGCAAATAACTAGTAGTACATATGGTTGTGCCAAGATATTCAACTGAGTCTCTCAGTTGGGTCTCTCTCTTACTTGAGTCTCTCAGTTGAGTCTCAAGATATTCAACTGAGTCTCTAATTTAAGTCTCACAATTGAGTCTCTATTTTGAGTCTCTCAGCAGTTGAGTCTTCAATTGAGTCTCTGTCAAATGTAGTGCTACCATGTTTCTAAGGAGTTTCCAAAGAACATTGGAATACAAATTCCTTACAACTCATCCCACCAGTCAATACAAGAAACTTAGAACCACGTAAACATACTCTACTTCTCTCAATTGAGACTTTTGGCGAACTTCTTGTGTCAAATGAAAGCTTACATCAGTAAAATCACAAATCCTTTTCTATTTGCACATATTTAATTAATTAAGGCCAGCACCTAAAACAAAGCAATTGCTTTGGCAAATTACCTTTCTGGCAATGTTAGTAACCAATAATTAGCAATTAACATTTACATCTATTAGTCATCTGGTTGAAACACATTTGCAGAAGCAAAGCTATTTCAATGTGATCATAATACCTATGAAAAGCATCCCACAATATTCAATGTAACAAGTAGAGCTATATAAAAACAATGAAAGTCTGGTTACGTCATAAATTTTTCATATGACTACAAAGTCAGTTGTCGTTTGAGTTTTATGACACGGCCAGAGCAAAATATCAGATTTTGTCTATCACTTGAAATTCATTTCACATGTTCACATCATTTAATTTCAATACCAAATACTGCAGGAGAACATACATTTATATTGGTCATTAAGTACTCTTCAAGCTAATACATCAACTTCACAGTCAACAGTGAGTTAGTGGCATGCATTCCAGGCAATAGCTATCCAGTCAAATCAACCCAAGCATCAACCAATCAAATCAACCCAAGCATCAACAAATCAAATCAACCCAAGCATCAACCAATCAAATCAATCCAAGCATCAACCAATCAAATCAACCCAAGCATCAACCAATCAAATCAACCCAAGTATCAACCAATCAAAAGAAGCGATTGGAAACAACATCAGCATATCAACAAAGAAGAAGAGCAGGTCCATACACTATCAATGGGTCAGCCATGGGTATGTTAGCATGACTTCATCTTTCATTAGCATAGGCATATGAGGGAGAGTGACCAGTCCTCTACCTTGCCATCTCATATTCCCACTGACAGTGTGCAGTCAATGTACTCATAACAGCTGAGTTGGCTAGGGCACAGGTTGAGCAGAAATCTCGGCACACATTTCTGCGCCAATGACTCTTTGAACCCCGACCTCTCTGTTGAAGTCCAGCACACCAACCACGACAACAACACAATTAATCAAATGAATGACAGTCAAATCATATCAGATATCACACAAAAACTCACTTGTTAGCACCAGCTTCACCTGTGGACTGACGATAGTGCCAAGTTGATGCGCAGCAAGGCACTCATAGATTCCTTCATCAGACGGTCTGCGCAGGCGCTCGATGCAGAGGGAGCCGTTCTCCAGCACGTACCTCCGCGTCGTGTTGGAGACGGTTCGATCGTCCTTGCGCCATGTGATCTTCACTGCTCCACCTTCTACACATACTGCACGGCAGTCAACACAGATGCCATTACCTCTTTTGCCGTAGACAATGCCGCCTGGTTCCTCGGTGAAGTAGAAATGCGGCAGGCTGGCATCAGGATCTGAAACACAAAGGTGCTGGTCAAAACAATGTTTAGACTGTTGGAAAAGAGTGAGCAGGTGCGGTCTAATGAAGATATCAGTCACGCACTTCTCAGGTCCTACAGTCAGGCACATTCACTGGTGAAGATTTTTATCTCGTTCAGTTCAGCATCTATGTCAAGGCACTCACACTGAATGCAGTAACCCTACCATGCTCAGCAGGATTCAGAGGAAGAATCTGGAAGACTCACGACTGACAATGAATATACACATGAAACGTTAGCAGAAATGTCGTGTTTCGCAAATGACTGAAAAACATTCCCTTAAATGGTTATGAACCTCTACTTACCAGATTATATCAACTTCAATTACTGATGACAAAATACATATGTTGAACCGAAAGCAAGAGGCCATTGGGGATTGAACAGCCGACCCACATAGGGTAATAGGTCCTGCTTAAAAGAATGAACAAGCCGGAAAAAAAATTGAATGCAACTCATGACCGCACTCATTCACTGGATTCCGATTTCTGGCTTAGGTTTCACATGAAGCCACCAGTCACTGACACTTAGTGCATTTATACAACAATGCAACAGAAGTTGTTCAATTTGCTCAAGATTGTGAGATTTGTTCTTTCTTAGGCTCTGATCAAAGAGTGTTTGCAGGGTACAGCATGAAAAGGCACATTGAATTTCAAACACAGCAAACAGAATTTGAACTGACATCATATAAAATCAGCATTGGTAAAGTGTCCACTGTCCAGCTATATTAAAGCTGCTGTCATGTTCCATCACAAGCTAAAACCATTTCTTGTGTCCATCCATACAAAATAGTTTTCAGTATTAAAAATATGTCGGACATTAATTTTCCTTTAAGAAAAAAACTCAACTACTTACACAATCACTTATCAGTAATCACCAACAATGCAATTAATTAATTAACGATGACACAATCACCACTTTGATTATTAAGTCTTTACATCCCCAGCAAAACTACTTTCATGCCAGAAGGATAATAAGCTGCCACTGAAATATAAGTATGACTACAAGTTGGAAGGCTGACTGAGAAGTTTGTAATTTAGCCGTTATGATAATTTCTCTCAAAGAGTTGGATAGCTACAATGACAACATAAAACCTACAGCTGAAAGAGAACAAGATTCAAGCATCAGCCAGGAAAGTAGCCCTGGACAATTTAATCTGCTTCAGATTTCACTATTAATTTGATAAGTAAAATGCAAAATAGCGTATGCAGGGTGCAGCATGAAAAGGCACACTGACTCTCCAACACGTATGACTTTAAAAGCATAGGGTAGAAGGTGTATGATAATGTACCGATGAATAAGATGTGTAATCATCCTCACCTGTCTTAACCTTTGCATACGAAAGCAGGTGGACATCACTGGACAGCCATCACAGTGTACGGTACGCGTACGGTGAGGTGCTAATTTTATAATCCTGGGTGCAAGCGCAGCTGAATTTCTAAACATTCGTCTGTTCTGGCGGAGATTTGATGCCCCACCGATGGATTGACAGCCCATAGCGCTAACCACTAGACCATCACAGCCCCATTAAATCGTATAAGCAACAGCTGAAAAGCTAGAAACATCGACAACAACAACCATCCCGAACAACACCTGCAGTAACAGTACGAAAGTAACTATCATCAACGGATCCAGGACAAGCAGCAACAACAACTACAGAAAGCAACAGTAATACAACGAAGA
Source organism: Bimastos eiseni (assembly GCA_959347315.1). Taxonomy (NCBI): domain Eukaryota; kingdom Metazoa; phylum Annelida; class Clitellata; order Crassiclitellata; family Lumbricidae; genus Bimastos; species Bimastos eiseni. The sequence continues at coordinate 29,595,892 of OY365810.1, read as the reverse complement.
TACATATTAGTTGTTATTATTGACAAAGTTGTAAGCGAAGCAGTTCTTCACGGCTGTTACACGTACGTTACACTTACCAATCGACGCTAAGATGAAAGAGAAGCTCAAAAGACACTTTAGACACGAGGCAATTATAAATCCAATTCTTCGAGCCATCAGTGACTGGTTTTAGTAACATTCCACGACATAAATCTACATCTAATAACGACTTTGCTCCGTTTTACAAATATTAATCTATTAGCTTGCGTCGAAACTACGCTGTTTCGTACTCCTCTTGCAACCAAAACACGGCGCATATATTCACACTTAAAAATCGCATTAGGTCTGGTAAGTTGCAAAAATGCCCACTTCACGGGTTTATGTTACACCAAAGATATAGCATAACGGGTTAACAGCTAGTAGCACAACTATTAATAAACAAAGAACAGTCCCTCGAGGTAGCTTGAGAATCAGCCGTAGGATCGAAGTGTTGGCAACTTCGCTTTCTTTACCCCTCGGGCATTTGTTATTATAATATGTGATCGCTGTATACGTGCGCCTGTCATAATATTATGCAAATAGGGGGCAAAATAAACACTTATTAAGTACTCTCTCTCGACGTCCCATCTTTCCAATGACAATGTGTGTTCAGTGAACATCATAGCTTGCTGACTGCTGAGCCGTGAATAAGTGCAAGCGGAACATAAAGATCGAAGCAAATCCCTATTCCATAGTCTAACAAATAAGTACTTCAGATCAATCGAGGACCAACAATTCGAAAGTTATACGTAGCATTAGGTCAGCTTGAATTAATATAGAAAAATGTTAGTGATTAAATAAATGTGAGCCTGGAAGAATGCAGTGCAAGTCTGCTCTACTAGGCTTTTTCGCAATGGTTAGTACACCAGTTCTGAACTCCGAAAAATAAATTACTTTCTCAATTACTTTGTATGATACCGGAAATGGAATTTTTAGTATTACCTTAGGGAACGATAATTAATGCTTTTATTCTAGAAAATGCTACAAGTTATTGGTTCTCGGACGGTTACTGATCGCGGCTAAGTAATTTTGTCGAAGTTTTTACATGTCATCGTGATTCAGTCTCTGTTACAGTTTTAGTTTAACAGAGACTTTGTTTCCTGGCTTTGACTGTTTGAAATGTTCATTCCTAGAATATTGAATAATGTTAACGAGTAATCTTGATTATGACTTTGGGACCGTTCACTGCTGCGTAGGCTCGTAGCTTATTTATTACTCACCGAAAGTGAAATAATTTGATGATTGTCTTCGATTTCATCATCGTCATCACCAATAACTGTCACCAGCCCTCGGGCGGCGATGGGTACGAATGAAAACCCTTCACTGTCCTCGTTCACCTATACAGTTCATGGGTTTCTTTAGTTTTGATCCAAATGCTGCTATGTCCTCATATATGTTGCCTATTCATCGCGGTCTTGGTCTGCCCTTGTTTCTTTTTCTTTTGAATCTTTAGTATGGTACTCTGTCGGGAATTCTCTCTACGTGTTCACACCATTGGAGGCTTGGCTGGACGACTGACTTTGTGTAACAAAGTTGTTTGGATACATAATGCTTGTCTGATGTCTTTGTTTCTTATTTTCTGCAGTTTTGAAGTCCCTGCAATTATCCATGGCCAGTTTAATTCTGCTGTATGAATTATTTTCTCATCTTCATTTCGCCTAGTCTAACATGCAGACCCATATATTGAAATCAACTCATATATTTTTGTCTTGATTTTATTTTGTAATTCTTTGTTTCTTCATATCCTGTCCAATTCTCAATGTGTATCTTTTTCGTTTAGATATATGAGCTATTCTACTTGTCCAATAGCTTATGTTTGGATTGTGATGGTTATTAATGTTGGTGTGGCCTTTTCAATCGCTATTGTTTTAATTTCATGTGTTGATCATTTGGTCGAATTTTGTCCTGGTTTCGTCTATCTGCAACATTGTATCTTGTAGTTTTGTTTCGCTTCTAGTAATGATGCCAATGTCGTCAGCAAGATGGAGATTATGTGATCAGTGTTAAATAGACTAAATAGGTTTGGGGATATGATGCATCCATTTTGTGATCTTTTGTTCTGCTTTATGGCACTTGATGACTTTTTTTATATCCCTTTACGTGTTTGATCATTTGCGCTGATATTCTTGCATTTGCATCAATCTCCATACATTCTATATAATTTATTCCATCATACCATATGCTGGCAGTTTATGTAAACTGATTGCACATATGATGCAACTTATTGTATACCAAAATAAATACGTAACACTCAGGGGGTGGGTGGGTGGGTATGTGGAAACGTTACGATGCGTGACAGGCGGTGGGGGGGTAAAAACTGGTCATTTTCAGCGTTACATAATTATGCAACGACCCCTTATGAGTATGTAAGCTTATGCATTTCATTTGATCCCCCTTCGTACATATGGTCCATAAGTTATTTGCCAGTTTCATTTCAAGAGTATTACAAATGGTTTGTTTCCAAGCTGTTAATAGGTAAAAATCATACTTAAATTAAATGGTCAATCTGGAATTTGGAGAAAAAATGCAAAAGAAATGAATGTGTTTTTAAAGAGATGGCTTTATGGTACAAGTCTTGATAAGAAGATGGTGAACAAATCAATTTGACATTTTCACTTTATTGTTCTCATGATTTTTTATCTAAAAACAGATATAAGAGACTTTTATCCTCTTATACCATAGTACTTTACGACTTCTAATAAGATCATTCCTCTTTTAATACGTTAATTATAATATTGGATGAAGGTTTTAAGACTGAGTAGCACCCTGTGGTTGTTACCCAAGTAGCCAAGATCCATTAATAGCTTGCCCGTCTGAGGGGTCTTTCTAAGAGTGGCATACGGTGAGCTGCTCCATGCATCGTTCCCGAATTGGAACTTGTGGTCCGGGACTTGGGAGTGCTTCTGGACGAGGGCCTGTCATTGGAGGAGCACGTCAACGCCCTCTGCTGGTCCTGCTTCTACGAGTTACATCAGATCAGGGTCTTACGGCGCCACCTGTCAATGGACGTCGCTGTGACTCTGGTGCACTCCTTTGTGCTCACACGACTGGATTACTGCAACGCCATCCTCGTCGGTTTGCCAAAATACCGTATACACCATCTGCAGTCCGTCCTAAATTGTGCCGCAAGAGTTGTTGCCAGACTTCCAAAGTTCTCACACATCTCGACCTATATGAGGAACACGCTACACTGGTTAACGGTGGAGGACAGAATCGTCTTCAAGACCAACCTCATGGTGCGTTTGTCGCTGGCTAGTGCCGCCCCAGGTTACATGTGCGACCTGTGTATTCCAGTTGCCAGCCAGTCGGGGTGTCAGTCCCTGCGTTCTGCATCTCATGGGGACTTGGTGGTTCCGCGCTCTCGTACCGCCATGCGGGCAGGCCTCGCCTTTTCGTGCATTGGACTGTTACGTTGGAACTCGTTGCCGTTATCAATTCAGAGTCTCCCATTGTGTGTAGCACAGGAGACATCTTCTGGACTATTGAAGATGCATTTATTTCAGAACCGTTAGGTAGCTTCAGTAAACGCCCTCGTGAGGTTCTTGTACGGCGCTGTATAAATGTTCATATACATACATACATACATACATACAATGTACTTGTGTGAAAACATGTAACACTTTAACAATGAACATGTGCTTGAGAAATCAATGCTGCTCAGTGTATAAGTGTCTAGAAGCTAATGGCAATAAGGCTCCATTTTCATTCTGATCTGCTTTTTTAGAAACTTATTAGTCTTACTTATAGGAAGCATGGTTTTGAGGTCAAAGGGTCATTCAGCTGAGGCATAAACATGACCAGAGCAAGGACAAGACTTCGAACTTGATTTAGTCTTAACGTCCATGCTTATGTAAATTAGGAGTAGTTTGGATTCAAGGAAGATAGGTGGATTGGTGTTCCATGGAAGTTGCCCACCAAAGCACCAATGCGGTTCAGTTTGTCACGGCTTTACTTGTTGTGCTGCACTTGTATCAACAGAAGACACAGTCTCAATGTTTTTCATCATAATATCTATTATTATTACAGAGATTTATAAGGCACCCCTGCAAGATTCCTACTCAGAGGCACCTCTTGCGCTGATCTACATGATGTTAAAGTCAATATGATCAAATATTGAGGGCTACTTATTACTATTATTCTTCACATGCTACCATACCATGTTAATAAAGAGATATGTATGTTTCTGTTTTCTAGCATGCTGTACTGTACACATAGTTAGAATACAAGATCCAGTTCAACATGGATGACCTCTGTTTTTTACCACCGCCACCAGAGGACCCACGCCCTCCAGAAAAAGATCTTTGCCGGTTGTGGATTGGCAACCTCGACTCGAAATTGACGGAATATTCTCTACTGAAGATGCTTCAACAAACAGGTGTGACTCTGAAGCATTACGATTTCCTGTACCACAAGGCGGGGCCGGAGAAAGGCAAGCCGCGCGGCTACTGTTTCATAACAGTGGAAAAGCCAGATGAAGCTGTGCAAGTCGTGAATAGCCTGGATGGCAAGATGGCTTTATCGCGGAGACTGGTTGTGCGACTTGCAAACGCCGACTGCAAAGTCGGTGAACCAAGTAAGAAACCTTCATCATCTGAAAACGCTACATCATACTCCCTACAACCAAACAGTAATGCCCAGTCAAAAATAAGAGCCATCGAAGCGAAACTTAGGACAATGGAAGAGAATAATGATGTCTCAGCGTTTCTAGCGGCTCCAGTTTCTGTCATCACTCCGGTCATTTCGGCATACTCCGACAGCACGCGTGGCACAGGTTCAAATGGCGAGAACAAACGTCGACAGGATTATCGCAGACAAAGAGACAGTCGACCAAGACGATCAAGGGCTCCTTACACGAGACATCGTGCGAGATGAATTCGATTTGTGGATTTCTATGTGTTCAGGCGTGGTTGCAATGTGTGATATGGTGGTCAGATTGTTGGTCAGCCAAGGGTCAGCTTGGACAAGTAGCTGCTCCTCTATTGTGTCCATTCTGACTCTGACTGACCTCGGGAGAATTCAACGAACCTAACAGATATATTGGCAAAACCAGGTTTATGTTATGCATGTAATCTTGTTCATTGCAGAGGTGCGCGATCCAATATATGAAGTATTTGCTATTTGCTGCCTAAAACCTCCAACGGATGAAAGAACTAGTTATGTTGAAATGCATGATGGTTCTTTGGTGGCAGAAACTTTCTTTAATGATAGGGTGATGGGGGTAATACAAGGGCACAAAGAAGAGAATGATGCCGTTTCGATACATAGAATTGATTCGGCCTTCCTCTCCCAAGGGGTGATGGTCCTCTCCCAAGGGGTGATGGTGAAACGAGTAGCAGGAGGACGGATTGGTGCCTAATTGGCTATCATACTTTTATAAAATTGACTCTTGTTTAACTTGTTATCATGTGTTTCATGTAGTGCTACTGTGGTCTGTCAGATTTAATTGAATATAAACGATTATTAATCCAAGTTCTGTTGTGTTGTAATATACGTTACATCAATCTAAGGTGACTTCAAGTTAACTGAAGTTAGATATAGAAGGCCTTCTCTGGAGAAGACAGGTCAAAGACCGTCAAGTAATTTATTCCGGTGAGGTGTCTTTTGGTCTAGACCACAGTAATGTTAGGGCAGTAAACAGAATGCAAAGAACAGGGCAGCAAATGCCTAATCTTTGAACAAGTCACTGAAAACACGAGAGCTCAATACTGTCATCATGAAAGTGCAGGAGTGGGGAGCACAGGAATGAACGAGTGCAAGTCTTATGCGATCTGTTCATTTAGATCAACATTTCAATCAAGGATGTTGATATGAATAGGCAGCAGAGAGGCTGATGTACTTGTAAACGTAATGTCTAATTATGAACTATAAGACATTTTAAATGGGGTGCTTAGCTTGGTGGGCAATTTGTCTATTCAATGCAATGTTGGTGATATGTGCTGATAATATCATATTATTATGACATCTTTATTATGACTACTGATCAAGACTGTGCTGTTTATTTAAACTCGACATGTTGTTCATGTTTGTTATTTGATGCTGAAATATTTTACATTGTAACTAATGCAACTATTTAAAACAACTTAACGTTGCTCTTCTTGTTGCTGTGTAATTGAATTTGCATTTCATGGTTAGCTAAGAAGATTTCAACGTGCTACTGGTGTTTCTCATCTATTCAGTGGTTGGGGAATCAGTGTCAGTGAACACTGCGGTGTCTTTGTTATTGTTTCATGGACCACTTATTAAAATGATCTATTGTCCTTGTCTCTGATGATGTCAAATGGCCGGTAATGAATGTCATTGACAATTCTCAAGTTCTAATTATGAATTTTGACAGCAATGATGAAGCTAGCATTGCAAGTGACAGGAGCTTATATTGCTCAGCAACAAAGGGTGTATGTGACAAAGTGGCGCCGACCAATTTCTCCTTTCAACTCATTTGGACATTCATTCCAGTTTGAAAAAGCCCTAATAATGATATTTTGTCAACTACAACAAGATTGATGACCAATTTATATAACATTAAAATTTATAGCCTTCGACCAATGGGCTTCAAGAAGAAGCGAGGGGGAGATCCCAAGGGAATGTTAATAAGTTACTTTTGAAAGTGGTGGTCACAATACAAAGCTATGTCAGTGGCATTGCGACAAACCAAATACCGTACATGCTGACTTACACTGCTAGCCTACAATTGCACCGATAAGAAGTTATGGGTCATCCATGATGGGCGTCAGCAAAGTTCATCGACCTAGAGTCCTTCCTTACATTCTGTCCATATTAGGTATTACTCGTCCTATCGCCGTACGAACGTCCAAACTCTGACGAATACTAAAGCATAGATTAGGTTAGCCTTTGTAAGTGTCTAGCAGAGGGACTACTAACTTGGATCCAGCGCACTGAGCGCAGTGCGAACTGATCAGGGTTGCAAACATGTTGGTTTTTTTGCTTATTTAGTTTTTGTTTTTTACAAAAAACCCAAAAGAACAAAAATGGCATTTTTTTAATTAAATTTTTTTACTATTATTACTATTATATTACTAATTGTGTGTTATTCAGTCGGAAATCAAGCTAAATTAATTACGTAAACAAGTCGGAGCTCTTTTTCATGCTGTTTGGTGCTTTTTATAATAAAACTGTTGTGACAAGATCCAACGGAAATCTAAAAACCAAATAAAACCAAAAAACCAATTTTTATTTTTTTTTAAATCTTGTATTTTTACACCTCTGGAACTGATGCCTGACTATAAGCTCGTTCTTTAAAAACCTTGCAAAATTTAGATGCGAACGAGTGCAGTGGGCATTAGCACTAACATTTTGGTGATGTGATAGTTGTTGATAACTAAGCACCTGATATCAGCTTATCACGGTCTAAGGACCATATACACTTGAACGGTGGAACCTAAAAAAGCATTGCACGCATTCAAACGTAGAGCGGTGAAAAGCGAATGGGGTCGAGGTCATGCTGAATAAAACATGTGATTTACAAATATAACAACTTGGTCCTGTACGTTCCCACGGTACGGAAATGGTCTCTCCGCATGACTTGATTAATGACAAGACTTCTATGTTGGCACCGGATTAGTTTTTTTAAAGATTACTTTTGAAACTGTCGAGCTATTAATAAACGTAGGCCTATTATTTATTTATTTAGGCTTTAGAGCATCGATGCGACTGAATTTGTGCCATTGAATTTGCTTTGCGTTGCTGCGCTGTCGTAGTTGGTCTAGCGATTAATTATTAGCAATTTGGCAGTACTAGGCATAATACTAGCACGTGCAGTATCCTAACCATAACCGGTGCCTTTGTGCCTTCACCCGTGTCGACATCTTCCGATGAACCAACCGATGAGGCGAGCGTCGATAGGCCTATAGGAGCCGATGAGCGCATCTGCTGCTGATCGAAGGCCAAGGAAAGCAATTGCTGGCTGCCATCAAGTGCTGCTGTTGCTGTTGCTGCTGCTGCTCTGAGTCTGTGGTCGTGGACTGCTGCATTCGCAGCCCTTTGTCGCGTCGACTGCTGAGGTCACGTGGGTGATTGGAAGAATGGCAGAAACCGTTAACACGTGCATTGAGGACCTTTGTTCATGGCCAGCAAGGCATCGCCTGCTCTCAGAGCACGCAGTCTCCTTCTTTCTCTCCTTTCCCAATTCGCTCCTTCTCCTGTCCTTCCTCCTCCACCTACTTCGTCTTCCTGTGCCTGATATTTCTCTCTGTCCACTTCCTGCGACATTCCTTTTACAACAAACGAAAATACAATACAATCTATTCCTCTTCCTGCTCCTCGGCATACTATTGCTCGTCCTTTCAATAGTCCGTCCTCCTTCTCCCATATTTTAAATATCGTTCTCCTTCTGTACCCTCAAATCCCATGCGTCTTCATCAATCCTATAGGACTAGTGCTGTCTGTCTGTCTGTCTGTCTGTCTGTCTGTCTGTCTGTCTGTCTGTCTGTCTGTCTGTCTGTCTGTCTGTCTGTCTGTCTGTCTGTCTGTCTGTCTGTCTGTCTGTCTGTCTGTCTGTCTGTCTGTCTGTCTGTCTGTCTGTCTGTCTGTCTGTCTGTCTGTCTGTCTGTCTGTCATCCTCGCTCTTATCGTATTCCCCTGCTCGTTCTCTTCGTTGTCACCTCCTCCCATCGAGCATTTCAGTTTACGCTAACACCCACCCCTTCCTTCCCTCCCTCGATCGTCAGCTCTTCCCATCCGCCTAGACTTCTGAGCGCAGGCTTTGTCTCGCATGCCTGTCGCCGTGACCCGAAGGCCTACGAGGCTACCACCGCAGTCAGCCAGAGATTTAAACAAAACCTTTGTTTCGCATGGGGTTTAAAGTCACGTGTCCCGGTCGTCTCTTTAAACGACCAACCGATCGCCAGTGAAGCGTCGAGATATCCTCTGCGGTTGGTGCCATTGCCGTCAAAGAGACGCCAGACGCAGCAGTCATGCATAGGGCACCATGAGAATCGAGGAAGGCGACAACGACGAAGACAACAGCCGTGTGACAACAGTAGAGCAACGGATGGTGTTGTGGCGAGGAGGGTGTCCACTGAAGAACGGATGCGTTGAAGGATGGTCGTGGAACGCCCTCGACAAATCTCCGGAAGTGTGGGTGGGAGGAGAGAAGGGGGAGACGGTTGTCTTTCACCCCACCTGGAGTAACGGGGCATCCGGGGTGCGAGGCACGCGTCCCATGATCCGCGGGGTCCACTGCTGGCAGATCAGGATCAGCAGTCGACTCTTCGGGACCAGCATGATGCTAGGAGTGGCCACGACGGCGGCCAGGCTCCACGTCGACGCATTCGTGAACCTGTTGGGCGAAGACGAACACAGCTGGGCCCTGTCCCACAAGGGCACTCTCTGGCACGGCGGAAAGGCACGGCCTTACACGAACCCATTCCCGGAAAACGAGTCCACCACTGTGGGTCTACTGCTCGACCGCAACTGCGGCACGCTCACCTACTTTAAGGACGGACGCTGTCTCGGCGTTGCCTTCACTGGACTCGATCAGGGCCACGTTCCGGCGCTGTATCCGGCCGTATGCTCGACCGCAGCCAAGACTCAGATGACCCTGACATCGGCTGCTCGCAGTTTCAGCAGCCTCCAGGACAGATGCCGAGCAGTCATCGCCGCCCTACTACACAGTAAGAAGGAATTGGCCTCCCTTCCGTTGCCCTATACACTCAAGCGATACGTCAGTCAGTCTCTGCCGCGCTACTGCACGAGATCACGTGTCGTCGTCGAAACGAAGACATTCAGTCCGACAAACAACGTTGCAATGACGACAGATAGCGTGTTGCGTCATCGATGACGTAAGGTAAATAATCGATAGACTGTTTGTTCTTGTCATAATGTCGTCCTCATCTTATTTTCTGTATTGTTGTCTCGGGCATCATCATCATCACCGCCTGCATTGTTTTGCCCAGGGCCAACAATGCTTTCAAAAAGGCACTTTTGGAGAAAACATTATAGACCTAACAGAAAGTTTCGTGTTTTACATAAAGACGCTACTTAATTTATTTATAAGCGGACGAGTGATTCTAGTCATTGATGTACATTGTGGTCATGTTTAGACTAAGAGATTTTCTACTCTGAGTCTCTATTATATGTGTATTTATGTGGAACTGAACGGCAGGCCGAAGAGTGCAATAAATATTAGCTTAGCTTTTTCAAGCATTGGATTACTAGGCGTCAGAGTTAGTATGTAGGCGTTCTGTAGTTGACATTATCATTACAGAACAATGTTGTATAATTTGATTGTGTCTGACGTAAAAACATATCAGGGTGCAATTGGCCGAAGAGAAAACTTTCAGCTCATTGATTGACATCCCACATCCCAGCCTGGGTTTCTCATTTACCAATGAAAGGGTTCCCTTCTCCACAGAAACCCACCGCTCAACTGGCCCCACTAGTTCCAACCGCAAATTGCACCCTGACATACAAATTTGTTCTGATTAAACTGTTCTTGTAGCTGACTGCTACTATATCTAGTTTTCTTATTAAACAATAAGTGTTTTTGTCATTTTAAACTGTTTTTTTAACATTCATGTTTCTGCTGAACACGAGTCTTGGCAGAACCAGTTACATTGATACACAACTGCCTTACAAATGCTGGGAGAGTTTGGCACAAATCATGACTGTAAGCCATCACTAACACGACTCATTCACACTATGATATTCTGTTACATTATTAGAAAGTGTCCAGCTCTATATCACACCATTAGCCAGCTGAGAATAATCCAATGGAGAGTCTGTCACTCAGGAAAGTATCTGTAAAAGTATATCTGTATAAGTCAATGGAGGATTTTTATTAAGAACAGACATTTAGTAAGTTGATGAACCTAAAAATCCATTTACAAACTATGTCTGCCTCTGCATTTCAAGCCCAAGTCAACTGCAAAACAAGTGAAGAATTGAAGGTACACTGTGCAAGAGCAAACGGTATATTTAAGAAAGATTTAATCTGCTTAGCTTTGACAAAGTCACGGCTTTAGGAACCAGAAGCGAAACATGCATCACATCACAATCAAATTGAATACGATTGCAAAACCAAATTACGTTACTCTTAAGAGGTCGATTAAATTAAACAACCTAGAAACAATAACCATTTGCAGAAAAGTACTTATATAAAGTAACTACATGTAAGAACAATTGATTTACTATCAATTCCATCCAACAATATACTTAATTATAAAAAGAATGCAATACAAGAACACAAGTACAACTGAATTTGTAAATAATTTCCTACATATGTAGCCTATTAGCAGCTTTATTTCCAACTTTATTTATTCAGAGGATATTTACTGTGCCCCTACAAGACAACCTATTCAGAGGCACTCCCAATTCCACTCTGGTGATAAAGAACAGTTTTAAGATGCATGCAAAAGGTGCATGCAGTCTCTAGCAAAAGGAAAACGCGCATCTGAAGGAAGGTTATTCAACGTGGTCAGCCCAACCACTGAAAAGGCACGACATCTCTGAAGCGCATGCAAAGGGAACTACAAATTCACCTCGAGACGCACATCACAGATTTCTGCGGGCAGCCAAGCCCGAAGTGGGCAACAAAACTCCAGCAAGTAGGTTTGGGCACTCCCTAACAGGCACCGTCGCGTCAGACCCAGAGCGAGATAAAAAATTCAATGTGCTAGGAAACAGGAAGCCAGTGCATACATCATGCATATAGCGGCAACATTTAGAAAAACCACCAAGAAGAATATGGGTGCTTGACCATCCAGCCGGTAATTTGAAAGTTAAGCTTAGACAAAGGCTGATTCCTGCAGCCTTGGACCGTTTCTGTACCAACCCTAATCCTGAATACAGTGGTTTGACGTAGAATTCTGAAATTCTACTAAAATTAGTCCGTCTATTAAGTCTACACAATTAACGGCTTGTTTCTCCATTGTCATCCGATCCAACTATAACAATCTTACTAATCCAAGAACTTCTACAGAATCACTGTAATACATGTCATGATTAAGACATCAGTCGCGATGATGAGTATACGGGTAAACACTGTTGAAGGAAACGTCTAACGCTGGAACAGAATCAGCTTTGCTCTCTGCCCATATGCAGTTACCCAAATCCCAAAATGTACAGCAGTTCATTAATATAAAAAACTATTTTGTTAAGTCAGTAACAACTTCTATTTAAGCAAAGAATAATTTTCATCAATGCAACTAATACTTAAGCAAAAATTATTTTAATCAATCCAACTTCTATTTAAGCAAAGAATAATTTTCATATTTATGAACAACTCTACGTTTTGGGATTTGGGAATATGCTGCCCATGAGCGATTCATTCTCCCTTGACAGGTCCCATTAAAAGCTTATAATGGTAGCTAGAATGCTCAAACATGATCGTAAGTGAACGTCATTCAGTGTTAGCAATATTTCATCTATGTCACATGGTATGCACTATGCATCATGTCTACTCCAGCAGCACATTTAGGTCTACAAATAAACCTCATCAGACACTCATGTCACTTTTCGGACAGCAAGAACAAACGTTTCTGCCTTTAAAATCAATAGCAAGTGCCAAGGCACACTCTCTATCAAATATTTCCAATAGTCAGTCGACAATGGAGTGGTGACAACAGTCAACCCATGGCCCAATGGCTTGTCTTCAACACAAGTGTCTTACATCTTATGTGTAGGCCTATGCCATCTTATCTAACCCAGTGAACTTCAGAATTGAAACTCCATGAAACAACAGTCATTGTGTACATCACTTAATGGAATTGCCTATTCTAGATGACCAAATCAAGAAGTCAATCATATGAAGATCAATTGCTTTGTTTAATATGCTAAAGTAGCAGCACTGGTCTCTTTCACCATGGGTGACTGAAAATCTAATCCTCCTCCTCATAATACTTACATATAAATATGCCTACTTCATTTTACACACTAAATTTATTTAGCATTTTGGCAATTCAACTCCTGGTACAACACAAAACCTATAGCAACAGTAGGTGATGTTACAGTGAAATGTCTTCACAGCCAACTTTCAGCCCAATTCTGTGGCTTAATACTTCAATGACGTTAGTGTACTAACAGTCACTGGGAAGTCAATGCAGCTCATTTTGAAAGCGTTAAGTATTCAAACTACCAAAACTCTCCTGCCTACAAGCAATGTAATATAAAATAATGTGGAATCAAATGTTGGCTACGTATTTTCGAACAAGTGTCTAGCCACAGCAGACACCTTCAATTTCAACGTTTTAAGAAACAACTTTCAATTTCTGTACTGGCAACATATTCTTTAAATCAGCTAAAAGGTACGAGTGAAACAGATATGTTACAATATTATTCCGGTTCGTCTGAGTTTTGAACCCCATACCTCACCGCCAACAGTCTGGCACATTGATCGCAAGACTATAGCGTATGTTTTACAGAACCATTAAATCATGAACTTATCTCAGAGTCCTTTACTCTAAACCAAACAGAGTTCTTGATACACTGCTCATTCAACATTATGCGTTCGCCAGTTGATCATGCATAATCTGCGCATAACTTACACCAGAAGCATCTAGAAAATTGCACAAACCAAGAAAGAAATGTGTGCATTGGTACATTTGGTCAGATAGCATCTGCAAGATATGAAGCAGACATTGCAGTCATAAACATTCACCTGCACCCATTTAGAAAGCTTTTTGTAAAAGAGCTGTGAACGTGTTTTCTGTGACCGCATACATATATATATATATATATATATAATTACATATATATGTATAACATGTATGTATAAATGTGGCAGAGTATGCGCTGAACTAAACAGGTATTTGGCAGTCTTGCCTTGCATAGTTAATTAGTTGGCCTATCTGGCTTATGTACTGCATGTGTGGTTGAAAAAACCAAGCTGCTCATGAAGTCGATTTGAACGTGTACAATATATAGTGAACTGTGCTCACAATGTATAACAGACTGAGTTGAGTTTAATACTGGTTTATCATGTTGTAAAAGAAAGAAATATTTGAAAAACTTTGAACGGTGTCAATGTGAACTAATGGCCACGCACAATCAGAGATTAGATATAATAATAAGTAGCAGAAGAGGAAGAAAGATGAGAGCTAGGTAACAGAGAATAAGATAGGTGACAAGGGCAAAGAGTAATTAACCTACTGCATGGAGTGTGTGTACTCCAGTATGAATCTTGTGCACACTTCAATCGACATCAACTGTGCGAGTGCCAAAGAAGAAGTCTAACAGTAATCGGTTCTTGTCATGCTCTTCTGCCCACTTCCTGAGAATTCCTGGTGTAGCCTTAACATTGCTGATCTTACAGATCGTAATCACTGCCGTGGATCGAGTTAAGATCCACAACCTCTAACCTTAATACCCGATCCACACAATCTCTGAGATGTAGGCATAGCCATTCATCATGTCCAAAACAGCGTCAGATGAGTGTAAAAATGTAAATAAATAGATATGCAACAGTTCACGCACGAGTGGACTAGACTGACGAATGACAAGCCAAGCAGACCCCAACAGAACTCCACGCATCGGCGCTACTGCTTCGGTCAATCACTGAACCGCAGCTCTTACAGATCTCGAGACCTGCGCCGCCGTCCCGTCGCATCTCCCTTGCGGAATCACGGACGACGCAGGCATTCTGTCCGACACGAAACACTGAGTTCAAGATGTCATGGTTCTCTGGCGACAGGAACAGAACCTGCTCCGGCTCCCGACTTGTAAGCAGGGTCTTTATCAATGAGCTACTCTGGCCAGTTACGGTACTGGATGCAGCATGGCCAACCGGAGGGGTCAGCTTCTTGATCGTTATGGTCTTCACCTTGCTTCCGTTCAGCAGGCGAGCGCTCTTGCCAAGGACCTGGTTCTCGAACGTCCGGGTACAGATCGATTGGGTAACAGAGGGCGCAACGCAGCACGAGCGTAGGAAGTCGACATTCGTCTGTTCGCTGCAGTGAGGCTGCATTTTCAGTTCCAGACCACCATTCAGTGGTATAGTGTTCACTATTATCCTCTGTGGATTTTGCGGATCCATGGTGTGAATGTTATTTTCTGGTAACACTTGAAACATGAGTGGGTGCTGCTGAGATGGCGTCGTGCTTAGACTCGATCTAGGTGCGGAGGAATATGAAGAGACTGGTGAGGGGATGGACAGATTCACCAAGGTCTCAGATGGCGGTGCTGTGGTCTTTGACGGAGGAGCTTGGAGAAGGATCATCGGAGTAGATGCCGACTGAACTCCACCTGGAGATTGCAAAATGTTACAGCATCTTATTGATGGCACAGGTGATGCTTGCAAATTTTCAGCAGGTGATGGTCGCCGTACCATGCAGATGGATCCTGGACCAATCTTTGGCGGCGTGGCAGCTGCTTTGAACGACAGTTGACCGAGAACTGGCATTGTGCCAACGGAGTTCTTAGCAGCACACAGTATCTGCGGACTGGCTCCAGAGATGGCGACCAGTAACTGCGGAAGCTGGTTAGCGACTGCCTGATTGTCCAAAGGTGGATGATTATAAGCTGCTAAAGAAGTAACACCAGCATTGTCTTTCAAATGTGTGTTCACATTCAGCACGTGAGAAGTCTGATTAGCCGACAAGTTGGCTAAAACAAATCTCTCACTAGGTTGGTTACCAATAAACAAGGACCGCGCGGACAGTCCAACGTTCGTCGCAGTCGGCTGTCTTGGAACTGCAGTTTCGGCCATACCCGTAGGGCTAACAGATTCCAACTTTCGAAAACCATGATTCAAAACCGTGAATGTACGAGCTTCCGTGTTGCCACCACAGTTCAGTGATGTCCGATTAGAGAATGTGACGGCCGGTGGCGTGCTACCGACCACAAGCGTCTTAGCTGCCTGACTTGAAACCGTAAAGCTCTGTGGGGCCTGACTAGCAAATGCAAATGTTTGAAATGCATGATTAACCGATTTATTACCAACTAATAACGTCTGAGAGGGAATCATCGTCTGCGACGCTTGCTTTACGATCATTGGGGCAGTAGATCCACTCTGGTTACCAAATGCGAGTTCCAGTGGTTGAGTATTTATTGCTAATTTTGGACCACCTGCAGCAAGTGATGCCTGTGGTATCTGGCTGCTGGCAAGTGCCATGCCTGGCAGAGATGGATTTCCAAGCACCAGAATCAGTGGAGTCTGATTTGGAAAAGCAATGGATGGAGGCAGAGGTTTTGCCACAGCAAGCGACGAGGAAACCTGCTGCTGCTGCTGCTGAACAAGGTAAACAGTTTCCCCCTGCGATGCAAAGAACGGAAGGACACATTTGGGTGCAGCAGATGCCGCATTTACAGATGTGTCCTGAACCTGAAAGGCATCGCGACATACTGATGGAACGGCGAGGCGCTGCGACTGCTGGAGAAAAGAAGGTGCCATCACAAAGTTGTTGATTCTGTTTGGACCAGGCGGCACGGACAGAAACGAAGCGTTGGACATGATTAAAGAATTAAGCAACGATGACGACAACATCGAGTTCGAAGCAGACAGTGAACCAGTTGGCAGAATGACTTGACTGCCCAATGCAGCCTTTCCTTGCTCACCACGGTCCCTCTCGGACACGAGCACAGACAGTTTCTCAATGTGCTCGTGAAAGTTTTCTTGATGTTTTGGACTTGAATCTTCTGATGTGAACAGGTTCTTTTTTATGCGGTTGGATTGCGCCTCAAATTTACCTGCGAGTTCTTCGCGCACAGAGGCTGCACCCTTGGAAGGTGCTGACACACTTACGTTCATTTCTTTTTGAACAGTGGATTTTAGAGAGTCTGATTGCAAAATGCTGCCGAGACCGAGCACCTGATTCTTTGACGATGTCAGCCCTTGACTGGCTATCCCTGGCTTTGGCATTAGAACGACTGTTGGAATGCAGGAAGATAATGAAGCTGTGCTGCTGACACTGTCATTCGTCAGCAAGGCACTTGCTAGAACTGGCATGAGACTGGCAGCACTCTCAGACTTTGGATTGCAGCTGCTGTCAGATTTGGCACTATAACTGCCGTCCAGTGGCCTTGATAAAAGATCTTTACACGCAATCAAAGACTTTTTTGCTGCCGGTCGACTGTGGCTCCTCTCTTCACTGTTCAATGTACGTTTACCGAGAATGGCTGGTCCTCCCATGGTTGGTTTAACCACACTGTTTGGCATTTGGCTGCTTGCAGACGTTACACAATTCTTTGCAAGACAAATTTGCACTAGACCAGGTCGAGGATTTACTGAAGTCTTGCAGCGCAAAACGCTATCCGATTGCTGAAAGGTCCGATTTGGCAGAACAGTAGCTGATGCCGCAACTGCAGTGGCAACCGTTGCCGAGGCAACGACACCCCCTTTGCCAAAAGCCTTCAGCGGGTGTAGAGATTTGTTGTTCAGCATAAGCGTGAGTTGCTCTCTGACTTGCTGGCTGCTCAAGCTGATCGCAGCCGTGGAATGTGGAGACGACACCACTTTCGTGAGCAGATCGGCCAGCAGAGGACGCTTCTCAGAGAGCGACGGCTGGACCGATGTAGCCAAAATAGGTGATGACACGGTCATACTGGTTGTTGTTGTCGAGGTCCTGAAATTTAATAACAACGCTAACATTTACCACACAGTAATTATCTCTTAAACTATAGCATAACCTTTACTGAACATGCATTAATGACTGAATTATATTACCTCTGTCTAATTGTAATTTATTTTCCTTTATTGATTCACAAACACAGATCAGAGGATTTCAACATTCATGTCATTCAGCAA
Organism: Bimastos eiseni; assembly: GCA_959347315.1. Classification (NCBI taxonomy): domain Eukaryota; kingdom Metazoa; phylum Annelida; class Clitellata; order Crassiclitellata; family Lumbricidae; genus Bimastos; species Bimastos eiseni. Next base: position 29,578,179 of record OY365810.1, on the reverse strand, counting down.
GTAACGCCGACAAGCGACTCATGGTCAACTGATAAACCCCTAGTGCAGAGACTTACAAGTGCATTCAGTAAAATCTGACTAACCTGCAAAACATTAATGGCTCTGACAATAACAAGGATTGGAAAACTAAGCACGACTATTATAACATCTTGCCATTGCAATTTGAGTCATGTACTTGTACAGACATCCTCGAGATCCATCCATGATCCATCAAACCAGTTAATGCAAAACTTTAACTTGACAGAGGTAAAACCGTTGTTAATACTTACTTCAATTTCTCACCCCAAAATGACTCAAAGTATTTCTTCTGCAAAGCATAACAACATGCAATACCATCATCAGTATTGTAAAATTTGTATAACTGTATAGAGCAGCGAAACTAAACAAACACTAGAATATAAAAAAACTCCTTCACCAACATACTGGATTACAACCCAACCTAATTATCTGTTAGCCGAGCCTCAAAGCAGAACTGCAATGGGCTCCCATGCATACCACGTTGTTACCCCAAAGGAATGGAACCAACTACCAGCATTTCTATGATGCCTCATCTTCGAGTATCATCTCAAAAGTCACTATTTTACATTCTTGACTGGCTTTTAAACTATTGGGCATAACTATTGGAAATCACCTTGGACATTCACCTCGGCAGAAATTACACACACGAATAATTAAAAATATAAAAAATGTATTCAATGATCTTTTTAAAACATTCAACAATTAGTAGTTATTACTGGCACAAATATTTGTTTTGATAATTTTTCATTATGCAAAATGGCAAAAGTAAAAAATTTTAAGCTTCACGTGCAAATGGTACTCGCCAGCCAGAGTTGCCGCTACTATTCGGTTTGTACCCGGATCCTGCAAATAGTGTACCCAAATACTCGGATTCGGTACTCGGTGGAAATTATCTACTCGGTTATGCCCTATTTTAAACATCTGGAACTGTGACTTACTAAACCCACAATACACAATAGATTGACATGTTTGTGGGACTTCATGCGCATCAATGATGTTCGAAACAATAATCGTTACTTAAGCTATAAAAGCAGAAATGTATAACATGACATACAATTCAAAATACATGCATAGACAGTTCAAGCCTTTAGATTGAATTCTGACCTTCCATGGATCAACATGAAGTCTTTTCTCACGCTCCAGTTTGCATCTAACCTGGGTTTCAGCCGTAAAGTCACCTAAAGAGGAAAATCCAAACTAAACTAGGTACATGCACAAGCAATAGATATAATAACTAGGTAATGCAGTTTAATAATCAGTCACAAACTTAGAAATTCCTGAGGCTCACCCAATGAGTCAGTACAAAACAATCATTGAACCAATCTGCTTTTAGGTGAATCACAAAAATACTTAGGTTTTATTAAAATATTAAACATAAATATTAAAATAGCCCATTAAAATCCCTTTCAAGTTTTTTAAAATATAATTTGTCAAGTATCTTGACAGCGCTTACGAAGCAGAATACATATACATGCATGTCTGGCTCAACTAAAAGACAAAAGTGTCACCCAATTCTAGCACCATGAACACAGAATAGAAGTAGCAAAGCAATACTAATCAAATAAAGTCAACTGCAGCATTAAACAGTTCTGAGCAAATAAACAATTCTCAACTCAAATTCGCATTTAAGTATGACCATGCACATGGTATAAATTTTATGAATTAACAATAATAATAGTAATAAAAGTAGACAGCCTCTGTATAAGCCTTTCGTCTGTGCATACTAGCTCAGTATTTGACTCTTAGTCACATAATTCACAAGAAAAGACTGTCCAGCCACAGAAAAACGAGTGGTCACAATGACCTCGTTTACGAGGGTCATTACACATGCCTTTATTTCTTTACATTAATTGTGAGTGCTACAAATTTAAATCTGATATCTACTTCAAGTATTTGCTTCTCTACTTTAATTGTGAATATTACAAACCTAAATCTGACATCTGCCTAGTAAAATAATACTATGTAATCTGTTTAGTAATAATAACCTGCAATCTGCTCACTAACAATAATAACAATACTAACAATGTAATAATGAACTCTAATAATAATAACAACAATGCCAATTTATAAGGCGTCGTACAAAATAAAACGAAAGTCAGCAGACACGACAAGCCTTAGAAAACAGAAACACTTTCAACTTAGTTTTAAAGGTGTCTGTCGAGTAGGTCAATCTAACAGACCAGCAACAACAATTATGTTAATGTACTAGTCATGAGAAACTAGTCAGAGGTGACTATATGGCTCATCAAGTACAAAAGTTCATCAGTACTCGCATAACTGTAAAAGAATGAAGCATCTTACTAACCATCTGCTAAACGTTCCTTCCATTCTATGCATGCTTTTGCAAAGAACTCATTGTTCATAGCCTCTTGTCCAACACTGTCAGAAAAATATTTAGTTATGCATTTAATTAAAGTATTAAAGTGACTATAATTAATGGTATGCCCCAAACAAACAAGTCTAATGTAATGTAAAAGTAATGTAATGTAATGTAATAAAGTAATGTAATAAAAGTCATTATGACTGTACACTGTCAGAGGGAAGCATAGTTGACAAAATTGCTATCCAACCTGTTCCTTGTTATAACAAATCTTATTGAATTCATTAGCTAGCTCAGCTTCATGGGTGAGGCTAAGTTATAGAAAGGCTGAAGTACAATGTTAAAACATCAAGTCAAAAATCTCAAACTAGCAAACTGCTCACTTGATGCTTGCTAAAATGTCTTAAATACAAATGAATTAAATGGAAAAACCTCAGATTAGTATCAGGTCCAAGTAATCGGTCACATGTTGGCAACAGCTGCAATAGTTTCGACTGATCGGCAAGAGGCAGAGTTCTGAAGACCTGCTCTGTGAGGATGTTCTAAAACATAAAAGGAAACTGATCAATTAGGTAGCAGATAATGAGAAACATTAAAACACAACAAGTCCAAAAAGTAACAGATGATGACATGTATGCAGAAATGCCAACTGCCAATAAAATGTACCAAAAACTAATCTGCATAGTTGTCTAATTCAATGTATAAGATCCGTAAGAAAACACAAGGTTTGATCATAATCAATGATCTGGAAAGATAACTGAGCAGTTGTATAGGGTCCTAAACTTTCACAACCTCATTTATTTAAACCTAGAATTCAATATTTCATATTTCTTTAAACAACAAACTGAAGCAGGTGGAAAGGTTCATGCTGAAAACATTATAATGACTAGAAAACATAATAAAATGACAGATTAGTATCAGGTCCAAGCCAGAGCACAGAACATCGGGCTACTCCATATGTGTCATATCTCGCTATATAAATTTGTGGAATGAATGAAAGACAGAATGAAAGACAAGAGTATGGCCAGAATACAACAGTGACCTACAGAGCGGTTTTTCAAACTAACTAAAATTCATAAAAATGTGAAATCGTAAGGAGGAAAATTTCCCACTACTAGTTGATTGGAATGATTCTAAAGCAAGGAACCTAGACAAAATTCAACACCAACACCATCTATGTAGTACAATAAGTCTCCAAATGTCCTTCTATTGATTCTGACCTTTATATTAGTTTTCGCTAAACGAGATTCAGGATTCTCAAGATCAAGCGGATCATTCTTAGAGTTCCACAGATCGGACGACTTCTGTCAATAGATCAAATCACAAAATCATCACTTGTATGCATTAAATCATTAAATAGTTTCAGCTAATTCAAAAGTCTTGAAGAGCAAGGCATCTGTTCGGACCATCCCTATATGTGAAAACTGCAGCCAAATGTCAACAGATGAAAAATCATTTCATCCCTGGCTGTACATTTCGTTGCTCTGCTGCACAGGTTGACCTGGATGTTCCCCAGCCAGAACATCCAGAGTCCAGCACAAAAGCTCTCTCATGGTCGATTTAAATTCATGCAACCATAACACGAACAAATTAATTCAAAACGTCTGTCAGTCGGCTTCTAAACAGCCACGATCCAGGCAACTGCATTTTTGGGAAAAAATTTATTTCTAAGCAAAATAATCAATCCAAATTGGTTTTATACTAGCAAGCAAGTTCATTGCAAACGAGTATGAAACAGAATCAGCATGCAATCTGTGACGGTATTGGTTAATATAGGATAGTATATGCACGTACTGCTTTTCTGCGCTTCAGCGATCGCTCTTTCGTTTTTTTCCGATGCTCATATTTTCGTGGAGAGGAACTTTGCATGTTTGTAGCCAGATTTAGCTTTAGAATAAATATTCAAAAGCATTTATTTTCTGCCGTGTCGAACATTATTTTCATCGCCTTTCTTAACAACTCATCCATCTTGGCACGGCTTGAGTAACAGACAATTACCCCTAACGGAGAAATCACAAAAAAACGATTTACGTTCCAGTTAAAGTTGCACTTAATGGCGTGATTAGCAATAAATCCTGTGTTAGGAATACGGCTATTTGCTGGCATTTCAAATATATGAATAAAACTGTTGTCTTCGTTGTATTTTATAAAGTATTACTACACAAAGTGCGATTTAATTCGCATAAAGCTAGTCATGACGCGAGATATTACGAGATTACGCGGTCGTCAAAACGCTAGACAATGAAAGCAGGAGATCTAGTAAATACCATCATGGCATTCATAAGATGTTGTTAAAATGTAATGTAAATCATCGAACATTTCTCAACGCCTACAAGAGCCACGTCAGGGAGACCACCCTATTCATTGGCGCTATGCCAAATCAAGTCCACATTAGCCAATCCTCTCGTTTCTTTTCGGTGCCAGGTCGAAATCCTGGAACATTGGAACCTATTGATAGAGAATCCCGTATGCATCCTTTATAGGCATCCTTACGTCCGCGGCAGGGCCATCTGTATAAACTCGTGAATAAGCTGGTGCCGCTTAGCTTGGAGCATCACTTTAATAATTTGGAAATTGCAATTACAAACTACAACAAGGTCACATGTGTAACACAGGGAGCCTCCTAACGCAGCAGTAGGGCGGATCACTCAGGCCCATTAATTCTTTACATGTCATGTATTATTAGATGTATACATCGCAACTAGTGAATAAGCTGGTGTCTATTTCGTGGTTCTTTAGTAGTTTGGAGATTATACGATTACGAACTCAGAACTCTGTCATACAATTAAGTTTTTTAGCCAGCCGATCAACGTATCGCGTAATTGTAGGCTTATGTGCACGTTTCTATAATTCCCGCATACATTGCCTCGACGTATACGTATGCCCCTTTAATCCTATTCAATTTTTGTTATTCGTGCTTTACTTATATTACGATTATTTCACCTTGCCCGTATTGGAATTGGAAGGAGCTTATGAGTAACATGAAGCTTGCGTGACGACAGCTGATGCTTCCCGGGCCAAACGACCTCGATCGGACCCGGATAGGCCTATTGCGGAGGTGCAAAAAACCAAGATCTTTTAAAGATCAAAAGTTGTTTTTTGGTTTTTAGTTTTCCTTTGGATCTTGTAACAACAGTTTTGTTATAAAAAGCATCAAACACAGCATGAAAAAGAGCTCCGACTTGTTTACGTAATTAATTTAGCTTGATTTCCGACTGAATAACACACAATTAGTAATATAATAGTAAATTTTAAAGAAATTGTATATTTTAAAAAAACTCCATTTAAAAAAAACAACCATTTGGTTGTTTTTTTTAAATGGAGTTTTTATAAAAGTTATAAAATACAACGAAGACAACAGTTTTATTCATATCAAAAGTTACCAAAAATCCAACATGTTTGCAGCCCTGGCCTGTTGTGGATTTGATTTATATTTTCTATAGCGCTGATTGTATTTACGGTGGTCCCCATCATAACGTGGCTTTGTGTGCATCTGAGAAATTTCTGAGATTAACATTGCCTTGATGCTATCATCGACAGTTCGCATTCGATCACTAGGCCTATAACCTAACACTGTTACTGGCCAACAGAAGTTACCATCAGCCGGGTGGAGTTATCTTTTTTGGCAATGTAGGCAACGTGCCCAGGATCCCCAGGAAGCTTAAGGGGCCCTGCCCGTATTTTATAATTATTCTGTTTTTAACAAGCAGTGTTGTTTGTTGATATTATTTTATTCGGCCTACTAAGGTATTTGAAAAACGCTACTGCATCATAGGGTGTGGATCTGGACGAGAGAAGAAGGGAAGAATTTGGACTCTCATTGGCTAATCACACACGGATTCTCATTGGATAATCATACATCAACACTAATTGGCTAATCATACATAAACTCTCTTTGGTCAATCATACAGTGGAAGTGGACAGATGAAGTCAGGAAATGGGAGGGCTGATTTATAGTGGCTCGCTCGAAATCACTTAACTTTACCATCCTGCGTCGCACAAATTCCGCACCAACTATTCCTTTTGACTTTGTTTGTCGCATATACTTAAATCAGTAGCAGTTGATTTGTAGGATTAGGTTTGTATGCATCACTGTCCTGTTATCATTCTAATGTATTGATTGTCAATTTCACTTCTTGACTTAGTGGAGATCCATCGATACAAACAAGTGATCCACACTGCACTTTGTAATGTAAACTCCTGTTGCTCTCAATGTCAATTAGTGAATTAGCTCATCTTGCAAGGTCCTTATTTGAATTGTATTCAGTCCGCCTTTGTAATTCGAATCCCTTAGGTAGGCCTATGTGTCTGTAGTCATATAGAACGATAAACGCCTTACCTGATACTATATATAGCCACTATTTCTATGCAGAGAGACAAGACACTAAAACACACACACATAAACATGCACAAACAGAGACAGGAGACATTGCACAGAGACAACAACAGAGACAACAACAGAGACAACAACAGAGACAACAATAGGACAGCAGTGAACAGTTTCAAGGCACACGCCTAATTTGGGAAGTCGCATTGGAGAGAGAAATTCGATCAACAATTAAGTTAGGCCAAAATCAGGCAAAACTATAGGCCTACAGCTGCACCTATTCAAGCAACTGTGGTTGCATGTAGTGCATTGTTTAGGATTCTGTCATTCCACCAAACCATCATCAGTCTTTGCTGGATGAATTCTTACAACAGATTCTTTCAACAATTAAAAAGTCCCGTAATCATTTCTAATCTTCTGTAGTCTTGAAATCCCTGCAGTATATCTATAAACTACTATTTCTCTTGTGTAGATGTTTCTCAACTTGCTGTCCAGCATTCTGATCATTCTATATCACTTTATACAATAATTTTGCATAGTTTAAACATTCTGTGCTTTGTCAACAATTAAATAAATCTCTTGGAGAGCAAAATTCATAAATTCATGAGTGCAGTTAATATTCTTTGGTCTCTATTTTAAGTATCTATGGGAAAACAAAAATCATAAGTTAATAAATAATGTTTAATACAATAGATTCTGAATATGTATAACTTTACAACCACCGCATGATCTATAAAAAAGGTATGTACACACTAAACAATTGTGACTACAGAACTTATCAACAAAACAGGAAACTTAAACGAATCGACAACATTGAGCTCATTGTTACACACCTCAGTAATTGTCGCTTCAGAGTCTGCATCAGATGCTAAAAACTCAAAAATATTTAATCATCTAATATCAAAGATATTAAATTCAGTTTATTGCTGAATGAAGAATGAACATATTTAGTTAGTGAACTTCACTTTCATGTAAATCAAAGTCACAACTAGAACAGTTCACAAGTGACACAAGAATACAATGGCAAATAAAAGACAGATCCAACAGCTAAAACAATTAGCAAAACTTAAGTGGCACTTGATTAAAGGTTCAATTTCCATTTTATTGTTAATGCATTAGTGAGCGCAAACAATGCAAATGATTTTGAAGACTAGTTTTCATATAGATTAGAAGGACCAAGTGTCCCAGAATCAATTAAAGGAAAATTTCAAATTTAAGAACTTGAACTGTGTATGACATGAAAGTTATCTGATTCTAACATTAGCCATAAAAGCAGCATTCACATGTACATTACATGTACATTATAAGTACACTAGTACAGCACAAGCTGCATAAACCCTATAGCAGGCTTAGGAAGGAGAGTGAAGCATGTTGTCATTTGAAATCTACTTTCTATTATTGCCAGATGACTCGTACGCATCCCCTGCAATGAATTAATTACAATATGTACTTCAAAACAGTACAAAGCAGTTTGGCCAATAAAAACAAATAATATTAAAATCACTTCATAATTATATAAATGTCACTTAACGAGTAGGACTTCTTTCTTTGAAAAACATTGTCCCATGTTAACATTCACTGTCCTTTATTTTGACATAAAGGTGACATTCCATAATGAACAGTAATTTAACTTTTGTAATAAACAGCTAACAAGTATGCGTGTCATCAGCACTTGAAGCAAAAATACTAGCCATACAATACCTTAATGGCTGACATATATATAAATATATATTATATATATATATATATATATATATATATATATATATATATGATGCAGGACTTTTTGGTATGTTGGTACATATGTGTGGTAAAAAAAAATACTTACAACAGCATCATTTAAGTAGCTCACAGAAGTGTGGCACATGTGGTTATTACAACTGAAAGCACAAAAATATATGCAACAAATCAAACAATACTTTGGGACCAACACTAGCAACAAATTAGTATTGCCACGATGAGCTAAGCTTCTGATCGGCACCCACGGTATTTCAAAGCATGACGACAATAGGAAGCCGGTCAAGCACCTACAAACCCTTAAAACCCATGGCAGCATAATCAGAAGCCAATTGATGCTTAAATGAACCCAAGGCAGAACAAGTCTAAAGAAAATGATTTTGACCAACAACAAGAAGATCGAAGTTTGTTTAAGTATATACAATCAAGTTCTAAAACAAATCTTGTACCAATGCTGCAAGCTTGCAACAACTAAAACAATGTCTGCCAGACACACTTCTTATCGAATAAGAATCAGCAGTGCCGAGCAGGATTCGCTTAGTGGAAGCTACATGTAACAATTGTTCAGAAATATGTTTATTTTTGCAAAGCACACAATAAACGGTCATCAACAGCATTCGAAGAACAGCAGAAAAATTCACAGCAACAATAGATCACATTCAGTTGTGAACTGCTTCTCCCTTCCTTAGCAACGACGTTCAGAGCAACACTTTGAACGTAATTCAGAATCACAAGCAGGGGGACAGTCTTCACAAGCAGAGGGACAGTCTTCACCAAAATCTCTCACAGGGAAATATAATCCAACAGAAGCAACTGAAAGCACAGCCGTGACTACGAGTAATAACGCATACACCAACCATTTGCATGTCAACTGTTCGCTGTATCAGCGCCTGTTTACCGTGACTGAGGAGGCACAATCGGCAAGACGATGGCGCTGCCTCCAGGAACCAACTTCTTCGCACAGCCGCCACCAATGTGACGACGCATGTGTTTCGTGAGATGGTCGCTGCGCATGAAAAGCTGGTGACAGACCTGGCATTTGTATTTCTTTTCACCTGTATGAGTGCGATGGTGTCGTGACAGTTCATCGGATCTGGCAAACTTCTTGGAACATCCTTCCCATGTACACGAAAACGGCTTCTCGCCTAGAAATGTATCAAAACAACTTATCAGTCCTGCGATATCAGATTGAGGAAAACCTTGTGATGTAAAAGCAACTTGTAGTTAAAGTATTTTGCTAAAGTTAGAAATTGAACAAGACAAATTCCTAGAATGAGTCCTACCAGTGTAATATAAACACTATTTGCTACGATCTCTGGCTGCTGGATTCAATTTTGCATCATCCACTGATTTATGTATTTGGCATCAAATCTTGTAATAAACGCTACTCATATATACTCTGCACATTTTAGACTGGTACTACCTAGAGTCAGCAACTTTAATTCTAATCAGTAAAGCCTAAACTCTGAAATCAGAGGAATCTGTTCATCAATCAATCAATCACGTTAACACAAGGAAATCAATCAATCACCTATTGTGCATTGTTCAATGTCCTCTCCTATCAAATGATGCTCTGCTCGTTATACACTGGCATTATAGAAGTTACTAATTATTAAATAATAACATGCAGTTTGTGATAACTTACTTCAATAGCCTAGAAACACCAGCTCAGATGTTAATTTCGCGTTGTGTGAATATATGCACCATGGAATTGCTAATTAAAGCAAGCAGTAGGAACACCAGATTTGGTGGAATGGAACATTGGCTTATTTCCATTTCTAATTTTAGCTATTGCCTACAGTATATACCCTCTTCCACAAGAATTAGATGAACTGACAGAAGGAATAGAATTCAGCGTATCTACCTGTGTGTATCCGCTGGTGAACTTTCAGGTGTGAATTCTTGAAGTAGGTTTTGTTGCAATTGACATGGTCACATTTGTACATCCTGTGGTGGTTAGATGGCGTTGATCTCCCCTTCAGGTCCTTCTCGGCTTGTGAGATGTTGCCACTTCCAGCTGCAACCGCAGGAGCTGGAGCAATCGGACAGAGGAGCCGACTGCCCTCCAGGCGCGATGCATGTGTAGCGGTCTGGACTGGAGTGTTGGCCCCACTGCCGACCGGGTAGTTGTTGACGACAATCACCTGAATGGTTGGAGTTGACGGGAGTGAGAGCAGCATGCCATTGATGCTCGTGAAGACCATTGGTGCAGAACAAGGGCTGAGCTGGATTCCAGGTACATCAGTGGCCCCAGTGCTAAGAACCACAGCAGCATCCTGTGAGGCACTTGCGCAGAGTAGGGGTGTCATTTCCATTGCCTCAGAAAGACTCGTCTCTCGCTGAATTCCACCTGGAGAACAGTTTTCGGAGGTGGGAATTTTGATGGCATCGCTGGCACCCGTGACGGATGCTTCTGACTCGATCTGGTCAATAGAACTGGACTTTCTTAGGTCCTCCAGTAGAATGGCTGGTGTTGTCGTGTGCGTCCCATTCGTATCTTGCGAGACTACACTAACCGTTTTGGGTTCAAAGAGCAGCTGCTTATAAGAAACCTCTGATGTCGAACCAAAACCCTTGACAGCAACCACAGTTTTGGAGACTGAGGTTGCATTCATTTTTTTGGTACAGTGCTTTCTTGTGCTAGACTGAACTTCTTGTAAAACGGGTGGAACGGGTATGTCGTCTTTCCGCATCTGCTTTCGCACGTGTTCCTCTCTCTCGGTCTTATCGCTACAGGCGCCTTCTTCTGTCAAGGCACGTTTGCCCAGCAATGGTCTGGCGCAGTCCGTGTCTTGTTGTCTGCTGCCTGGAAAATAGCCCTGAGATGCACTCGTGACACTGCTTGCCCTCGGTTTACTCGTCAGTGGCTCAGAGTTCTGTGGAACGAGCGACGAGGCACATCGATGAGTAACGACGAGTGGCGTTGGAATTGAGCTCACTTGATTGCTTCGTCCTTCAATTTCCCTGTTCGTTCGATAAGATGGTCGAAGTGAGGATGAAACCTTTTTTGTTGAGTACAGAGAGTGCGTTGCATCCTTGTTGCCACACGCTGTCGTACATTGGCCAAAAGTAGTTTTGTCACTAGAAGGGGAACGCATCGGTCGAACAGATGACTGTGGACTGTGAGCAAATGATTCTTGGTACATGGGAGAACACGGAAGGTCTCTTACAAGCAGCTGCACACAATAATAATAATAATAATAGTATCACCAAACAGAATATTAAGAATCAGTTTTCAAAAACTCAAGAGTTACATATGAATATCAGTAAAATGATAATCAGCTAGTTAGGAATCCATACATAATAAATAACGAAGAACACTAAAAGAGTAAAAATATATTAAAAATCGCAAAATACGTCAGAATATGTCAAATTTAACCAATGCCACTGCCCGGAGGGGGGTGTCGATAGGGAAAAGTCTCCCACATTTCACAGAAAAGGGACACATTATATGCTTGCCCCCACCACATTTCCTACCCCTCTCATTGGGTGTCCCTCTCCCACTGGTCAAACAAGACTGCTGCCTCCGGCCACTGCCTTGCAAAAGAAGGACTAGTCAACCCTAAGGGGATATAGGTATTGAACTCAGTTCCTCAGCTCTGCACACTATTGTGCTATGGCAACCCAATCCCCATTAATTGATGTTATGAATATTACAGTCCAACCCACCTCCTTCAGAAGTGATGACGACCTCTCAGGAACACGATAGACGTCACCTTCATCGTGGCAGGCCAGGTCCGAGCTGTCTTCGCACACGGAGGAATCGGAAAGCGGAGACATGGAACCGACATCCGATGGCGGTGGAGTTAAAGCCTGGATGACACTGCTGTTCCAGTTGAGCACTTCTTGTTGCTGCAGTTTTGTCTGCCCGCCTGAGCTGCTCATCATTGGACGACTGTGTGGCCGGCAGATGGCGCTTTGGCTGAACGACAACAGTGTCTGAACTGCCATGCACTCCTGGCAGCCACAGTCCGCTGCTGGTGGCGGACGACAGTCAATGCCTTTCTGCAGATTGAATCGACACAACCACATAGAATATAAACAAAAAAAGCAGACCGCACGCTGCTTAACTTCGCGTGCAAGGATAGAGTATGTACATAGCTACCCTGTCTGCTTGCTCATACGAGGATCACATTCTCATATGGCTCCCATAAAATGCTCATGGACACACCTTGTTTAATATTATTTTTATATAATTATTAATATTATTTAAAAAATTAAAATTAAAATGCCATTGTACGATGGCTGCCTTATTTAAATTATACTAGGCAATATTCTAGGTTTAAGAATCCAGGAGGTGCAAAGCATCCTGTGAAATCAAAAATTATATATATATATATATATATATATATATATATATAATCTCTTTTCTTTAGGACCAAGAGTCCAAGACCAAGCCTGCTGTGGACAACACATGTTTACTTTCATCACCATAAAAAGTAAACAACTTTTTATGTGGCTGAACTTTCTCCCATATGTAAACAATGACCACAGATTGCTAATACATATAATATAGGCACATATAGTTATATACATATGCAGTATGCATTTCATTTGGCATTTTTTAGTAACTTTTAACAATAAAACTTGGCACTAAACATGGCCATCTTACAAATTTATATAAAAATGTAAAGGAAGCATTTTAATTGCTTAAAAGTAAAAGCGATACCTAGCTATGAAATCACCACCTCTTGGTCTAGTTTAACATTTAAGAAATCAAGTAAAAAATGAACCTACTATAAACCTAATTAAGCACGGTTACAAAATAACCGATAGCACCGAAATTTATAATGCTGTAAGACAACCAAAATCAGAGACAATTGACGCCCTAATTGGTATCAATCTATATCAAATCAACTTCTACTTGCCCAAACGTTTAGACTATGAAAATTAACCGGTATACTAGAATAAGGTCTATATTAAGCAGATCCTAAATTCCTCTGCACATAGATGTTTACAGGTCAGTGAGATTAAGAAATTTAAATCGGTTCTTCTTGCGAAATTCAACGCATATTTGATCATCCAAATAAACGAATATCTCATCATCCAATTCTACAATAAGAAGTCAGTTACTGATGATTTCACCATTGACTTGCATCATCAACAAAACGCTATCAAAAACTTATAACGGGTACTTACAGTTTTCTGCGAAGAATCATTCCACGGAGTATCCATCGCCTCCATTTTCCGACGGAATATTTCTAGTTTCATTGGTAAAGCGTTAAGAAATTCTCAAATTTTAGTTGCAAAGCTCTGATAAACACAATCGACTATACGCGTTTTCATCGGTGTGTTGGCCTTACCGTCTAACACGCGCTCCAAACGTGGGCGTGACCGACCGAATTGGAAGTGTCCAATTAGCTGTAAGTAAGTCACGGTCGTGGCCAATAGAATTTGCGCCGACATGTGATCGCGGTGTGCCTGTCGATGAGATCACGGCCCTAACCAATCACTGTCGGCTGGACATGTGATCGCAGTGTATTACTCGTGTATTCACCACGTGTGTCAGCCATGCACGGCCGAATGACATTACAATCCATTAAAATGCATTGAGTTGAATAATAATGCTTAACATCCGAGGGCCCAATTAATTCACGGTATGAATCTTCGGTCTATTCCATACAGCTGACTAGAGCTGTCAAGCTATAATAAGCAAGCAGCGTTGCAACAGGTGTGATTTTCCTTTAGTCTACTGCGTCCCATTTTAAGTTTGTTGACAATATGGCGACGTACGTGACGCTACCATTATCCTCGCTATATTTGGCGTACCTTACACAGAGTCCCTGGACTGAGCAGTCCTTTATAGTTTGAAAATTTTGATATAAATAAGGTACCGCCCACAGTGATCATGTACGCATTTGCATTTTTGTGATTTTTACCTTGCGAAGTGCAACCAATCATAACGTGCTTATGGTCAAGGCCCTCAAGAATAACCTCGCTGCTGGTGATGGTCTATCATCGGCCATTTGTAAAGTGTTAAAGGATATTTGGATCGTTTCGTCTTATGTGACCTTTCGTCTGATGTAGGCCTAAATATTAATGGACCGTCTCAAAAACTTATAATAGAGGCGTTGCAACTTGTAATGAGTTACTATTATAACAGCCAAGACTTGCTGATTGGTTGGGAGTTAGCACGTAGGACGTAGGCCTACTATAAGTAGCTAATAGCTATAATGGTAGGCCTACTAAAACCCAACGCACTTATTTAATCTGTGTGCTACCGAAGGCGACGAGTCGACGTTGATGACAACAGAAACGTATTACGCATAACTATACGATAAAGGTACACCTAAAGGCCTATGGCCTACCACTTAGGAAAAGAAATAATTAATTCAGGACTTCAAACACTCTAGCTGGTGGTTATACATATGGCATCATTAGGCTATTTGGAAAGAATTTGACCAGATATATGCGCTTTATTAGAACTTCCGAATTATATCCGCAAATTCAAAATCTCGCAAGAGGATTGACCATGCGCATGCATATCGTCTCAGTAAAGTATAGCGTATACCTATATAGGCCTAACGCATACCTATAGGATTAGGCTAAATAGCTTTACGCTTACGCAAAGACTCAATATTTCAATGTATTTTTTTATTTATAATTGCTGTCGAGACCTCGATCTTGCACTTGACCTGTGTTATGAAGTGAATATAGGGGCCACCACTTAAGAACGCGTTCTGATTTTAAGGTAGGCTGTACGTATATGCCTACATGTCTGTATGCAGATAGGCCTACGCAGTACGTACGTGGGTCTATATATAGACTGCTGACGTAGCGCTTACAGATAGACCTAAATGTAGACACACACAGACGGGCAATCAAACAATTAGGATATGTTACAGTCAAGCCTCAACTCGATCGTGGCCTCTGCGTTATACTATATAAGCCCTACTTTTTGACAGCGTGCGGAATTCGTAATATGGAATCAACAACGCAAGCGTGATATTGTGTTGAACTGTAGCATTTAAAGTCAAACACAGACTGCACTATAGGCCTAATTAAAGTACATGTATCCACATAGTCCACTAGGTGTATAACTTATCATAGCCAGGGGTGTAACAAGCGGGGGGCAGAGGGCACCGGCCCCCAGTTTCAAAACGTCTCAGTCGTAGTGCTCAGTGCCCCCATGTGACCCCAAATCGGTTCTTTTTAATGTTTCTCCAATGGCTTTTTAAGATGACTTTCGTTAAGATAATTTGTGCCCCCGCCCCCATTTTCAAATTTCTGGAATGCAAAATTAAAAAAGTGAGGGCAAAAATTTTTTTGGGCGCTTCGCCCAATATTTTTTTGATTATTCCCCCCACACTTTTCAAAACCTTGTTACACCTCTGATCATAGCGTAGGGGCCTATAGGCCTAGTTAAATAAGCACACCCTACATAACTGCGATCGAGAACAAAACTGCGACAGAGAACTACAGATCGAAGAACTTCACATAGGCCTAGGCCTATATATTTATGAGTATATGTCTTATTAACGGCAAATCAAATGAGTTAAGAATGATATTATGTGGACGTTACCAATTCCAATTATAATATAGGCCTAGGCCTATTCAGAACTTCTGACTTGAATAAGTTAAACCAAAAGGGACATATGAGCCTCTTAGGCCTCTAGGTAGGCCTAGTAGCTATAAAAACTATTGTAATGTATGAAATTAAACGGTTATCGCTGCTGCTTCATGTTGTGTCGAGCATTCAACGACATCCTATGAACAGTGACCATGTATATATTTTTGGCGCATTTAGGCTAAGATGTCCTGTCTAATTGCCTAGGCTGTTATAATTAATTCTTGTGATTTTTCCTGAGTTTCTTGTTCCTATATATATAGCCTAGTTGCCTTCTTCTGTCAATGTCTCTCTGTTAGCTGTTGCCCGACGCCAGTTTTGTAGTTTACAATTTTCATTTTTTCATGACGCTGTTTCGTCTTCGCCGTTCGCCATCACTAAAATATGGAAATGGCATTTTTAGAACAACTCTCACCAGTATTACAATTAACAAATATGTTATAGGTCTACGAATGCTCCAAAATAATAAAATCTTACCTCTTGCCATCTTCTTACAAGACTTTCAAATAAAACTTAAAAGACTGTCTTTCCAAAAAATAATTTTTCCCTCCTATTACCTTTACCTCCCACGCATAGGCGGCGATCTCGTTTGACAGGTGGGGACACCAAATGAGAGGGGTAGGAAATGTAGGGGACACGTACATGTAGCCCTATAACGTGTCCTCTATCTGTGAAAGGTGGGGGAATTTGTCCCCCTCGATCCCCCGGGATCGTCGCCTCTGATCCCGCGCCATCTATGTCCCGCGCCGTTTCATCTTCAAACAGATACCGTATCCATCAGAGTCCTTGACTTCTACCTTATATGTCTGTCTGATTCTCCGAATCTTGAGCCTCTGCCATTGACTGCCAATCGAATTTGTTTTGATCAGTGCCTTAAGTTGGTTCCCGCGACTTTTCTGGGTGCTATAGTTCTGTCGAGATTACGATATGTAAATGACTGCGTTCTGTCAGCTATATTTTCGCAATGCACGGAAATAAATACATACATTACGATTACGATCCAAAGCAAGGATTTTTGTGTCTGTATTCTGTAAACAGTTTTTGTTAAGGGATGTTTATGGAGCAGAGTATCCTAAAACCATAGATATAATTGCCGTATATTTATAAGTATATATTATGTCTATGCATCAAACAAACCTTTGCTAATGCTAGCTCAATGTCCAAAGAAGTGCGTCCTCGTAACACTATTATATTTTCTTTATTGAATTCGAATTACTACACAACATAGCCATGAGATCTAAATAACAATGGTGTTGGGAAGAATTTGGTCATTTGTGAAGCGACATCGAAGAAAATTTGTGTTCGCAGGCGTGGTTGTAGCAGGTAAATACTTGACAACATGCGCCCTAGTATAGGCCTATGGTGTAAGTGGCTGTTAGGCGACGGGGTAGGGGACTCCATAACACATACATTGGCACTTTATAACAGTTTAAAGTAGTAGTTAAGAATAGTTGGCTAGATGAGTGACTTAATACAATTAATGTTTTGAGTGAATCGCAGAAACTATCGTCTCTGCAAGTGATAGATATGATCACTGCATGTGGGGCAGAAACTAAGACACTTGGCTGGAGGAGAAATGGTTGCTCATTCGCAAACTTACGCACTAATTGTTTGTTAAATTATGTCCCACTTAAGTGTTTGAATCCAAAGAAAAGGACAACTTTAAATGTGGGCCTCTAAGTTAGGAGGCCACGGCCAGAAGCCACAGAAACCAAATGTTGCAAGTCTAATGCTACACAACAATGTATAATTCTGTGATTTTATGATTAGGATTATCCATGATTAGGCTTGGGCGATTAGTGACTTGTGACTTTTACTAATCACAATGAATAGGCGTCAATTAATCGATTAGTTCGATTAATTGATTAGTAGGTGATTAATTGATTATTAAATCGCCTACTAATCGATTGTTCGATTAGCTCGATTAGTAATATCACAACTCGTGTTATTGACTATGTTCCTCGGTAAATGCTGAATTACGATAGCCCACATAAACTAATCATGGAAATATTATTTATATATATAATGCATTTGATATAATAATTATTTGTCCATGTTTCAATACTATTTGCAAATTAGATGTATAACATGACTCCCAACAGTTTTATTTAACTTCTGCGTAAGCTTACTGTACGTACGTACCTGACAATGACATGCAGGCACGCCCCTGGTGTTTGAGACATCGATGCCTTTTTATATGTTTCAATGCAGTTTCTTTGCAAATAAAGTGTAGGCGCCTATACACAATTAAACATGCCGTGTGAGTGTGACCGTTTGCGGTTCCATTATAATCATTATTATCATTGTTCCATTGAACAGTTTTGAACAAATGTTTTTATAACAGATAAATCTTCTGCGGCCAGAGTCCGTGAAGGTTGGTTTGGGTCAGGTTAGGCGTCGTGAGGGTCGTTTAAGGTTAGTGTTAGGGTTAGTGTCACTTTTAGACATATATATGTATGCACGAAGATCTTTTGGACGCAGAAGTTATTTTTCGGTGCGTTTTTAGGCCAGACTTTCGGCCGCAGAAGCTCCACGCTTTTATAACCGGATGCCCTTCCTGACCCGTGGCAAGCCCTCTTTCGAATGGGACCTGCCCGCAACTTCGCAAGGCACGAGGGCCTCAGACTTATTTAGAAGGGCGGCCTGTAAGGCTGTAAGTGGCTGTGCGACTCAGGTGGCTTTATTACGTCCCACATAATACCCTGCTAGCAGCCTAGCACTGTCGCTGTTGGCCTGCGTCAAGACGATTCAATTTCCTATATCGCAGCTGGCCTGTATATATTCAGAGATCATTCCACTATATATATATATCTGCTATATGTGGACGCGGATTATACAGCAGCTCCGACGCACAAGTGTTACAGCTCTGCCTCACAGAACAATTGAGCTAAGCGTAGGTCGACTAATAGAACAATCGAGCTAATCGTACTAACTGAGCAATTGCGATTAATCGATTAGTAGGTGACTAATCGAGCAATCGCAATTAATCGATTAGTAGCAGAGTTGTTTGGTCTCGAGACGTCTCGAGACAGTTTTTTAGTGTCTCGGAAGCCTGCTGTCTCGGTCTCGGTCTCGAGGTAGTGTCTCAAATTTTTAGAAACTGTCTTGAAGTGAATGTCTTGTTCTGTCTTGAACAAGCAGTCTCGATAAGTTTCGCATGAGCTGTCTTAAAACCTTGCTGGGCAATATAAAAACTGTTCTCAGGCATTTTGACTATATACGTTATAAGTTTGAAATTGCAAATAAACATTATTCCCGTAAACTGAAACATTAGCACTTGACAGCATTTTATATAGGATCACTTGTCTTTTATTGTCTAGTACTGTCTTGAACCTAGTGTCTCGGTCTTGGTACCTCACTGTCTCGGTCTCGGCACCTCACTGTCTCGTCTTGGTCTTGAAGTTTCAAGTCTTGCATACAGCACTGATTAATATGCGACTAATCGATTAGTAGGCGACTAATCGATTAATCAAGTTTTATTTTTACCCTGGATTAATCGATTAGTAAAACTCGATTAATCAATTAATTTGCCCAAGCCTATCTATTATTAGGGATGGTATAAAAGCGCAGCAAATTCTATTTGCCAAGATCCAACCAAACAGTAACACAACTAAGAAAGAAATTATTTATTCGCTATGTTGAAATGTCAGTGTAAACGACCTGCATCAAATCACATTTGTATTTGCTAGGATCTACATGTAGTCAATGGGATCATATTGATTATGTCAAAGCAGCAATACACTGTTACTGTGTAATATCACGCTATGTGTCAGAGTCAACGTTTGGTACATGGTTTCAGCAATTGTAGACTATCATTACATGCATTGTCATGTTCTTGTCTTCAAAACTTCACGTTGATTTTAATAATATGCCCAAAATCACGACAATTTACGGTGTTTGGGGAAATTCATAGCATTCACGGCATATGCTGAAAATCACAGAATTCATATCTTCATTGACTTTGTGAATTTCTACTATCCCTATCCATTATACAATTCCCTTATAACCTGTCACTCCTATCTCACCAATATGTTATTCCTGCTGCTTAGCTTTCTTTGTACATTTTTCATACTAGGTCGCTTATTGCTTTTTATCAAAATAGAATTCCAGGCAAGAGAGTGATAAATTTCAAATGCTCCCATTGGTTTAACTTCTATAAACTGTTGAGCAAAAAAATAGACTTGTAATGCCGTCTTATAGTGAGGTCATTGTATGATGCTACTCTGACTTTTGGTTTATGATTTCTGTGATCTCGCACCAACATCAAACATTTTTAAAGTGCCCTCTCTTCTTCTACTAATAAAAGAGTTGAGCTACAATGTGGTTTTGTCATTTATTTAGATTTTAAATCTTAATAATATTTATCAGGTAAGTTAAAGTTAGATAAAAAGATTATGTGTGTTGATGTTGCTCATATTTGTAGTAGAATGGAATTATTCGTTGATGTTACTTGGTGATATTAATTGCTGCTTGACAGAATGCTTTGCCATTTGTGACCGTCAGGTGCAGTCTGGTTGAGCAGGTATGCTCGACGAAGATTGAAGGAGTTTCAAGAGAAAGAGGCAACAGAATGTCTTGCTCACATCAGGTTCTGTCTGATTTTAAGTTTAATTAACTCTGCATTTTTCTACTTAGGTTTCAAGCAGAGATATCTGACTTAGGTATCAGAATTGTATGTCTAGGTTTAGATGAAATTGGTCTCTCACTTTGATTCTGCTGCTAATTGGAATTGCAATGGCATCTCACTGAAAATCTCAGTTTTATAGGTTTGTTGAGTATTAATTTATGATTATATAAATCCAGAATTGATAAAATTAAGAATAGAAAGCCTAAGGAGGACCAAGAAGAAAGGTCTCAATGATAGGCAAAGGAAGTGGACATGACTATGCTGAAGTTAGGGATTATAGTACAAAACAAAGAAGCATTGTCTTATTCCGAGAGGGTAGAGCACTGAAGAAGCTGAATAAAAGGATGTTGACTGTGCTTATCATCTTCTGAGTGCATTTGATGCTGTGATTAGTAACCTGCCATCATATCCTAAGCCAGTGATAGGGAAATTATCCTATACCTTCTGATTATATCCTGTCTCTGATCTCATTGTTGGTAAATCAGTCACACTTGCTTTAAACCTGAGACAAATATTATAACCTTAGACAAATATTATCTACATATTGCTGAACACTGCTGCAAAGTACATTTATTTCATGCATGTAAAGATTCACTGACTATTTGTGTAGGCAGAAGTAGCTTTGGATGTTTGAATTGTAGATTGCTCATTTGAATTTGTTTGCATAAATGTCAGGGTTGATTAAGCAGACTGCTTCAGACAATGGATCGAGCTAGTATCAAGTTACTCTTTTACAATCTCATGAATGCATTGTGTCATTTTTATTTCTGTTTTGAATTTCATTTGTGTTGCTGCAGTATTTTCTGCAGTGTTGTTAGTTCACTGCTGTTGTTTAGACACAAATGGTGTTTGGACTGAATAAAAATCCTCCTTTTCTTTAAATCATCTAAATCGATTTTTGCTATTCCTAGTCATGCCTACTCTTTGACTTATAAGTTTACCCTGTTACCCTGATCACCAATACCCTCCTAGTTTTGTGTCCGGTGCCTAGGTCATATAGGATTTTTAATCTAATCTCTTATCGGATGTGATGATTTATGTATCATTCATTCATTCTGAACATTTATGTAGCGTCCCTTCAAATAATCTACTCAGTTGCACTCCTAGCTCAGCCATGGTGGAAAAGTAAAGATTTAAGCAGCTTATGGAATGTAGGCAGTCTGTGGAATCATTTAGCTGAGTTGACTATGAGGTGCAGGTGGAGCAGAGCCACATTTCTTCCCTGTCAGGGACTTGAACCCCAGGCACTTGATTGACTGTCCTGTGCACTAGCCTCTACACTTATTTAAGCTGGAGATTAATTGTCTATGGTGACAACGAAAACTATATTCTCTGTTGAGTATAATCTGTGTTGGAATAATTTCTGCTAATTCAGTTGCAAGCTATTTTCTCTTCATCTACAGCTGGACTGAGCGGTGTAATCTGGATGTTACATGTATAAAGTTAGGTTTAAGTTAATCTTCTTGTCCGTTACACCAAACTTTATTTCTGTTTGATGTATAGACGGCAACATCACTTTGACAGCAACCAAAGAACATGCAATTCCACAGGTGAGCTTAAATTGTCTTTCCTGCTTGCTGAATTACCCTTTAGCGACGAGAGGGTTTTGTTATCTATGCATTTTAATATCTGCTCATAATTAAAGTGTTAGCCATCTTGTTATATTGATATTTCTGAACTTTAAAGTCAAACCTTCCAACAACTTACTAATGTCAACTCTGACACTGCAAATTAATTAGGCCAAGTTTACTTTGAATGATGCCATAAGTCTATTGGAAGCCTTTAGATGTACAAAGTCATGTTCTTTGCAGTTTGATTCTACTGTAAAATTACGGTATTTTAGCTTACATTGTTAAAGATCCTCACTTATTTAGCCTGTTATTGTGAATAACATAAATTTTGTGTTGCACTCATACTGCCTCAGGAAGTGAGTGTAATAGAATGATACAAGCAAATACGAGGTTATTGACAAAGTTGCTAAGTGCAGTCAAGCACATAGTGAATTTCAGAAGACAAGTGTTATGTTATTGGCTGTTTGGCTACAAAGTATTGTGCACGTGGTGAAATATAGGAAACACTGAGTGTTATGGTGTGCATAATATCAGAAGAGTCTTTTCCATGAATGATGTAGATCTGGGGAGAGGAGAGAAGGGTCATCATTGGATATAGGCTAGGGAAGGGAGGGATCAAAGTGGGTCGTTTTTATTCTTTGCAGACAATCCAGTTTGTGCTGAAGTGGAGTAATAAACTGTTTATTAGTTGTTATCTTTGCAGTGTTGTCAGTGTTGCCGTGTTTGAGAGACGCAATTTGCCAGAAGTTGAACACAGAGCGGTTGACAGATCAGCTTCGTTCCAGGTTGGTGGAGAGTGACATTTGATCCGTCAGTCTTGGGGGGGAGTTGTTTGGAAATAAGCATTGTTTTATTATATCTAGTGTTTCTAGTTGTGTGCATGAAGGACTTTTGTAGAAGTCATGTCAGCTTCCAGAAATCTATTTGTCATTATGATCAAATAGTGAATTTACCGTCTGACAAAGTCTACAATCTAATGCAGATGCAATGTCATGTGAGAACCCTTGGTATTTTTTTGAATCAATCCTAAGTTTCTAGGGCTGAGAAGAACTGTCATCGAGGCGTTGGCATAGTGTGTACAATGGATGGAACTTGTATCTTTTAATTTCATTGTCTTCATCTATTCTCTGTACTCTCAGTTTGCAAGCTCTGATTGTGTTCATGTGTTGAAGTCTTATGTGATGGTTTCTGTAGACCGTCGAACAAGGTGGAAATATGGGAAGAACTGAAGACCATGAGTAAGCTAACTTTAATCTTTGGTAGAAATATCAGGCTGTGTCTGCTGTCGATGCCATTCTCATACCAAGTCAATATGACCTTGTTTTCACTAGTTTTTGCATATTTTGAAAATTTAAGCGATTAAGCATATTGATTTTAAAGACTTTATGGAGCATGAATTTGATGGCCTGAGTGCTTGCCTTCTAAAGCAGAGAGTGAGGGTTTGAGAGTATCCTACGCTTGACTGAGCCCTTGCCTTGTAAAGCAGAGAGTGAGGGTTTGAGAGTATCATCTGAGATCTTTAGAATCTTTAGAAAACTGATCTTTAGAAATTCCTAGACTCAGAACTATTTAGTGCCATAAATTGACGGTTGGTCAGTGGGCATTGGCATTTGACAAATTAGTTCTGGTTGCGAATAGCTGAATTAATTGACCTACTTAGCTGAGCTCTGATTGGCACGGGAATAACGATGATGAAAGTGCCGTATGGCATTAATTGTAATAGTAGTAGTAATAAGTAAATAATAGTAATAACAATGATAATAAAATAATGATATTACTAGAGTTAATAAATAATTTTTTGTTCCTGGTGGATCATTGCTGTATCAAGTTAAAAAAAATCATAATTGCACCGTGTCGTTTTATGTTAATGAGCTAGCTATATGCTTTATTTCATAGTAACGTTATATGGGTCTAATCTATCAACGCAACAGTCGAGACTTATCACATTTTGATCATCTGCTAAATAACAATAAATTTCCACTTAGACTGAAGTCCATGAATTGTCAAACACTTTAGGTTTTACGAGGACTCTGGTGGCAGTCTATGGGTGTTGCTTTCTGGTCATCTATTTGCGCGTTCAGCTTAACATTCTTGGCGGATACATGTACGTCGATAGTCAGCAGTCAAATAGCAATGGAAAGGTTTGTTCTGTCATCGTTCATCTCGTACGTCTAATGGGCTATTACAGATGCTGTTGAAATGTCTGTTTTTTTAATATTAGTTCATTCTTTTCTCACTGGGCTCTTATAGTGCCTCTGTTTCCTTAACTTGATAGCTAGCATAGAGATTTATGAGGAGCATTTAAATATTTAAAAACACTGATCCATTATAAATAGAAGAAGAGATCAGGTATAGTTAGGGGTATTTTCCAAGGCTTCTAAGTGTTGAAGGTTGACAATTTTTGCGATTCCGAACCTGTGGGAAAAAGTGGCCCACCAGGCCTCAAAATGTGGCCCTCAACCTATCAAAGATATAAAAATATACATGCAAAAAATGAATATTTGACATGAGAATTATTTTCTATTATAAATTATTATATTTTGTTGACGTCTATAAGTAACATCTGTGTTTAATTTGATTCTATTCTAAAATAAAAATCTGTCAAAATTTCAAATAATTATTTTTGACCTTGTGGCCCATGATGTCCTCCAACTAAAATGAAAGTGGCCCGAAGTCGAAAAGAGTTGGGGACTGCTGATCTAGATGATTGCCAGTGGGTTCCTGTTCTCCTAAGACTTTGACTTGTGTGTGCTACTGTCATACTGAGCTGTTTAAAGGCAGATTTAATTAGGAAATAAACATACATATTGTCTCAGTTGGCTTGCAAACAACACCATCACTTTTCACAAAGAATCTTACAACACAGTTTGAGAGTTAAAGCTCTTTATTATGTTGTTTGAGAGAAAACTAGAATGTATTGTAGTAAAAAATTTGTATAGCACCACTTAAAATTAGCAGCTTTCTTGACAGACATCTGTTTAGTTTATGATGACAATTTGTGTAGCACTTTGAGTGGTAATGAAAGTACGCTACAGTCATAAATGATGTCTTTTAGGTTTCAATTTGAAATTGATTGTTTTCTGTTTCTAAAAATTTAATTTTCAAACTTGTTTGACTCCTCCTCTGCTTTTGCTTTGTTGAATGCAGTCAGCCAATGGAGTTATTATTACGCCTGATATCCAGAAGCACTATCTGGCTGGAGTGCAGTACATCTTTGGCAAAGGCAAGTTTTACTGTGTGGCATGGTAGTTGATTGATTGGTTGGTTAGAATGCTCCTGCATGTTGCAGAGTATGTCAATCCAAGGCTCCTTAAGATGGTTACTTTGTGCAGACCTCAGTAAGGCTTTCTTGTGATCAGTTGCTTATTTAACGGGTGGTTACTTAGCAAATGCAGACATCATGATGGTGGTGGTGGTGGTGATGATGATGATGATAAGATGGTGGAACTTAATAAATGCAGATTAAATGATGATTATCATCATTTAATCTGCATTTATTTAGTCCCATGATGATG
This sequence comes from Bimastos eiseni, assembly GCA_959347315.1. NCBI lineage: Eukaryota > Metazoa > Annelida > Clitellata > Crassiclitellata > Lumbricidae > Bimastos > Bimastos eiseni. Next base: position 29,552,497 of record OY365810.1, on the reverse strand, counting down.
ATGTTGGTGGATGAAATTGGTGTTTGTGTTTTTTCTATTTTAAATTGGTGTTGTGGTTTAAACAGGTGTTAGTTTTTTTTAAATTTAAGCTGGTGCTAGTGTTTATGGTTAAAACTGGTGAAAATTGTGGTTTATTGTGGTTAAGGCATTTAGTGTTGTTATTATTTAGGTTTAGACAACTTGATCAGTGATGTGCAGCGAGCCGTGAAGAACGTCGTAAGCAGTTACTCACTGAAGGACCAGGTCTCCTCTCTGACGATCCAGGACATCATCAGTGACGTCAGGAGGCAGGTGGAATATCGCCGTGAGAACGGTTACCATGACGTCACCTCGTCAAGCCTCTGCAGATACATGATGCCAACGAGTGAAAGCGAATCGCAGGTGGTGATTTCTTTAGATTTATCTGCCACATGCATTTCTCTCTGGCTGATAGCAAGTTGTTGATGCCTGCAAAGTCATAGAGGGTCATTGCAGAAGAAGGGAGGCGATGCTGTTTGGTGGCCCATGTGCAATGCATTTTGCTATTGTAGATATGTATGTAGCTAGTGACAACATCCCTAGGCCTGGAACCAGAACACTTGTCTCTCTTTCTCTTATGTTACACAACCCTCACGAAACAGTCTTCCATTAAAAATCATGACTGTGCTGAATACATATACATTTATGTATGCATGTATTTAATATGTCTGCAACCATGCATGGAACATATCAATATGTTTTAATACAGTGCAATTTGTGTACATCTCAAATGCATTTAAACTCCTGAATTAAAACATTACTTCATGGCCATTTTCTCCTGTCATGGATTATGATGCCTCCCATGTTTAGAGGTCTGCATTTTTAAACTGCAAAATTGTTGTCATGAGGTCATTATATTTCTGTAGCACCATGCTTCTAATATGAACAGGTGTATGTTGGGGTGACACGGTGTTCTTTCGGTATGACGTTTGCTCAAGGAATACACGGTTACGGGTTATTCTCTGTGTAACACCTTGGGGTAAATTCTATGCCCACACACACCTGTCATCGGACAGTATAATTTTATTATCTGATGTAAGCTGAGAAGTAATGGGCAAGTCCTGTGATGCACTGGCCCTCTGTCCAAGACCCTGGAATTCTATTGCTAGCTGAAGGGTCCACAAAGGGTAAACGAACACCTCCACAATGTTCCAAATGGAACATGGGAGCTCTGTTTTTCTATGTGTATTGACTGCAGTTATTTGACTGTGGGCAACATAAGCAGTTTCTTTAAGGAAGGAAGATCGATTGATGAACCCATTTTTAAAAGTTTTTTAATATGTAATGTCAGTTTAAAGTTTGAAATATTAAGAGATCAGACAAAGCACTAAAATCATTTATTTTGTCTGAAATGAAGGCTTGTGGCCTAACGACAGAAGAAATTGCCCTTGGAAAACTTGAAAATGAAACAAGAGACATGATTGAAAGGTAGGAACTTTTTCTACTGATAATATCAAGTGTTTAGCCTGTCAGACTTTTCTTATTGTAAGTTCACCAAAGTTCCAATTAATGTCTTTTTAAGTCATTTATTTACAGAATGTCATCGATGTCATAATATTGCAACAACAGCAGACGGTTCAAAATGAAAACTCGATGATGTTGGATCTTTTACCCTGATTTAGTTTTAGCCATTTCTTGTGTCATTGAACTCAAAAGAACTTATTGTGCTCTCTTTGCAATAGTCTGGTGTCTTTTTCTCTGATATCCTACTATGCTCAGCCAATCTGCTTCTCCTGTTTTCACATCACTCTTTCCAGTAATCCGTTTCCGTGTTTCCCACATTTAACTCTGATATTTTCCAACTGCACTGACTCTCGGTTGTAGTTATTTACTGATTTTGCTTAAAGAGAAAGAGTTCTCTGAGTTTGTTAACGTCAACATTTGCTGAAGAAAGTTCTTTAGATTGGATTAAATGTGATTTCATTTCCTGTGTTCTTGTAGTTCTGACTTTCATACTGTTATGACCGTTTGTCTCGACTCTGGATTCTCCAGACTTGTTGACAAAGTCACAGAATATTTCTTGCCAGCTTCTCAGTCTGAACAAGCTGCTGCTCCGGTGTAAGTATTGATTGCGAAAACTCATTTTCAGTTCTGCCTTTCTTCAAATCCTTCACATGTTTTGTAATGTTCAGCAAGCAGTTTTATGATTAGTATTGGGTCCGTGCTAATCAGAGGCGGCAATCTCGTTTGACAGGCGGGAGGGACACCCAATGAGAAGGTAAGAAATGTGAGGGGACAAATGTATAGCATGTCACCTCTCTGTAAGAAGTGGGGGGGCATTTGTCCCCTCCCTCTGGTTCCCCGCCTCTGATGCTAATCATTTTATACATATCATGTTGCGATTGGCTATCTTAGAAATCGCTGGATAATAATAGAGATGGGAAGCTGAATATCTTTCATTTAACCCTTAGCATTTTGTCACCAGTCCTGAGATCCAAGTTTCAGGTTTTGTTTTGGTGGTTGCCCTTATGAATGAATTCCTTGAGTTAAGAGTGGGGCAGCCGCATTTTACCACTTTCTGTTTTGCTTATCTTCTGTTGGGAGTCGTATATGTTATACCCTATCCTCTAACTAAGGACTACAGAACAGTGAGTTATTGTAATTGTGAGCATACATTTATGTAGTGCCTTTTAAAGAAAAACTAATAGACTCATGACATAATGGTCATTTGATTGAGCGCTAGCCTTGCAATGTGGTAAATACCAAATGCAGTCTTCTTTTATAGGTCATATCGTATAAGTCTCTTCAAGAGCAATTTTTGCTAACATATTGCTTTGAACTATCATTTGGTGCTTGATCATTAGATGCATATCCTGCATAAATTACTCCTCGATTGAGATGAGGCGATGTATTAATTGCTCATTGAGTCCAATCAGATGGGAGGCCATTTGGGAGGAATCATTGTGATTCGTGTGGTCTTCAAGATACACATTGAAGTCACTGATTATAAAGATGAGAAAGTGGTTACTGCAGAGAATAATAAAAGAGAATATGTTGGTTGTTTTTTTGCACTTGTAAACTGATAGTACTCAATGTAATTTTATAGGGAGATTCCAGTCATCTTGACTCTTCCATTGGCCAAAGTCATTCCCGTTGTGAACGGTCTTGTTCACAATGTTTTAGCTGATGCTCCGAATCCTTTCTTACAGGTATGAAGACATATGGTGACGAAGAGAGTCTCTTCTCAATAGATAATATTTGTATGTGTCGATGAATTCAAAACAAATTTGCTATTAGATAATGGATATTAAAAAAATAGTATGCAACCATAGGAACTGAAAATGTTGGTTTCTGCTTCATAAATTATTTTTGAAGAGGCACAACTAAGAATGCACAGTACACACACCATTTTCACTATATCTAGTTGTACGTCTTTGTACACTAAAGAAGACCACCATATAGCCAGTGTGAATATTGCATGTTCTAGTGGGAAGAATGTCACACAGATGGGTAGGGTAAGCTAATGTATTTGATTTGTTGCATGTCTGTCAACAAAGTCCTTGAACTCCTCCCCCTTTTGAACCTGTTGCATGTATGATTTGACATGGAAAAGCCAATATCTTGCAATGAAATTTGAATTCAAGGTGGAGGGAACTGCCCTGATGTTTCTTCAAAGCCACCATTCTGCTTTATTCTTAGCAGCCAAGACCTGATTTTCTGTAAACATTGTAATTGCCAACTGTGTGCAAACTGTGCATGGTAATATTTGCCCCTATTCTGAGATCTATATGCATTTTTGTCATGAAACCAAACATATACTAAGGAACTTAAACACTGATTGGAAAGACAATTTGGACTGTGATTAAGTTGCACTTGATTGGTTATGTGATTGATAATTTATCTAGATGTGAATTGGTTGAGAATTAATCAGGGCTGAAATCTGCATTTCAGGATCTTCTGCTTAAAGATCAAGTGAAGGACTTTGCGGCCAATGTCTACGAAGCCTTCTGCCAGTCACATGACAACAAGTGTTCGATCAACTGAGGATGATCGATCGGCTGTTGATTGACTACAATCAATCAATTCCATAGGCTCAATCATCTATCTTGTATGCCAGATGAGCTGCTAAATCTTTCATTTTGTTTCCATGTCTGCTTCGTACTAACTAATAATTTGGACAGAAACCTACTAGTCTGTAATTACTTGGTTTCCTTTTTTGATATCCTGTGCTGATAATTAATTAATAATTACTGAATTATTATACCCTAGAAACTAAATAGTTAGTGCTGGAAATAATTTGGTTATTGATTATGTTTCCTGTAATATTTGATAAATTTCCTGTGAAATGACTGATATATGTTGATACATAATCATTTACTGTATTTGATTATAGCATGTACTTTTAATTCAGTTTCCTTTTGTTGTAATTGACATAATCTGTTTAGGTTCTTTTATATTTTACACCATTATTGTCAATACTCTGCTCTTCAAAGCTTTGTGTTTTCAGCTCCGATTTCTGGTTCAAAGGGTTAATGTATTTGTTTGAAAACTAAAATTCTCAAGCCATTTAAGAGCAGAAATATTGTCTTCTATGATACAATATTTGGGCTGTGTGACTTTATGTGTTTCATTCTTTCATCTGAAAGAAACTAGCTGTAAGTTAGCATTTTTAATAACCACTTGTAAATAATTTAATACACCAGTTTGCAATTATATCAGAATTTGTCAGCATATCTGAGTTTAGACTTTTTCTTTATTTAAACTGAACTTTACATGAAGCCAATAACATTCTAGCTGTAATTCAATTCTTCAAACAAGAGTGCTTTTACCAGCATCTGATTTATTAGATTATCATCCAGCAGCCCAGAATTGTGAATTGGTTGTCTTGCATATTTTCACAGTAGTTTAACGTATAACTCTTTGTGCTAAGTGAACCTTTATAATGAATCTGTGATCAGAAGTTAGGAGAACAGTTGGACTTTATGGTCAGAACAAAATACCTGCTAAATTTTGTGAAATTACTTGAGAGTAAGACTTGTATTGAGAACTTTTGCATAATAATAATAATCTTCGTTTAATTCACATATATAGTGCCCAGTTATTTAAATTCATGTAAACTCCCAATGGGTCTGTTTAATGTGACTATTCTTGTATCGTTTTGGATTGTTTTCTTGTTCCTCTTGCTATCGTCACAGGTTATGTCTTGTTTAGCTGTTATGTTATTCGGCATCCATGTAATATCAATGTCCGATTCGACGAGAACAAGCAGAACTGCACAATAAAGACTGTGGAAGAATGGCTTCACAATAAGACTTGTCCATTCAAGCCACGTGTGACCTAAATTAAGGAAAAACGTTGATGCAGCTAGTTTGCATTGGTTTATCAGTTACTGTTGATATGCAAAGAGGTACTGTTCATTTTTATTTTAAAGCATAAGTGACAGTGACACAATGGTTATGTTTTTACCATATCCTGTAATAGCTGGTCATGACGTAAACAAAGCTGCTAAAACAGGTCTGAAGTGTTTTGATATATTCAGTATTAATTATTATTACTATTATGTAGTAGCAGTAACTGCCGTAGCTCTGGTTTTAATGCACACGGTATTCAGTGTATTCAGATAAATAGGCAGAAGATCGATAATGAAATGTGTCATCTTAGGTTAGCGTACTCCATCAAAGCAGTTACGATTGCTGAAAAGTGTTGTCTTAGATTCGCTGCTTTCAGCCACCATCTATTGAGCGCGTCAGAGTAGATTTCGTGTAGAGGCGCTATATTAAGTTTGATTGATTTATTGATTGACTGATTGATTGATTGGCCTTGCTTCAGTTTATAGTGCTTAGCAACTGCATGTGAGTTGTTTAAGGTCCCAATACATTGACCAAAGCTCATTGGAGGCTTGAACTTGTAGCTTCCAATTCCATCTTAGATGCACTATAACCAATTAAGATCTCCTGTAGCCCACATATTAATTGGGATGAACCAACGCAACTAACATCTCGGCTTGACCGTGCGCGCTCAGCACAGCTAGAATGGAAGAGGGCCTTATTCGTGAGCGCTCAATGTGGTATGCTGATCAGGGTTACAAAAAACAAAGATATGTAAAAAAAATCAAGAGTTGGTTTTTGGTTTTGGGCTTTTTCGGTTTTATTTGGTTTTTAGTTTTCCTCTGGATTTTGCCACAACAGTTTTGTTATAAAAAAAACATAAAACACAGCATGAAAAAGATCTCCAACTCGTTTTTTATAACTAATTTATCTTGGTTTCGGGCTGAATTACACACATATGTCAATTAGTAATGAATTAGTATTATTAGTAAATTTAATAAAAAAATATTTTGAAAAACCAAAAATTGCCGTTTATAGGAACTTGTTTTTTTGTAAAAAAAAACAAAAAAAAACAAATAGCCAAAAAACCAACATGTTTGCAGCCCTGATGCTGATACATGAAGTCCCCACATCAACCAAGGACCAATATCAACTAAGAGAACGACTTTCGTATCAGATTTCTTTTCTTAATGAGCTAATTCACACATTGGTATAATAATGGGCTCTCTACACCTGCAATAATTGTGCTATGCTTTTAATACTCCTAATTACCTTATTATAATTAGTGACGCCGACCAACGAAGTGATAGAACAACAGATCTGTTTAAGCGCTTTAATAATATTGTGCTAATAATTTGTAGTCTTTGGTTATGGGCGGGGCGTCGCTCATGATTGGTGTGATTGACAGATGCATGCTGGGGAGAGAAAGAGAAGGAGATAGCTGTGAGCAGCAGCTGCTGCTGAAGCAGCACTGGCTTATCATGAGATGTTGGAGCGAGTGGCGTAATGTCATGGCGCGACGTGTTTGCTTCGATGGCATGCTAACCGATACGCATGATTGCAAGGAGACCGTTACAGACGATTGAACACCGATCTTTTCGCATCGTCTCTTTGATCCCAGACGATCGTCGGTTGGGTCTGATCGCATCCAGAGGCGAATGGGTTGATGTCATAAACAGGTAAGCGTCGGTCGCTTTTTAACCATCGCTTTGAAATCTTCTGTGGTCACAGGTGCATTTGCGTCTCTCTCATTTTGTCCTCCTCATTGTCAGTCAGCTTTTTGCGTTCGGCTGCATTGCTGTCCGCCATTTCGCGAACAGGTTTGAAGACCACCGACTCTTTTGAAAATTAGGCAGTTTTCTTGTCGGTACTGATGTTTTGAAACGCACTGTTGTGAAAAGACAACCGACTGAAAGGGAGATGCCGTGGGACCATGGTGCCTGCCTGTTGTGTGTTACAATATATGCTGTGGCTGCTACGGAAGCAGAGGGGCAGCCTGTTGTGTCATATTATTTCATTCTCTCTATCAAGTCTCTATCAAGTCTCTATCAAGTCTCTATCAAGTCTCTATCAAGTCTCTATCAAGTCTGTCTGTGTGTGATGATTGCAGTTAATGGGGAACAATCTGTGTGCATCTTGGCAAAAGGGATACAGAGATGGTTTGCGATGGCCACCTGCCAAGGACACTCATCTCATAAGGTAAGGAGGGAACGAGGAGGCCAACACAGAATCATTTCATTCTGGCTCTGCTTAACACCAACAACGCTTAATTTATTGGACACTTTATGTTGTTGCTTAAACCAGCTCCAAAAAAGTCCTAAGCAAACCATTCTTTGAAATTGACTCTTTTATATATTTATGGAATTAAGAGCTAAGTGGCCTAGCTAAGAAATACTTCACTATGAAAGACATACTTGACTGTGCAGCCGGCAACAGAGGCGTCAATTCCCCCCCCCTCCCCAGTGATGGAGACAATCCTCCCCCTCCCGTCCCCAGTGTTAGGAAGGCAAACTATTCCCCCAATACTAAAAACTTATCATCATTACTTGCAATTGGAGGCATTTGCCTCTGGACCCCCCCTATGTGGACGCCCCTGGCCTGCAAAGTGACCTGTGTCAGGCTTCAGCCCAAGCTTCCATTGTTCAGCAGAAGTGAAGCCTTCTTCTGGTTTTCCATCTGTCTAGAATGAACTGCTTTTTTGACCGTATTGCTTGATCCTGTTTTTTTACCCATCACATTATAATACGTCTAATTTGAGCAATGCTTACACCCAGCAAAAGAAGAACTAGTCAGCCATAGGAGTATTAGAGTCGAACTTGCTTCCTATGCTCTGCATGCCAGCATCTTACTCATTGCTCTCTGGACTTCATGACAGATATCATGACACATATCATGACACATATCATAACAAATGTCATGACACATTTCATGACACATATCATTGCATTTCTCTTTGTTCATATTTTATTGATTAAAAGGCATCAATTAAATTATCCTTATTCTATAATACTTCTGTGTACTTTTTGTGATTTAGATTATGGGCAGAAATCTTTGAGGTGAGAGAGGAAAATAATGAGGTCATCTGGGGTCGAATCTCTGAAGATGTGGTTCCCGTTAATGTCGTCTGCGTTCGGAATTCCCCAGAAACTGTTCTCCAGATCACGGCCTATAATCGACTCGTAGAGAAAATCTTTGATGTCTGCCTTACCCAGCCAGGTAATGCAGCTTCTGTTTCTAAGAAGTCATCGATTTTACTTAATTGATGTGTATTCAATCAATCAAGATCAATCAACCAATCTATCAAAATCAATCAATCAATCAGTATAAGCTCGATTTATGATTGACATTGTAAAGCAATCTATATTGCTCAATGATTTGGTAAACTAGTATTTGTCAGTTCATTTGGAAACTCAGTCATTTGATGTTGCTAAAACCTTGATCGAAATTTCTTATTTTATTCCTTTTTTGTCTATTTGTTTTAGCTGTTTATTATTTTTTCAAAATCATTTAATCTGAATGGGAAATACTAATACAAAGTGCATTTTCTCATGATTAATTACTCATGATTATGCATTGATCTTTTGGTTATTTTGAACTGATCCATCTGGTCCATGACCATCCATCTGAATTGCTTAATGTTTGAATTTTCATGCATTCTCTTCTAACCCTGTTGATGAATTTCCAGTTGTTACTATCTATACATGTTTCTTGTGAATCCATGCATTTTCTTTGTGACCCTCCATACATGTTTCTTGTGACCCCATACATGTTTCTTGTGACCCCATACATGTTTCTTGTGACCCCATACATGTTTCTTGTGACCCCATACATGTTTCTTGTGACCCCATACATGTTTCTTGTGACCCCATACATGTTTCTTGTGACTCTGCAACATTTGCTATTAATTTATTAGTGGTCAGTGAGAGTCCAAACTTCTGTTGCTGACCCTTTGAACAGTCACCCTGCCATTTTGTCTATCCATGCATGAACTGCAGGAGTCAAAGACACACGCCTCTTAAATATACAGCAGGAGTTGTGTGTAGCAATGTGCAATACCTCTTAAAACCTCATACTCTGAATTCTACTGCCCAGCACTGTGCTTATAAGTCTGTTGGGCCTTTGCTTTGGAGTGATATTCCCTCTACTGTTTGATCTTTACTGTGGGTGTTTCTGTTTTTGCCCCTACTCTCAACACCTTCCTTGGCCTGTGGGGCTTTTGAACTGGCAGTGACTCTGATAAGGCTGCACTGTGAGAGGCGTGGTAGCTGTTGATTGCACATGGTCTAGTCTAAGGACACTGTGTGATAACAAGGATCATTAGCTACGCCCTCCTCCTTTATCCGGGCTTGGGACTGGCAGTGTCAGAGTGCAAACAGTGGCGAAGTTAAAACCGTGCAAGGCACTTTATAATATCCTTAAATACAATACAGAGTGTACCTGAAAAAATGAGACTGGTCGATACATACCTCGCATCGGCAAGTGATAAACAAGCCATTACCACATAACTTTTTTCAATAGAGTAATGTTATTAGCATAACTCATTCATTAATTAATTTAAGAGATTTATATGGCACCCATTCAATATTATCTACTCAGTAGTGCTCCTGACCCAGCCTCTGAGAACAGTCTTGAGGATTAGAGCAGAATATGGCTACAGAGTGCTCTAGGCATTAGACACATTGCCACAGAGGGTCCATTCCAGATTACAGGGCAACCCAGTAACCCAGTGAGTGGCTGGCTCTGAAAAAGGGTTTCTTTAACCATATCTCGTAATTGTTTATCCTGAGGAGGATAAGACATCCTTTCAGATTAGTTTGTTTATTTTATCTTTATCTTTGAAGAACTAGTTTAATTCTCATGACCTATTTCACACATTTTTCTATTTGAGACTTTTGTTAATATTTGATGCTCAGACTTGGTACTACTCACTCGTAATACTCGATACTTGGCTGGGAATTGCTACTCGGTTTCATCCCTAGTACTGTGTCTTGTAGCATTGAGCTGCTTCAATTATACAGTCAACTGCAACACATTTGACCAGTTATTCAATAGTGCTACACATCTATTCATTAGTATTGCACAGCTATTCACTTGCACTATCCAGCTATTCATTAGTATTACCAAGCTATTCACCAGTATTACCCAGCTATTCATTAGTATTACCCAAATATTCACTAGTACTACCCAGCTATTCACTTGTTTTGCCCAGCTATTCACTTATACTACCCAGCTATTCATTAGTATTACCAAGCTATGCACTAGTACTACCCAGCTATTCACTTGTACTACCCAGCTATTTATTAGTATTACCAAGCTATTTACTAGTACTACCAAGCCATTCATTAGTATTACCCAGCTATTCACTTGTACTACCCAGCTATAATCATTAGTATTACCCAGCTATTCATTAGTATTACCCAGCTATTCATTAGTATTACCCAGCTATTCATTAGTACTACCCAACTATTCACTAGTATTACCCAGCTAACTTTTAATGCCTAGATAATGCATTAACGTGTTCTGAAATCTCTGGTCAGGCAGCATTTTTACGTGGTGTCTCACTCAACTATATATGTTTATAAACAACCACCTCTTCTGCAGTGTTTACCTCTGGAGGAGGAGGAGGAGTGGCCATGCCAGGATTGCGTATTAAAGACATGGTGTTGTGCTTCTATTGCATTTGGTCATTTATAAAGCACTTCTCACAGCATAAGTCCAACAGAAGTGCTCCCAGTCACTGGGCCCTTAGAGAAAAGGAAGGTTTTAAGAAGAGACGGGTCGGGAACTGAAGATGCCATCAGAGAGGATGGTAGAGCATAGAGATGGGAAATCCATTCCCCATGACGAGGGAACTATGTAAGCATGGTATGTGCTGATGACTCCGGATGTGGCAGCAGAATGTTGACACTGAGAGTAGTAGGGTTCAAATCTGCCGTTAGGTGGTAACTGTGCTCAGAGGCATTCCCGCCAAGAGGGTTTAAGGGGTGGGCAAGTGCCCAGAAGTCTGACTATTTTTTAGGGGCATGGGTCGTACCCGTAATCAATTTCCTCATTGAGACCAAAAGATAGTTTGGAGGCTTGTGACTGCCCTGCCTAAGGGCCCATAATTCTGTAACTGTTCATCATTCAGCCTGGAATTTCTTTAGACGGCCCTACTCAGAGATCATTCATGCACAATTGTTCTGTCAGATATGGTCGTCCTCGCACTTCTGAACTTTGGATGGAAAGCAATATGAAACAGAGACTTTGTGTTTTGTGCTATAAACTCTGCACCACATGAGACCGTTTGTATTTCGCTACGTCTGCATCTTTTGTCTTCTGCAAGGCAGATTTCGGTTCTCTGGTTGGTCTGTTGTTATGGATGGCTGATAATACCATCCTCTTCTGAATCATTCTTAGAGGGAGCATCTGCAGTTCATAATCATCGCAACAGCTGATGATCTGAAGTGGCTGACATCCTCAAACAACGGCCTTGTATCTCCTCAGACTACGCTTGTAGTTGATTCCCCAGTGAAGGTGTGCATGCAGTCAGTGCAGTGGTGACGTCATCGGCTATTATCTTATCACAGAGCAGTGGTGTTCGGGGCAAACTATAACACATCCAAGTGGGTGACGCAGTTCAGTTCAGCCACCATCCATCCACTCTTCACTTTCCAGCTTTCAAAGCGTAAACTGGTGAATGCTGTTGAGGAAACGGAATGATTGAGTTGTTAGACAGCTCCAAGTGTTACAATAGCAAAATCCTCTGAATGGAAAACCAATTTTGTTGGTCTTTAGTTTATCCCTTTCCAACCCTTTCTTTGTTTGGCTGTAACTAAAACCAAAACTTCTCTGAGCCTTCTATAGAAGGCATTTCCTCTCTGACTGTCTTCATAGAAGTCTATATACGGCTGATGGTGTCTTATTGAACTGAAGCTGATCTTTAACTTGGTTGCGTTTGTTAATTAATGACTATTTTTCATGCTTTTTATACCTATTACAGCAATGCCATAGAATGAATATATAAAATGTAATAAGATAGCATAGTATGCTGCTGCTGATTGTTAATTTGTTGGTGATGATGCCTATTGTGATGATTGTGATTATGCCTATGAAGCAGTGATGGCAAATGCTGCTGAAGATGATTGTAATGATGATGATAATGATGATAAGGAGGAGACTTAAGATATATATGGGGCTCAATGTTGTGGTCTGTCTGGGAGTAGTGCTTCTATTCTGAATGCCATCAGATTGTCAGACTGGATGGAAATTGTATATATACATATATATACATATATATATGCATATAGACATATATATATATATATATCCATTTATGTGGGTCACATTATTATCACATGAGAGGAAGTGGTGGGTCAATCTTAGAGACTTAAACATGGGTGGGAAGGAGAAGAACTAAGAGAGTCAAGTGGAGAGAGAGCTAGAGAGACAAAGAGAGGGAGAGAGAGGAGAGAGAGAAGGAGAGAAGGAGAGACCAGAAACAAAGCAGAATTATAGTAGTTGAGAGATACAGACAGCCAGGCAGAGAAGGAAAAGAAAAGAGAGAGAAAAATGTAGACAGAGACAGACAGATAGATCAACAGACGGACGGACGGACGGACAGACGGACAGACAGCGATGTAAATAGGGCGAGGGAAGAAGGAAGGAGGGTGGGATGATGATGATGAAGGGTTCACCTGATGCCGGGAATAGCCACGAACAGCAGATGGTCCAACGGTCTCTCTCCTCCTTACTTATTCTCCAAATCAATAATTCGCTCTTCTGCCTCTACCATTGCTGTTGGTGGGGAGGAGTAGGGGTGGTGGTCGCGGAACCCTGGCCGATGGAGAAGCAAGGGGAAGAGGAGGAATGGAAGTCGGAGGAGTAGGGGAAGATTAAAAGGATGGCAAAGATAAGAAGATTGAAAGTGGCTGGAAAAGAGAATGGAAATATGAAAGGGAGTGTGACAGAGTGAAGAGAAGGAGGAAGAGGAAGCGTTTTGGATCGAGGAACGAGGGCTTTAAAAAGAAGATGAATAGAGTGGGAAATAAGGTCAAAGGGCAAGAAGGTTGAGATGATGAAAGGGAGGATATGACTAAGAGAAGAAACAATAGAGAAAGAGGAAACATAATACCGCGCTTAGTGAATTCCGGTTTGCTAAAAAATGGAACTGGAAAAAGGAAATTAAAAGAAAATGACAGAAAGATGTTGTAATGAAACAGAAGATACAGACAAAGAATGAAACTGAGATTCAGACGTCTTCCTGACCTTTGAACTCAACGTAACCACACGCAAATACCTGACCAATTTATTGTTTAGGTTGAGTTCCTGAAGGTGACCGACCCTGTTCTGGGAACTGAGGGCAGATGCAAAATTTACGAGCCCCGGTTAAACTCAAGGCGACTGTTTAGTACCGTTGAGTCTATTGCACATCGGTCGGTCGATGCCACAATTACAGACCCACCAGCGGACATAATATGTGCAACACGCTGCACTTCCTGTTACTGCCCACCTTCATTCGATACATGGCCGGCGTTGCTAAATTGACCCTCTTGTTTCCAGAACAGAGGAGTTGCTAGCATGTACTGTTAATATTGATGACCGACAGGCAGACTGGTTCTCTGCATGAGAAATGCTTCGGCAGTTGCCTAGGCAGCAGCTGTAATCCCACGACAGCGCTGAGTCGGGTCGCTTATCGATCATAGCTGAGGCCAACACACCACAGTCAGAAACCGTGTAGAAATTCTTCAGAAAACCACACTACTTGAGTTACGATGTTGTATCTTTGGATCTCATATCTTCACTAGACTGCGTTGTGGCGTGGGCTAACTGTCTCCCTTCGGGGAGGACGCTGATAGTTTGGGGGTTGGCCATTTCCAGCAGCTTTGATTTCCTAGGCGTTGTATCAGAAATTGTGTTGTCATTTCTGGGCGAATGTTGTGAGAGCGGGCTTTCTGTTTATCTACTTATTTATTTATTTATTTCTGATTAATTGCATTCGATGTTTCGTGTTAGTCATGTAGCTGATGAAAAACCATCAGTCAATGGAGAGGTCATTAATCATCATCTGTCCCTCTATTACAAGTACTCAAATGATCAATCAATTTCCTTTATTGGTCCAGTCCTGCTTGTCAGATGTAGTCATGATTGTATTTCCCAGGATTAGACCGTTTCACCTCTGCTGAGGTTTGCACCCTCTCAGTTTGAGTGGATATATATGATGTCTCTATCGCATATATACATATATAGTATACAATATATATATATATATATATATATATTACCTGGACTCTATCACTCCTATTTATATATACATATGATTATTTGTGTGGCGCGGTGGCCGATTAGTTAGAGCGGTCGGCCCGTAACACGGGTTCCATTCTCGTCCAGTGAGTCACTGTGTAGGGACCTTCAGCACAATACTTTGCGCACAATTGCTCTGCAGTACGTCGTCGAGTCATGTGCGTTTCTGGAAAAAAAATGTTGGAATAAGAGCGATGTCAAATTTCAGAATAAATAAATAAATATATATATCTATATACACATATATTTACTTATATATATTTACTTGTATATATTATTGTTTATCTGTATTTGGTTTTTAGAACTCCTAATGATCCTATTATCAATCCTAATAGTGTCTACTTTCTAAAAATCATGATAATTCCTAATAGTATATTTGTATAAATTTGCAAATTTCTAATCCTGGAGAATCAGCTTACTTACGAGCACAGTGTCGCACCAATTAGATTGGGAGCTTGTTTTTATGAGGCTCCAAGTTCAGAGATTTTTGTAATATGAATTTGGCCGTTTTGGATGCTATTATTTTGATTGCATCGTGCTACTGGACTTGACTATACTTGGCAAATGAGCCTGCCTTATCCTGAGCAGGAGAAGAGTTGATGACTATGTAGATCAGTTCCTGAGTTCTTATGATAGCGCTTATTTATTCATCATGTGTCCACTGATACCAGTGTTTATGGTTGTCATATAATAATGATGAGAAACGCTTTATTGAGTATACTTTACCTACCTATCGACAAAGATGCACTTGTCTGAGTTGTAACGGATTGATTGTTGGTGTGTGACGATTCTTTATATCATACATCTAGTTACGGCATTAAGCATGTGCATATAATAATGATATTTAATGGCTCTTAAATGGCATTAATCTAGTTCAGAAAAGAGGGGTCGAAAGACAGGTCCACCGATAATGGGCATGGGCAAATGCTCCGCGGCCCTGCTATTTCTAGGGGCTTGGGCCCACGATTGTCTGTTGAAAATTATTAAAATCAGTTGAACAAAGTTTATGGTTTGTGCCTTGTATAATAAAATATTACTGACGCTTTACTATGACAGTTTCACTGAATATTACCTTACTTTAGAGCATTGCTGTAGAACATGGGATTGCTAATTTACTATTTCTAGATGCCCAGAATTTCTTTGCCTATAGGGTCCCAGGATTTCTCAGAATTGGTTCCCGAAATCTCTCCACAGAGGCAAGGGCAGATGGGAATGAAACATCGATTTGGGAATTAATTGTTCTTCTGTCTGTCTTAGAAAAAGTCTTTGTATGTATATTGGATCAGGGTTGTGAATTATCTGCCCTCAAAGATTAGGATTTGGGAGCAAAGTGAATATACCCCAGCCATGTTCACAACAGACAGGATTCTCACCTCAAACGTCCCTATTCAAACTAGGCATGACTACCAGCTACCAAAGTGGACTGATTGTACGGGCTTGAAGGCTGCATTCGACCAACAGATTAGGGATCAAAGCATGGACCATGGGCCCTCAACCAGCCAAGCTTCTTACACTTGTGCCCTCTATATGTACTGTTACCCTGATCAAATTGAAGGATAAACATTTGACTGATAATAGTTCACGCTGGGGTATGACATGATGATCCAACGGCTTCAAAGATCTTCTTGCGACACTGGAGAACGAAATTTATGGAGCGTGGAATCCATTGTGACCGGATAGGGACCACTGCTGGGGATCAGGTCTTCACTCACCAATAGATTATGCAGATGATGTTTCAATGCTGGCAGAAATGACAGAGCTATTGTTCCTGTTGCTGGGCAGCAAGGCCAAAGGCTTGTTGGAGATCAGCTAAGAAAGGATGTTGGATAATTACCCATCTGGACATTCATTGTCAGCCTTTGAAAGCAATTAGTTAAAGGTTGTTGATGTCCTATTCATCTCAGCATTCAGTATTCAGTGCCCAGTAATTCCAATAGAAAATCAGAAGCCAAGCTTCAGTTGCCTGACCTTCCAGTGGTCCCTCTGGATAGAACACATGGTGCTCTACTGTTGAGCTGAATACTTAACCCACATCAACATGACATATTCATTTTGTCAGTAGGCTACTTGGCTACATTTGCGAGATGTGGTCCACCTCAGAAGCCATAAACAGCAAACTTAACTCTTTTGACATGTGGCATCTCAGAGGGATCCTCTGGGTCCCCCACGCAGATCGTGCAAGCAATATCATGAGAGCAGCGATGGCTCCAGTCTCCGCAGCTATCCAAAGATGCAGACAATGTCACTTGTGCTGCAGAAGATGAGGAGAACTTACAGGATAGCCCTATGAATAGACCTCTGAGATATTTCAAGAAGATGACGTATTTGACCTATGACAGCTTCACATGGGGTCCTGGAAAGAGATCCTGAGGAGAGCTTAACCATGGCCTTCCTATGGCCCAGATCAGAACGGAGTGGCATCACGTCTCATGGACATGGTTGGTTAAACTCAGCTGAGCTAATCGCCAGAGGTTTGCTTTAGAAATAATGGTTTGCTGGTATTCAATAAGTTACCTGAGTCATATGTGGTCATCTGAAGATAATACAGAGTCACAGACTTCTCCTTCCGTTCCTGGTCACCCTGGAATGGGGTTCCCTGTCTTTCCATTCTTGGTCACCCTGGAATGGGCTTCATTCTCTTTCCATTCCTGTCACCCTGGAATAGGTGTCCCTCTCTTTCCATTCCTGTCACCCTGGAATAGATGTCCCTCTCTTTACATTCCTGGTCACCCTGGAATGGGTTTCCTCTCTTTCCATTCCTGGTCAACCTGGAATGGGTTTCCTTCTATTTTCATTTCTTGTCACCCAGGTAGCCGGATCGGACCCTGCGTGTGATATTTCGTACTTGATGCATGCCCAAGAATAAGCTGATATCTGCACTTAGCTTTAAAGTGGAACCTTAGACATTTGAAAGTTGATTACATCTCAAATGACCTCGACCTGACAAGGGCTGTTATCTTGTAGGTACTCGAATCATACAGTCATCTGACTGTTTTGTGCACTGGCGTGATGGCAAGACTGGCCGCGAGTGGGGACTCAACTTCACGGCGCCGTTTGATGCCCGAGCCTTCCGTGACTGCTGCATGGTAAGACAAGAGATTCTCATTAACAATAACAACTTTCATTGGTTCTGGTCGGAAGTGTCACTGATGAGGTTTTTCTTGAAGCGGGCTTTATGAATTTTAAATTACAATCGCAATAGACATCTGCTTTCTAATTAATGCGATGACTAATTTAGTTTATTCCTTCATTCATTCATTCCTTCAGTCATTCGTTCATTTCTTTGTTCATTTGGAGCATTCTTATAATTCTTAATGTGGTGGCCCTACCAATGCTTGACCAGAGGCTCTAACTTTCCAGACGTGGTCATATAAAACAGTTGCAAGTGCTAAGCAGTGATAATTTAAAGGTAAGTGTGTCATGCATTGGCAGACAGACGCACAACTACAGAGAGAGGTCATTTCAGGTTGATAGCCCAACCACATGGAAAGGTGGAATATTGCAGAAGGAGCAATGAATTCACCTCGGGTTATATGGGGAAAATATTTCTGCGGCTAGACAAACCCAAAATCGGTGAGGTTCATTAATTAGTATCATCAGATCATTGTAATCATAGATTAGGTGCAGGAAACCAAAGAAATGGTGCACTTCCATTTGACATGTTATGGTTCCTTGGTGAGTGGCTACATCAATTGTGGATATCCAGACGACAGAAGCCATGTTTTATTCCACAGGGCCGTTTTCCACAAAGTTTTCTACCGGGAAAAACGATTGCGACAGCTGATTCTGCAAATGCAGTGTACCAAAAGGTTCGTATTATTTGTTCAATATTTTCTTTGTTTGTTTTGCAGTATCTTATGACTACATGATTTGCAATCTACATCAGAGCAATGTTGATCATAGGGTATGCATATTGAGAAACTCTTTATCGATGCTGGGCCCAGAGTAGACCAACATGACTGTCTGAGTGTGAGTGTCCATGGCATAATGTGTGACAACTGTGGCCTCTGAGTAGATGCCTTGAAGGTCACTATATTAACTTCACATTGATTGATTGATTGATTGATTGATTGATTGAGTGATTGATTTATTGAATGGTTGATTGATTGATTTATATGAATGTGTTTGTTTGGGTGTAATTAGGTCATTTGTGAATATGTAGTTATATTTAATTAGGTCACTCAGCAATTCTTGTAATTTCTTCCATGTGTTCTAAACTAGTCTTATCATTCTAATCATATAAATGCTTCAGTCTGTTTATGTGTCTCATCTTTATATCAATCTCTCTTTACCTCTTTTCTACGGGCACTTGAAGACCATTTTCTTTGTTCGTGGTTATATTGTGTTAGGTCGGAAGCATCTCTGATCAGTAGTCTTCAAGTGGTGCTATATAAATTGCGATCACCATTGCCGCTATCATCAGCATCACCAACCACATTAACCTGTTGTTGTCAATTATGATAATCGTTAATCTTCTATTTGGACAATCATACTGAAGATACTGGGGCGGAAAAGAGATGATCTGGATACCAGAACGTAATTGGAGGATGGAAATGCAAGACAACCCACATGGTTGCTGCATTGAAAGATGGGCATTGTTGAATGGTTCAAATGGCCTCACATGCACACAAACCGAAAGCCACCTGCATTTTTTTCTCCATAGCAATTAGGCTTTTTGCTGATTAAATTGTTGGCAATAATTGTAGAAAGGACAGATAGCAAATGTTGTGTCCCTCGATGGTCCTTCGTCTAATGGTTACTCATTGCCGCGCAGTTCCATCGTGACAGATGCATCTTCACAGCGGACAGAAGGAACCTCCCTGGAAGGCACCAGAGACAAGCAGCTGGTCTCGTCGCCAGTGCCAACCGATGCCATTCCTCTGTACAGCTCACCAAGGAAACTGGGACTTCCCAACGACGCTCGTCGTTCGACCTGCTGCTCACAGAACGCTCCACCACTGCAGGTGCGTCAGGTTGTATCGGTCTACCTGGACAATGGTTGTCGCTGCGGTGCCACGCGCTGTGCCTCAGCGACTCGGGCAAGCGATCCTTATGGGTCGCATTCCCATCCCTACTCTGCAACTCTCGAGGAGGGAGCAGACAGCAGCCGGGTGTCACAGTGTAGTTTCCAGTCGCAGCGCGGTCGTGACGTCGTCTACGGGACGATGAACATGGCGCTGTTCGAGCGAAGGGTGTGTCCAAGACACGCCTGTCACAAGCACTGTCACGCCACGACCGATTACGACAATTCCATAAATCAGACGATCTACATGGCTTCCAAGGAGTCGAGGAGGAGGATGGTAGGAGAACGGACGAATCCGGCGCTCGAGTGGAAAGACGAATCGAAGAGCGATGGATGGAAAGAGGCGGGTGGAAGCGCTCGTCCAAGTGGAGGAGCAATGAGAGGTTATTTATTACAGGATCAGTCTGTGTTGGGACAGCAGACTGGCATTCCGATGGATGGAATGGAGAAGAGGGATGGGGAGAGACAGCTGGAAGTAGAAGGTATGGTTGGAGACTCAGGTGGCGACATCTGGCAGAAGCGCAAGTCGGTCGTCTCCATGGATTGGCCTCCACCTCCTCCACTCGAGTCGCCCGGTGCTGCATCTCCCAAATGTAATTCATTTCGTAATTCCGCTACTTTACCAAACCGTGGCAACGTTTTGACCTCTTTGAATGATGCAAAACAGGGAACAAAGCGGATAACTCCTAGTCAAGAGGAACAGTCGACCAGACGCGGACAACCATCATCTAACGCTTGTGAAACATCATCCACAACCATGGCACATTCCATGGAAAGAAACCCAATTTCCAGATGCGGCGATATAGCTTCTGACTGCACCGTCTTCTGTCAGTCGCCCTCTAACATCGTCACGGCAGACGTTACGCCAAAAGCTGCACGAATCACACCAAACGATATTATCTGTGATGCATCAAGATCTGAGCGTATCGTGCAAATTGAGACCATACGAGACACAGCGCGGCCGACAGAGAAGGCGATCATTACAGACAGCCACGAGATGGAGCCAGCGACAGACGACCTATCGTCAAACAGCCACAGTTCCGGTCTGTATAGAATTTCTTCCGTTCGGTTTTTCACAAGGCAGTCCAATATTCCATGGCTTTTACTTGGTCCTGTGTTTTCCTTTGATTAACTGTGGCACATTTGAGGGATCCAATTTGGATGCGGGAAGCAGCGTCCATTTGGGGAGATATCACAGTACCATGGCTGATGATCATGTGAGACAGGATTAATGCACGATCGACGATCACGAAGCCTTTAGGGATTCCATATCTTGTTCTATGATCTTGCATTCATATTTTATGCATCGGTATGTTATGCACCCAGGCTCAGTTCTGCATTCAAATCGATATATTCTTAGATTCTCTGCTTTGTTAATGACAATTTATGTAGCGCAGTTTTAGGGTGGATGCAAGAGCCTCACCTCACAGCATTTTGATGGATATTATGTTCATAGAGAGCTTTGGTCTTTAAAAATGGCCAAACCAATAAATTTATGTGGTGTGTTAAAAGTGAAGCTTATCATGCCAGTAAATCTGAAGATGTGTAAATCATGTCTCCATTGCAGCACTACTTGCAGGGGAATAAGTTGGAGCATCAAACGACTTAATGAGAGGGTATCAAGAGACAAAATACTAGACCGTTTTACTCTGTATTAATTACAGTTTCCCACAAATGAATATCTATATTGTTACAAGCCATGAGAACTGCCTTATATGAAGTTATCATCATTTTTGTAAGAGATATGTAAATAGGGAAATGCATCTGTCAGCAGATGAAAACATTTCCATATTTGCAGAACAAGACCGTTTTACCTTTGCAGGCTGACTGGGTGGTAGATATAAGGACAAATAGGGTGACAGACAGATAAACAGGGTGACAGACAGATGGATTGATAGAAGCAAACAGACAGATGAATGAATATCTGACAGCAAACATCGGTCTAAGCATTTGGTTACAGTCCGTCAAACATACGAAGTCAGACACACAAGCAGACAGACAGAGAGACAGAACAACAGATAGACAGACAGACAGACACAGAGATCAATATCTGATGGCATACATATTTCCAAGCATTCACTCACAGTGAGTCTGACAGACAGCGATAAACATATAAACAGACAGACAGGCATTGAGATTGATGATGATAGGCATTGAGCGAGTAGGCATGCAGAAAGATGAGGAAAGAAGGATGAGGGAAGAAAGATGATGGAAGAAAGATGAGGGAAGAAGGATGAGAAAAGAAAGATGAAGGAAGAAAGATGAGGCAAGCAAGATGAGGAAAGAAGGATGAGGGAAGAAAGGTGAGGAAAGAGAGATGAGGGAAGAAGGATGAGGAAAGAAGGATGAAGGAAGAAAGATGAGGGAAGAAAGATGAGGAAAGAAAATTGAGGGAAGAAGGATGAGGGAAGAAAGATGAGGGAAGAAGGATAAGGAAAGAAGGATGAGGGAAGAAGGATGAGGGAAGAAGGATGAGGAAAGAAAGATGAAGGAAGAAAGATGAGGAAAGAAAGATGAGGAAAGAAGGATGAGGGAAGAAGGATGAGGGAAGAAAGATGAGGGAAGAAGGATGAGGGAAGAAGGATGAGGGAAGAAGGATGAGGAAAGAAAGATGAAGGAAGAAAGATGAGGGAAGAAAGATGAGGAAAGAAGGATGAGGGAAGAAGGATGAGGGAAGAAAGATGAGGGAAGAAGGATGAGGGAAGAAGGATGAGGGAAGAAGGATGAGGAAAGAAAGATAAAGGAAGAAAGATAAGGGAAGCAAGATGAGGGAAGAAGGATGAGGAAAGGAAGATGTGGGAAGAAAGATGAGGGAAGCAAGATGAGGAAAGAAGGATGAGGGATAAAGGATGAGGGAAGAAGGGTGAGGAAAGAGAGATGAGGGAAGAAGGATGAGGAAAGAAGGATGAGGGAAGAAGGATGAGGGAAGAAAGATGAGGGAAGAAAGATGAAGGAAGAAAGATGAGGGAAGCAAGATGAAGAAAGAAGGATGAAAGAAGAAGGATGAGGGAAGAAGGATGAGGGAAGAAAGATGAAGAATGAAGGATGAAAGAAAAAGGATGAAGGAAGAAGGATGAGGGAAGAAGGGTGAGGAAAGAGAGATGAGGGAAGAAAGATGAGGGAAGATGAGGAAGAAGGATGAGGGAAGAAAGATGAGGGAAGAAGGATGAGCGAAGAAGGATGAGGGATGAAGGATGATGAAGGAAGAAAGATGAGGGAAGAAGGATGATGGAAGAAAGATGAGGGAAGAAGGATGAGGGAAGAAAGATGAGGGAAGAAGGATGAGGGAAGAACGATGAGGGAAGAAGGATGAAGGAAGAAGGATGAGGGAAGCAAGATGAGGGAAGAAGGATGAGGGAAGAAGGATGAGGGAAGAAGGGCGAGGAAAGAGAGATGAGGGAAGAAGGATGAGGAAAGAAGGATGAAGGAAGAAAGATGAGGGAAGAAAGATGAGGAAAGAAGGATGAGGGAAGAAGGATAAGGGATGAAGGAAGAAAGATGAGGAAAGAAGGATGATGGAAGAAAGATGAGGGAAGAAGGATGAGGGAAGAAAGATGAGGGAAGAAGGATGAAAGAAGAAAGATGAGGGAAGAAAGATGAGGAAAGAAGGATGATGGAAGAAAGATGAGGGAAGAAGGATGAGGGAAGAAAGATGAGGGAAGAAGGAAGAAGGATGAGGGAAGCAAGATGAGGGAAGAAGGATGGGGGAAGGAATATGAAGGATGAAAGATGAGGGAAGCAAGATGAAGAAAGAAGGATGAGGGAAGAAGCATGAGGGAAGATGGATGAGGGAAGAAAGATGAGGGAAGCAAGATGAGGGAAGAAGGATGTGGGAAGAAGGATGAGGGAAGGAATATGAACGAAGAAAGATGAGGGAAGCAAGATGAAGAAAGAAGGATGAGGAAAGGAAGATGTGGGAAGAAAGATGAGGGAAGCAAGATGAGGAAAGAAGGATGAGGGAAGAAGGATGAGGGATGAAGGATGAGGGAAGAAGGGTGAGGAAAGAGAGATGAGGGAAGAAGGATGAGGAAAGAAGGATGAGGGAAGAAGGATGAGGGAAGAAAGATGAGGGAAGAAAGATGAAGGAAGAAACATGAGGGAAGAAAGATGAGGGAAGAAGGATGAGGAAAGAAGGATGAAGGAAGAAGGATGAGGGAAGAAAGATGAGGAAAGAAGGATGAGGGAAGAAGGATGAGGGATGAAGGATGATGAAGGAAGAAAGATGAGGGAAGAAGGATGATGGAAGAAAGATGAGGGAAGAAGGATGAAGGAAGAAGGATGAGGGAAGCAAGATGAGGGAAGAAGGATGAGGGAAGAAGGATGAGGGAAGGAATATGTAGGAAGAAAGATGAGGGAAGCAAGATGAAGGAAGAAGGATGAGGGAAGAAGGATGAGGGAAGATGGATGAGGGAAGAAAGATGAGGGAAGAAGGATGAGAGAAGAAGGATGAGGGACGAAGGATGAGGAAAGAAAGATGAAGGAAGAAAGATGAGGGAAGCAAGATGAGGGAAGAAGGATGAGGGAAGGAATATGAAGGCAGAAAGATGAGCGAAGCAAGATGAAGAAAGAAGGATGAGGGAAGAAGGATGAGGGAAGATGGATTAGGGAAGAAAGATGAGGGAAGAAGGATGAGAGAAGAAGGATGAGGGACGAAGGATGAGAAAAGATGAAGGAAGAAAGATGAGGGAAGCAAGATGAGGGAAAAAGGATGAGGGAAGAAGGATGAGGGAAGGAATATGAACGAAGAAAGATGAGGGAAGAAAGATGAGGGAAGAAGGGTGATGGAAGAATGAGGGAAGAAGGATGAGGAAAGAAGGATGAAGGAAGAAAGATGAGGGAAGATAGATCAGGAAAGAAGGATGAGGGAAGAAGGATGAGGGAAGAAAGATAAGGGAAGAAGGATGAAGGAAGAAGGATGAGGGAAGAAGGATGAGGGAAGAAAGATGAGGGAAGAAGGATGAGTGAAGAAGGATGAGGGAAAAAAGATGAGGAAAGAAGGATGAGGGAAGAAGGATGAGGAAAGAAAGATGAGGGAAGAAGGATGAGGGTAGAAGGATGAGGAAAGAAAGATGAAGGAAGAAAGATAAGGGAAGCAAGATGAGGGAAGAAGGATGAGGGATGAAGGATGAGGGAAGGAAGATGAGGGAAGAAAGATGAGGGAAGCAAGATGAGGAAAGAAGGATGAGGGAAGAAGGATGAGGGAAGAAAGATGAGGGAAGAAGGATGAGGGAAAAAAGATGAGGGAAGATGGATGAGGGAAGAAGGATGAGGAGAGAAGGATGAGGGATGAAGGATGATGAATGAAGAAAGATGAGGGAAGAAGGATGAGGGAAGAAGGATGAGGGAAGAAAGATGAGAGAAGAAGGATGATGGAAGAAAGATGAGCGAAGAAGGATGAGGGAAGAAAGATGAGGGTAGAAGTATGAGGGAAGAAAGATGAAGGAAGAATGATGAGGGAAGAAAGATGAGGGAAGAAGGATGAGGGAAGAAAGATGAGGGAAGAAGGATGAAGGAAGAAGGATGAGAAAAGAAGGATGAGGGAAGAAAGATGAGGGTAGAAGGATGAGGGAAGAAAGATGAGGGTAGAAGGATCAAGGAAGAAAGATGAGGGAAAAAAGATGAGGAATGAAGGATGAGGGAAGAAGGATGAAGGAAGAAGGATGAGGGAAGAAGGATGAGGAAATTAAGATTAGGGAAGAAGGATGAGGGAAAAAAGATGAGGGAAGATGGATGAGGGATGAAGGATGAGGAGAGAAGGATGAGGGATGAAGGATGAGGGAAGAAGGATGAGGGAAGAAAGATGAAGGAAGAAAGATGAGGGAAGCAAGATGAAGAAAGAAGGATGAAAGAAGAAGGATGAGGGAAGAAGGATGAGGGAAGAAAGATGAAGAATGAAGGATGAAAGAAGAAGGATGAGGGAAGCAAGATTAGGGAAAAAGGATGAGGGAAGCTGGATGAGGGAAGGAATATGAACGAAGAAAGATGAGGGAAGAACGATGAGGGAAGAAGGGTGAGGGAAGGATGAGGGAAGAAGGATGAGGAAAGAAGGATGAAGGAAGAAAGATGAGGGAAGATAGATCAGGAATGAAGGATGAGGGAAGAAGGATGAGGGAAGAAAGATAAGGGAAGAAGGATGAAGGAAGAAGGATGAGGGAAGAAGGATGAGGGAAGAAAGATGAGGGAAGAAGGATGAGTGAAGAAGGATGAGGGAAAAAAGATGAGGAAAGAAGGATGAGGGAAGAAGGATGAGGGAAGAAGGATGAGGGAAGAAGGATGAAGAAAGAAAGATAAGGGAAGCAAGATGAGGGAAGAAGGATGAGGGATGAAGGATGAGGGAAGGAAGATGAGGGAAGATAGATGAGGGAAGCAAGATGAGGAAAGAACGATGAGGGAAGAAGGATGAGGGTAGAAAGATGAGGGAAGAAGGATGAGGGAAAAAAGATGAGGGAAGAAGGATGAGGGAAGAAGGATGAGGGATGAAGAATGAGGGAAGAAGGATGAGGGAAGAAAGAAGAGGGAAGAAGGATGAGGGAAGAAAGAGGAGGGTAGAAGGATGAGGAAAGAAAGATGAAGAAAGAAAGATAAGGGAAGCAAGATGAGGGAAGAAGGATGAGGGATGAGGGAAGGAAGATGAGGGAAGAAAGATGAAGGAAGCAAGATGAGGAAAGAAGGATGAGGGAAGAAGGATGAGGGATGAAGAATGAGGGAAGAAGGATGAGGGAAGAAAGATGATGGAAGAAGGATGAGGGAAGAAAGATGAGGGTAGAAGGATCAGGGAAGAAAGTTGAAGGAAGAAAGATGAGGGAAGAAAGATGAGGGAAGACGGATGAGGGAAGAAGGATGAGGGAAGAAAGATGAGGGTAGAAGGATGAGGGGAGAAAGATGAGGGTAGAAGGATCAAGGAAGAAAGATGAGGGAAGAAAGATGAGGAATGAAGGATGAGGGAAGAAGGATGAAGGATGAGGGAAGAAGGATGAGGAAAGAAAGATGAGGGAAGAAGGATGAGGGAAGAAGGATGAGGGAAGAAGGAGGTGGAGAGATTAGGAGCGATTCAAATGAGGCGATTTGCCATCAGTGCAATTCCTAATTTTTTGCCTGCGCGGTCTTCCAACGTTGGCGGATTAATAAATCTTCCAATGGAAGAAATCTCGCTTTTGTCCATGTCCGGAAAACCAATCAGGACAAGGATTTCCATCGGCTTGATCATAAATGGTAACTGGCTCAGTTCGCTGTTTTCCATGTCATCCATCTTTCCCTGGTCGACCGTTTGTTTTATTTACATAGGATTGAAGGAATTTATCTGAGCAGTTGATGTCTTTGCAGGCATTTGTCAATGGTTTTGACATTGTACTAATGTCTGTTAACTATCATTATTCATTGTTAGACCTTGTTTCAAATTGAACAATCGTCTACCCATTGTTGTTGTTATGGTTACTTTTATATTTGAATAGTTTTTATTGTGTTGTTTTGTTCTAGATGGGGCTACAACTCAGAGCCAGAGGGAAGAAGCAACGGGCAGCAACAGTGGCCCAGAGAAACAACAACAACAGCAAAGAAGAGATGTTGTTGACCTGAGAAGAGATTCCGACAGCTGGCCCGAATCGGCCGAAGTTCGTCGACTTATGACGTCTGACGTAAGTCCATCACAGACATGACTTTACTCACTTGGTGCAGTGCTCACTTGGTGCAGTGCTCACTTGGTGCTCTGCTCACTTGGTGCAGTGCTCACTTGGTGCTCTGCTCACTTGGTGCAGTGCTCACTTGGTGCTCTGCTCACTTGATACAGTGCTCACTTGGTGCAGTGCTCACTTGGTACAGTGCTCACTTGGTGCAGTGCTCACTTGGTGCAGTGCTCACTTGGTGAAGTGCTTTCTTGGTGCAGTGCAAATTGAGAGAGAGAGTTTACTGAATAGGAGAGATAATTACTTGCTGATATATTATGAGCAGCATAAGTTAATTGCTGAGCTAGAAGTCTTCTTATGTGGTTTGTTGTCATGCAAATGCATCGTTTGGTCAGTTCTGCATCTGGGACAATGAAGATCACTTTGCATTAGACCTGAAGTTGAGTGTTTAGGGTCAATGCATTCTATGTGCCATCAGTTGAGATGATGTTTGTTTTGCTGTTGTGCTTTATTGAATGATACTTCTATGCAGAAAAAACATGTGTGTATATTTGTATTGTACTGGCATGTATGTATGTATGCATGTACATATATATATATATATATATATATATATATGTATTTATGTATAATGTGTACATGGATGCTCTCGTAAAATCATGGGGATCTAATGACTGTGTCATGTACCGTTTCCAATGTTATAAGTATGAAATGGGTGTTTTGCTTACATGTAATTTTCTTCATGTTGAAAACCTGAAGATTTGGAAATATAAATAAATCTTTATTTTCATCATGGAATTTCTGGCTGTATTTCAATTTCTTGTCTCTGGTTGTGAAGAAGTTGACCCATCTCCCACCATTGGCCCTGCAGAGTACATGCACATGACTTCAAATATCTCTCCTAAGCATTGCACACATGGATCTGTCTGATGTAACAGATCTCTCTTATGGTCTGTTGAAAACATCCACTGATCAGAGTTGGATGAAAGAGAGACACGTAGTAACTGCAAATGAATAATGAAAATGAGATCTTTGTCCACTTCCTGTTGTCCAAAACATGGACTCATATAATATCCAGCTTTACTTTTCAAATGCCTGCACTTGACGCTCAGGCAAGAATCGACTTTCTTCGAGCCTTTGCTGTCTTGTGAAGATGCAATTGAGGTCATTATGTTGATGCATAGATTTTGGTTGAGTGCGTGATGGCTGTTTTGTCTGCATCACGTCTGCGATATACACAACTTGCACTCGGCTAATGCTGTGTCTGTGTTGATGCATACTTTAATACGCACGAGGGATGACTGGGATGGCTCCATTTTTCTTCATTTGTCACATCGACCGGTCTTTTAAAAGCTGAAACTCAACTATTTTGTGAAATTGCTGAGTTTCGTTTTCAGCTGCATTTTCTTCAGTCAATATGAAGATGCATTGAGTTTAAAGTTATTATTGCAGTGCATAAACATCTGTCTGATCTCATACTACCTCAGAACATGAGGGTGGCTTGACCTCACATTGTCGAGTCTCATCATTTTGCAATATGAGCTTTTTGTCCTGACGTCTTTGCCTCCATTTTGAAGTGGTTGTAGGCATTCTCTTTGACTGTGGTCTTATGCCATCTGATGAGCAGTACTCATCTCAACTCTTTTCTCTCAGAGGCTTTTATAGACAATGGCTGATGAATGCGATTTGTTTACAGTCAGTAAACACAAGTGTTTAATGTGGTGTTAGATTTCTGGTTCGGAGGGAGGAAGCGATGCTGAGGATGGCTACGACTGCAGCAGTCTCCACACGATGCCGTCTCAAGCATCTTTCGCCAGCAAGAGCACCGTCGTGCGAAGGGCAGGGTAGGTTATACCCGAGTATTTATGTACATTGCTTCCGGTCTCGTTTGGAACTGAATCTCTGAGCTTGTTGTTAGAGATTGAAGCATCTGGCAACCTTCTATCGATGCCATTTACGCTGCATTCGTTATTTGTTATTGAGCTTTTCTAAGTGCCTCTGAAAATGCATTTCTTTATAGGCCTGATGAATCTAGAATTCATTAATGGTGGACAAGGCAAAATGTTTCTTCTGTTAAGAATGATTATTTCTTGAATACCCGGATAAGTCACCTGCAGTGGACTCATACAAATATGTGAAACCATGGCAATTGAGTTCCAGCCTAAGTTATTCACAGTTTAGGCAATGTTAAGTGTTTCTAGTCTTGATTTTATTGAGGTTGGTGAATAATGATGACAGACGTGAATGACTATCACTCCATGAGCTGATGATTAAAGGGTCTACTTTCAGATTTCCTTTTTACTCAGACTTAATTTCATTTGATCTCTATAATAAGCTTGTTGCAAGTGAATTGGTTGCAAGTGCTTTTTGTTGTTAATTTGTTGCCTTGGTCCTTTGGTTAGTGATTGCACTGTCTGCTTATAGGTGGCTGACTGTTAAGAACTGGTTGGTCCGTCGGAAACGCAAGATTGAGTTGGCCTCCAAGAGAACATGGAAAAAGTACTGGGTCTGTCTAAAGGGAAACATTCTGCTCTTCTATGTAGCAGACGACGGCATTCCTCTGACCGACAACGCTGCTCCACGACATAAGCTCGGTTTGTGACTTCTCTTGGTTGCATCTTCTCTTGGTTGCATCTTCTCTTGGTTGCATCTTCTCTTGATTGCTTCTTCTCTTGGTTGCATCTTCTCTTGGTTGCATCTTCTCTTGATTGCATCTACTCTTGGTTGCATCTTCCCTTGATTGCATTTTCTCTTGGCTGCATTTTCTCTTGATTGCATCTTCTCTTGGTTGCATCTTCCCTTGATTGCATTTTCTCTTGGCTGCATTTTCTCTTGATGCATCTTCTCTTGGTTGCATCTTCCCTTGATTGCTTCTTCTCTTGGTTGCATCTTCTCTTGATTACATCTTCTCTTGGTTGCATCTTCTCTTGGTTGCATCTTCTCTTGGTTGCATCTTCTCTTGGCTGCATCTTGTCTTGGCTGCATCTTCTCTTGGCTGCATCTTCTCTTGATTGCATCTTCTCTTGGTTGCATCTTCTCTTGGTTGCATCTTCTCTTGAATGCATCTTCTCGTGGTTACATTTTCTCTTGGCTGCATTTTCTCTTGGTTGCATCTTCTCTTGGCTGCTTCTTCTCTTGATTGCATTTTCTCTTGGTTGCATCGTCTCTTGGTTGCATCTTCTCCAGGTTGCATCTTCTCTTGGTTGCATCTTCTCTTGGTTGCATCTTCTCTTGGTTGCATCTTCTCTTGGCTTCATCTTCTCTTGATTGCATCTTCTCTTGGCTGCATCTTCTCTTGGCTGCATCTTCTCTTGGTTGCATCTTCTCTTGATTGCATTTTCTCTTGGTTGCATCTTCTCTTGGTTGCATCTTCTCTTGGTTGCATCTTCTCTTGGCTTCATCTTCTCTTGATTGCATCTTCTCTTGGCTGCATCTTCTCTTGGTTGCATCTTCTCTTGAATGCATCTTCTCATGGTTACATTTTCTCTTGGCTGCATCTTCTCTTGGCTGCATCTTCTCTTGGGTGCATCTTCTCTTGGGTGCATCTTCTCTTGATTGCATTTTCTCTTGGTTGCATCGTCTCTTGGTTGCATCTTCTCCAGGTTGCATCTTCTCTTGGTTGCATCTTCTCTTGGTTGCATCTTCTCTTGGTTGCATCTTCTCTTGGCTTCATCTTCTCTTGATTGCATCTTCTCTTGGCTGCATCTTCTCTTGGTTGCATCTTCTCTTGGTTGCATCTTCTCTTGGCTTCATCTTCTCTTGATTGCATCTTCTCTTGGTTGCATCTTCTCTTGGCTTCATCTTCTCTTGATCGCATCTTCTCTTGGCTGCATCTTCTCTTGGTTGCTTCTTCTCTTGGTTGCATCTTCACTTGGTTATGCGCATCTTCTCTTGGCTGCATCTTCTCTTGGTTGCATCTTCTCTTGGTTACATTTTCTCTTGGCTGCATTTTCTCTTTGTTGCATCTTCTCTTGGTTACATTTTCTCTTGGCTGCATCTTCTCCTGGTTGCATCTTCTCCCGATTGCATCTAATATTGACAATTTAAACAGTGCTTTGTTTGTAATGGCCATTGCGATGAGAATCAACAAACAGGATTGAAATGCACAATTTGATCTAATCCGAGGCTAGTAAGTTCCTTGATTCCTGTAAAGACTTTGTTTGATGTGAGATACAGCTATGTATCTCTGTCTTTTCATCTATTTAGCTCCTTATATAAGCAGCACTTCTGCGCGTGATCAATTTCGAAAGTCTACACATTGATTTTTTTTGGATGGAAGAGGGCAGATGGGGCATTTGCGTATTAATGGAATGCCATACCCCCATTGCTGTTGGGTTCTAGTATTGGACTGAAACTTTGATGAATATTTTCCAGTGATTGAAGGTGGTTTGGCACAGCCAGCGCCAGAGCATCCGAAGAAGGAAAATGCCTTTTCTCTGAGCACAGCATTTGGAGATGCTTACCTCTTTCAGGTCTGTTTTCACTCATTTTATTTATGCCATGTTGTAGTTGTCGTTGATCTATACCAACACCTCTGTGATACTCAAACTCAGTGTCACTTTGTAGATCATGTGGCTGAGGTGATGACTATAATGATCATGATGATCATGGTCTTGATTGTGATGATGATGATGATGTCGATTACAATGATTATGATGATTATTTGGATGACAATAGAGCATTGTCCTATGTTGTATACTTTAGATGACTATGGTTTCTGTAGGCTGCTAATCAGGTTGACCTTGACAACTGGATAGGTGCCATTCACTCGGCCTGTGCTGCATCGCTTGCCCGCCAACATGGAAGAGAAAACACCCTTCGTCTGCTCGGTGGAGAAATTCGACGCCTTGAGACAAGCATTGATCTGGTGACAGAATCATATTATATTGATATCTATGGTCAGTTGGTAATAAGTTGATATCTATGGTCGCTGGTCAGTTAGTAATAATAAGCGGATATCCATGGTCATGTACCATACACACTCTCTTGCTCATTATGGCCTTTGTTATTTCTAGTGTTCCTCTACATCAGGGCTATTCAATTAGATTTAGTCAAGGGCCAAACTAGAGAAATCTGGAGATGGTGGGGGGCCAGAGGCTCAAGGAGGGGTTTGGGGAGGGGGGCTGCTGAGGGTTTGGGGAGGGGGGCTGCTGAGCACTCTCCAGTAAATTTTTTAAAATGATACATTTGCAAAATATATAATATAATTAAAATAATTATAATAATAATAATTCAAAAACATAGATTTTTAAAAAAAATCCTTAAAATTTTAAAATTTTGGCATAGGTCCGCGGGCCAGTTGTTAGGCCTTCGCGGGCCAAATCTGGCCCGCGGGCCGCTAATTGAATAGCCCTGCTCTACATTATGTTCCTTTGACAACACACTGCGCATATTAATTAGTTCAGTGTTGATTTTAAACTGTTATTATTTGGCTCTTACTTGCTAGCAAAGATGACATCAAAGATGGCATAATATCATCTTGAAACTTCTATAGTGCCAGTTAAATGGGGTGGTGTTGATGGTAGTTGTGGTGATGATAGTAACGATGATGACGATGTTGGTGATGCTGACTGATAGGACATAAAGATGAAGAAGATGGCGCTGATGCATCTGGCGACTGTGAGTGACTCTCGTAGTCGTCAGGCAATCGAGAGGCAGCTCAACCAATGGGATGAGAATCTCGAAAAGTTCTACATCGATCACTACCGACTCAGGTGCTACTCCGCCTCGCTACAGGGTGCCGAGCTCCCCAATCCCAAGGTTGGAACTTTATCTGACGTTTTCTTTAATGGTCTTCGCTTCTGCTCGAGTGCTCGGTTACACAGTATCATCATCATCATCATTATTATCATCATCATTAGTGCTTGACATTAGCCATTTGGCGGCGATGGGTATGAATAAAATAACCCTATCTACTGTCCTCAGTCAATTGTGTAGTCGATTGCTTCCCTTAATGTTAGTTCAAGTGATATTATGTCCTTGTCTAGATTATCTATCCAGCATATCGTCTTGGTCTGGTTTGGTTTATGAATCCCTCAATCTTGCATGTGGTCTATTGTGTGGACTATTCTCCATAATTCATTAATTAATTTGCCTTTCAATTGAGGAGTGGAAGACTGGAGAACACGTTTCATTTAAATAAGAAAACTTTGTTTGTAGCCATATAACTTTAAGTATAAGCCATGAGGTTTGCCGGTTTATGACTGCATTTACGTTAGGTTTTACTTGTAATGTAAGGCTCGTGAAGGCATTTAAGAAATTAAAGATTCATGCAGCCATTTAACACGTTGACTGCTATGGACATGCACACACGTCCCTTATTGCTTGTATTTGAATACAGGATTCAGTGGTCAAAGTGTCAAGTAATTAAAGATTGATACAATCATTTAAATATTATGTTTGGTTTTTAAACAAAATTAAAATTAGTTTGTTGTGCATTATGCACAGATCCACCAAATGGACCAGATGACCTATACTTCAATATGACTGCTGTTTCTACACATTTGCACTTCGAAGTAATTGTCTGTTTCAGTTGGTGCTTGGCTCTGTATCAAAGAACACGAAGGTCTTCCTGAGTCGAATTGGCGCCTTCACAGTCAGCGCCTTCCATGCCTATGTGCATGCCCGTTCCTTCTCAGCTGGCACCAGCACCAGCATCGTAGCACCATCATCCTCCAGTCATCCTCTGTCGACCTCCAAGACAGAAACACTGAATGCCACCATTGGATCAAGGATGCAGTCATCGAGAATGTTGAGTCTTCCTCCAAAGTAAGAAATCAATGACAATCAATAACATTAATGAATTTTCAGCAATAACTGCAATTTGTTTATCATTGCTGGGTCATATTATACGTGCTCAGTTCATTGGGGCTCTACAAAAGCATCAGGGTACAGTTTGTAATCTACAGCTGTTGTTTAGTGGCTGTGCTATGGTATTGATTTTGCTGTTATGGCCAGCTCATCTCGTTTGAATAACCCTGTGTGGATCAAAATTTATGCCATGGAATTGTATTGGTGAATTACATTTATGACTTTTTCTTGGCTCACATACATCTGTGTTGTTGTGGGCCCATCATGGAATGCTGAAGCATTTGTTTCACTCAATGATAGAGCACCAATTCAGAATAATAACAATAAAACAGCACCATTTTTAAAACTGAAACTCTGACTCATTTAATAATAATTAGTATTTATCCTATGACAGAATATTCAACTTGTCAGTACCTGGTCAGAATGGAATTCTGTGCTTGGTCCATGTTTAACTAAATTATTGACATATTAAAGGCCACATTCCTACTAAGTACAGGGACAGCTGCTCATAATTTTTCTATTGTGAGTTTCTTTGTGATCTTATTTGTTGTATTTTGTTAAAACTAGAAAATATTTAGAGACGATTGTTTAGCTATGTTTTGGCACCTATGAAGTGTTTGTTCTTTGGTGAATCTGAAGGCTTTCTGTTTGAATCTGTCAGCCAGAAGAACCGACCACCAGCTGAGATGAAGCGAGATGATCTTCTGCCTCCGGACCAGATGACAAAATCTCTTCTCAGGGTCAAACTTCCAAACAGTCAAGTTGGTTCTCTTGACTTACTAATTCTATAGAGGAGGAGGAGCAGAAGGAGGCGGAGGATGAGGTTGCATGTCTCAACAGTGACATACTAGTGTGGCTAACTAATTTGTTATAACTTTCCTTAACTATCAGCATTCACTGTCTTACTTTGTCTGTCATTGAAATTACAATCATCACAAGTATAAATATAGTATTGATTTTGCTGTTTGCTGTTGCAGCTGTATGCATGATTCAGGATCGTGGCAGTTTTAGGGTATAGTGTTGATGTGGCACAGGTGGTAGAAACACATTCCTCTTACAGTCTTCTTATGCTGTGTGAAGTCAATTCCTTCTTCACGCTTTCCTTTGCTCCTCACATCCACCGTCTCTGCCACGACTGCTACTACCAGCTGCCTCAGCTCCTCACCATCACCTGCTCGCTAACTCATTCTTTTACTACTACCTTTGTTCTCGACTTTGTCATCTCTCCACCTGAACGCTGCTCCTCACTCTGCCGGTGTGTCTGGTGGATGGGGAGCCTGAACTGGGTTAAGAACTCTGCTACACACCTCATAGCAGGTATTCCCAGAGTTTTCCATGTATCTGGTTACATGCTTAACGTACTCCACTGGCCAGCACGTCTTATTCCGGATCACTGTTCTAGTTTGGCGGTGCTTGCTGTGCCATTGCTCAGACTAACTGCATGAGCTTTTCTGCCCTACCCCGGGTATCAGAGGTCGTAGTTCCTTCCGCTTTGTGGAACGGGATGATCCTTGTCCACTTCGCCCTTACCTCTACAAGGCGTACCTTCTCTGTGGTCTGTATGGAATGAACTTCCACAGGTACTGCACTTTTCCTCAGGGTCCATTCTGACGCATTCTACTCTAACCATGAAGCTGTTCTTTTTAGCCATGCTGGGGTTGGGAGCACCTCTGAGTAGTAACCTTGAAGAGATGCTATGTAGTTTTGTAATGAATGAATGTGTGGCCACCTTGCTAGTCTCTAATTATGTCCTACTGCTAATTTTGCCAATGCCACCTAGGGAATGACAGGCTGGGTCAACCTTTGGGTGTGCTGTGGTTATAGATCCTACTTCCTACTGGATGTTTTGTTCTCCACACCAGTGATCTTACCACTCATTTAAAACCCCCCCATTTTGCTAAGGTTCAGACTGTGTGTGTGTATGCATTACATAGCAGACTGACTTGGGACAATCGTGTTGCACAGGCTTTGGCACTGTAGTGTTAGAAGTATATATTCGTTCTCTGAGATCATGAGTTAATTTGAAGCCTGTGCTTAACTTGAAGGTAGAGACAAGTATTCAAGTGACACCAATGACAACAATTCAAGAATTAATTGAAGCTGTATGTAACAAGTACAGGCTGAACACGAAGGACCATTTTGTAAGGCTGATTCTGCCCGGTTCAGCTGCGATCAAAGTGCCCGACAAAAATGCCGTTCTCTGCTCAGAGGTGAACAGGATTTTGTTTGTGCTGTTTTCTAACTAAGTGCAATCTATGGCAACCATTTGGTTGCCTTGATTTGTATAGCACCGGTTGAATCTATTACTCAAGTTTAAAAAGTTCTAGTTGAACATAAAATTGATAATGAATTTGCCTTCAGCTGTTCTGCTGACTCTTTGTGCACTCTGCACTCCCGTGATTGATTTGGTTGACTTATGCTTGAAGTGCTATGGTACAGACTTGTAATGTAATGTAAATCTTCTGAAAATTTCTCACTCCCCACAATAACTCTGTGAAGCCAGCTTAATCACTGGCACTAGATCAAGTCAGGTGCGCAATAGCCAAGCTGCTCTGGTTGCTTCAGTGCCAGGTCAAAATCCGAGGTCAAGGATACAGCGTGGTGCTACGTTGGTAGTCGGTGATGGTTGTGGCCATGTGGATAGCTTGAAAATTCATTTTGATTGCTTTGCTGTATCCCTCTCTTTCTTTGCTACATGTTATTAAAAATATTTCTGTATTTCCACAGGAGTTTGAGAATATTGAGTTATGTCCGAAGCTCATCCATCAGTTGGAGTTGGTCCGAAGTGCTGGAGATTTTGGCTTCAAGGTGGAAGCGGAGCTGGCGGAAGATGCTGAAAAAGAGGACGAGCTCTGCCTTTTTATTAGCGATGTTGTTGTGGGTAGAATTGCTGCAGCCAAAGGTGAGTTATAATCAGTGACTAATTTAAATGGTTTCTTTTAATTCTCGTGTTAAACTTTACAAGTACATTTGCATGTTCACTAATGGACTGCGCTGCGACTACTCGTGTCCGTGTCTTAATTATGTCATCACTTGATTACGGTTATCCCTCTGTTCTGGTCTATCGGCTAACAGGTTGTCTTGGCTCAATCCCATACTACTAGCTGCAGCAGGCCTTGTCAACAAAGTATCAAACTATGATCATGTCACCAGAGTAGTTAATAAATATATTGGAGGTGCTGCATTAGCTTCCTGTCCAACAAAGTATTGAGTGTCAAGTTGTTTCCATGGTCTGATGATGCCAACTTGGCCTTCTATATCGCCTTCACCAGCCTACCTAATAGACTTCGGGTAGTCGCTCTTTTTGCTTTGCTGAGAGGGAGATTCTGGAGGTCCTAATAGCCCAGCTATGTAAAACTACACATTGTTGGTGTTAGGTCCAAGGGTTTGGAATGACCTCCCTCGAGAGCTACACTGTTCCCTAGATCATGTACTGATTGCATTTTATGGCCATTTGAAAACTTGGGGCTGTTGTTGGGAGCACATCTGAATAGTTAGCTCTAAGAGGCTCTACATAATGGTTTGTATGAATCAATACATTAGTTTTTTTCTCTTTTGTGTACAGTTGATTATCTTGTGATGCTAAATTAAAAAAACCAAAATCAGTATTTATTTACATCAGCCTAGCTTCTCGATTGATACAGAACATCCAACTGATTCTTCATCCTTTCATTTCTACAATGCATGCTTCTGGTTGCTTAGTGACATTATACTCTGATGAGTATAATGTTGTTAATTATGCTGCCAATTATAGATACTTCTCGTTTTCTGCTTTTCTTTTTTAGGTGTCTTTGTAGGAGATGAGATTCTGGTCATAAATGGTAAAGTGGTCAGTGAACTGGACATGGTATACATTGAGAATTTATTTCTGGAATGCAATGCAATTTGCATGACGCTTCGATCATGTCATGTCGACAGTCACCGGATGATCTTTGATCAGAAACTTTCTAACTTGTCATCTGGGATCGAGACGCTCATGTGTCCTCCGCCTCCCACTCAGACACCCATAACAGATCAGAACATTGGCGACCTGATCGTTCCTGCACCCAATCTAGGTATGTTGCATCATTTGGTTTATTTGTTAATTGATCCTACCTGATTTGCTGATAGTAATATGATCTTGATGCTCTGTTGTCTGACTTTGGGGTCTGGTAGATAGCAAACTCAGTTATTAATCTAACAATTGCAGCTTTGAGTCTGCTGTTTTGAATCCTTGTATTGTATTGTATCTATAAATTTATGTAGCTCCTCTAGCAGTGCGCACCAATCAAAGGTGTCTGACTGAGGACAAAATGCACGTCTGATTACATGTGTAATAGACGTAATTAAAACAAAATCCAATTGACTGATCATTGAGTTTTTGATCAGCCATGAGATCATGACGAATATGCAGCGTGATCGGTTCAAAGGAAAGCCAGCCTTCTGGAGTTAGTTGCAGCATTCATGTTCTCATCTAATGTTTATTTGTTATACTCATGTTATAGATAATTACAAAGATATTCCTGATCTACTGAGGACGCGGATCAGACCAACGAGCGACAGTGGAATGGGTTCAGAACAGATCGATGACCTGCTCAAGGTATTTGCCTTTGCAACTTTAGGATGTGTGAAGTCTTTTCCAGTTGTTTTATATCCGAGTATTTTACATTCACTTGACATTTTTCCTTTTTGTCTGAATAAATACAAGGTCCTTTACTTCCTTTGTAAGGTGTTTATGTAATTATTGTTTAAAAGATGTTCTTGTATTGGATTGCTTTGGGTCTAATATAACCTATTCACAAGACCTTGGCTTTCAGTTGAGTCAATTGAGGCAGGTAAGCAATGTATACAACAGTCCATAAAGAAGAGTTGGAGAAGTCTTGTATAGAAAATGAACTCAAGTAAGACAATTGCATGCGATATAGGTTCTGTGCATTATTTCATCACAGACGCTTACTATAATTAAGTGATTGGACTGATGCTGCTTTTCATATTTGAAATCTCCTTAATTTACACCAGACTTCTAAGCTCGCCATTTTTATAAACATTTGCAGATAGATGTACGTACGGCGTGTATGCGTTGCATAGTTTTAACTTTTTTACTGTTAGCAAGGAAGACATACATGGCTTTCATTAAAAAAATTCATCATCTTTAGTTCAGTCCAAAGTAGTTTTTTTCAACCAGTTTTACAACTTGTCCAACTGCGATTGTTTTCTCAGGCACAGAAACGTATTGATATGTTTCTGATTTAAATTCATGAGATAGTACTATGATTATTAATAGCAGAAGATGAAGCACAAAATCTTGAGCTAACCCTGAGTCAACAGTTAGTATGCAGTGTTGGCGTCTTCAATTTCTTAGCCTTGGCATATGATGATGGGTGGCCAGTCCTCTCCTTCTACTTCTCATCCTCCCACTGATAGCGTGCAGTGAGTGTACTCATTATATCTTTTAATAAGTCTTGTTCTGCTTAACAGGGATCTTATGTGTCTAGTTCGGATCAAGTAGAGTTGTTGGCTGTTTTGACCAAGTGGGGCGATTGTTTTAGGGTGTAAACCAAGTGAGGCAATTGTTTTAGGGTGTGGACCAAGGGGGGTGATTTGTTTAAGGGTGTGAACCAAGTGGGGTGATTGTTTTAGGGGGTGAACCAGGTGATGCATCTGTGTCGACGACAGTACAGCCTACGAGGGTCCAGTGAGAATCCGAACAACGGAAACAACGGTGCAACACTTCTACCGTCATCGCAGCAGCCTCTCAGCAACTCCCAACGCATCTGCAAAGTGGTTCTTGAGTTAATTGACACAGAGAGATTTTACGTTAGGGTTCGTCTTTTTCAAAGAAATCAAAGATTTAATTCAACAACTTTATGAATATTTTGTGGTAGTTAGTTTCAGTATAACAGCATTCTGTCATAACAACAATCATTAGTATGCGTGAGTAATGTAATGTAATTTACCATTTATATGTAATGTAATTGAGCATTTATATGTAATATAATTGAGCATTTATATGTAATATAATGTAATTGAGCATTTATAGGTAATATAATGTAATTGAGCATTTATATGTAATATAATGTAATTGAGCATTTATATGTAATATAATGTAATTGAGCATTTATATGTAATATAATGTAATTGAGCATTTATATGTAATATAATGTAATTGAGCATTTATATGTAATATAATGTAATTGAGCATTTATATGTAATATAATGTAATTGAGCATTTATATGTAATATAATGTAATTGAGCATTTATATGTAATATAATGTAATTGAGCCTTTATATGTAATATAATGTAATTGAGCATTTATATGTAATATAATGTAATTGAGCATTTATATGTAATATAATGTAATTGAGCCTTTATATGTAATATAATGTAATTGAGCATTTATATGTAATATAATGTAATTGAGCATTTATGTAGTGCCCCTTCAGGATATCTATTCAGAGGTACTCTCTGCACTGGCCTGAGTCATTATCATCAAATAGAATACATCAGTTGTATAGAGTCACCAGTGGTGGACCCACGCACAAGCATGGAACCAACCAACGGATTCCCGTTGACAGCTGACAGATGACCGGACTTGAGTAAATGTAAGGTCCTTCCTTGTTAAGTTTTGGTTTTGGTATGTATTAGCTAAACATTGTTACTTTTGCTGTTTAGTTTGCACGAAGGACTTGTTCAAGGTCCCTACACAGTAACTCCTCGTACGAAGATTAAACCCACACTCTCCATGCTACAGGCCGACTGCTCTAACCCATGATCCACCATGCCACACTCCTTCCTGGTCAAGGTGGGTTTGGTATGTATT
Source organism: Bimastos eiseni (assembly GCA_959347315.1). Classification (NCBI taxonomy): domain Eukaryota; kingdom Metazoa; phylum Annelida; class Clitellata; order Crassiclitellata; family Lumbricidae; genus Bimastos; species Bimastos eiseni. Next base: position 29,511,674 of record OY365810.1, on the reverse strand, counting down.
GATTAAGACATTGTTGCTTTTTACGTTACAGGACTTGACCTGTCTGATCGAACGTTACTTGGAGCCCCTCAAGGATGAAACCTACATCTCATCAGACGACATCGAACAATTATTTGGTAACATTCAGGAGATCGTTCAATTCCAGCGATTGTTCCTTCACAGCCTGGAAGATGCCGTTCGTTCTGATCATAACTTCAACTGCTACGACGACAACCGCCACCTCACTGTAAGCACAGCTTCTGCCTGGAAACATTTAGTTTTGATGTGGGAGTGTGGATTTTCTGGTTCCCTAGACTTATTGATCTGATAATATAATCTTTCTCTGGTCATACTTAGTACTGTTCTTGGTGAATGATCTTCTCAGTCGCTTGACCTAGATTTAGGATCTCGCATCGTATAGCTGACCATTCTGCTCAGGTACTTATGTTTTGTGGTTCTAGAATTAAAACTCACCAGTTTCTTATTATGTGTCTATCATTGAACTCCTAACTGATCTCCTAGTTAATTATTGAGCTGATTGCAACCTGGCTTTGATGAATTGTTGGTTGAGCTACCAAATACGAATTAGACATAGGCATGACGGAATTAACTAATTTGTATATTATTGTAATCTCTTCTTTTCCTGTCATCTGTATTTTTCTTTAGCCTGCATTTTACTACCATGTACCTGCTATTTAAATAAGGTTTTGTACCGTGTATTTGGCAATTTTTTATGTCATCGTCTAAGCAGTTTGAGTCTTGTTAGTCTAGTTTTCCTGAAGTGCTAATGAAACAACTGCGCTTCCTGTTTTTCTTGTTTCAATAAAATACTGAGTGCATAATAATTTCCAGTAGTACTAATAATAATAATAATATTAATGAGAAACTCCACTTGAACAATTTGACATCCATCACCGATTGTTTGATGAAGTCTTTTGCTTTTTATTTGTTTGCCTGCATTGACCAGGATGAAGGATTAAGGGTGAGTTTTTAAATCCTATGCCTCACTATTGAGACATCATTTCCCTATTTCACAGGTGTTATCAGTCTTGTGTCTTGATTATATGCTTAACAACAGTTGCTAAACATTAAAACTTAATGTTTGGTCAGAATGTGTTCAATGTTCCCTCTAATTTTTAGGGGGTAGTGTGCAAAAAAATGTTTGCGTGTGCAGCATTTAAAAATGATTCTCACTCTTGTCTGCAGGTCTGAATTGAATGCTATGAGTGTAAAAGTGTAAAAGTTTACGGTGATAAGTTCAGAAAACCTAAGAACAGTTCATTGTCTGAAGATAAATAATGTGGCGTATGAACCAAGAACCCAAAGTTTATGGGGTACCGTTGGCCTCAACCGGCTATAGGTGACTCAAGTTACGTAGTTTTGTAAAAGAAATCGTGACTCGATATCTTAGCAGAAAAAATTCTGCGCACACTAAATTCTTGTGTGCGCTGGCTCCATGGCCCGTGTGCACGCGCACAAGCGCACAGCTTAGAGGGAACACTGATCGTGTTCCATCACATGTGCTTTCTTTGTTTTCATATGCTCAACACTTCTTTACCTTCTGTTTCAAAAGATGCAATGAGATTTCAAGTGCCCATGACTGATTGGCTGATATATATATTATATATATTATATATATTATATATATTATATATATTATATATATTATATATATTATATACATATATATGTGTGTTTGTGTGTGTAAGTGTGTGCATCATCATGCATATATTTGTATAAATTTATTCTCTATTGGGACATTATACCTGTATATAAGATGATAGGTCTATTTTAAATTATGTTTGCGTGTATGTAAATATATATACATGTATGCATGTTTGCATGTAGGTATGTATGCTTGTGTGTTGATTTATATGGCATTTTAATAAAGTCTTGAGACTCTTGGTTTTCTAATAATGTGTTTATTGTTTTGTTTTGTTCTCTTTTGACACTTTGATTGTCGTTTTTGTTTGATTGAACAGAGAGTCTTGATGCTGATTGGTAATTCGTTCCTCTATTACGCACATCACTTCAAGCTGTACAGTTCGTTTTGTGCAAGTCACTCCAAAGCCCAGAAAATGATTCTTAGCGGTATGTGGACCCATGTCTGCATGTCTGTCATCCTCTCTCTGCCTGTTTGTACCCTTGTGTCGTTTTAGTGATTTCTATGTTAATTGCTTCTTTTTTTGGTACTCTCCAACTCATGTCATTTATGACGTATTAACCCTTTGACTTGCAAAATGTATTGTACTTACTACTGAGGTTGCAAACTGCTGTGAAAACCTGCCCAGCATTTTACCGGACACAGACGAACTTTACATTTCGGGCAGCCAAATTGTGTCTCTCGCCTTACATGTGACGTCTTGTTTGGTCCTACACAACAAAACTCACAATGACCCTTCTTGATTCCTAGAGAGCGCAAATCTTCTATCTTATGTCCACTAGGGACAAGTGAAACAACTGGTGACTTCATTGGTCGGCCATGCTGCTTCCGTGATGTGTAGTGATTGACAAGTTGATCAATCAACTTACAGCGAAACTGGAGTTGATCATCTGGGTTATAGACCATTGGTGCGTGTGTATGCCCGGTAACAGTGCACATACAGAATGTGGGCATTTGTGACAGCTAAGTCCACAAAATGCCAAAACAGACGCAGCCACCATCGCTTTGATTTTCGGTCAATTCCGTAATATCCCTTCAACTGATCGCTCAAGTCAACTCCCCCCATGTAGTGGTTGTACTGGCTGACAATCTCAGGACATGTAACTCGTGCCACAGTGCCATCAACATTCTTTCTATTTACCACAGTTGTTGAAGGAAGATGAGCTGAAGAAACAACATAAACCGGTTTTCTGTCTTTCCACACAAGCGCTGTGGTCCTGCCTTTATGTTTCATCACTGAATCGCCTCTGTTCAAAGTCTTCAGTAGTTGCTTTTCTCCCAGTTCCTTTGGAAACCCTACTCTGTTAGCTCGGTATGTTCCACATGCAAAAATACCACACTTTTCCAGGTCAGCAAGCAGTGGTACAGAAGTAAAAAGTTATCCATGTATATGACGTGGTTTCTGTGAGAAAAATGTGGCACCACAAGTTCTGTCACAACACGATGCGCAAGTCCTTTCTCTGTGTCTGCAGTTTTCTCTTTACCTGTGTACAACTGGAAAGCCTTCACATACCCACAACACGAGCACGAGGTACACCAAATCTTGAACCCACGTTTGATAGGTTTGAGCGGCATGTATTGCTTCATACAACATCTTCCCTTGAACTGAACCATGCTTTCGTCCACAGCCACATTCTGCCCCGGATAATAATTCACAGCAAATGTTTCTTGTAATTTGGACATCATTGGTCTCACTTTGAACAAACGGTCGTGTTCTGGATCTGTGACAGGTGGATTAGTCCCATTTCTCACCAGATGAATGTTTGACCACAGGTACCAGAACCTTTTTGATGACATGACCTGTGCAAACTGAGGAGTAGCCAGTACCCAATGATTGTTCCAATAATTCTCTATGCATGGTAACACATGAATACCCATCGCAAGTACAAGGCCAACGAATGCCTTCATTTCAGCAAGACTAATATCCTCTCCTTTCAACCTGTTTTTCTGTTGCGCATACTGCATACTTTCTGTTACCATCAACTGCCATAGACTTGCTGGAAAGACCAGCTCAAAGTACTCACAAGCATCACTGTCTTTTGGTAAGTATATGAATGGGCCGTGATCAGCATCAAACTGGGATGGTAAGTCACAGGATAAAAACTGGTTTGACCAACCGTCAGCATCAGTATCAGTTTCTGGGCCACTTTCTTCAGAATCTGACGATGATTCCATGCACGCAGTATCAGCCAAGTCACCTTCTTCTACATCACTGTCTTCACACAAATCGCTAATATTTCCGTCAGGCGGAACATTAGGTGAAACAAGAAATCTGAGATGACGGCCGTGAAATCTAGTTTTAGCTCCATAAAACCTTTTGGTATCCATCGCTGTTTCATACACCTGTTTACCTTGCCAATCTTTAATATAAACTAACTAAGGCGTCAGATATCAAGGGATCATTTCTTTTCCAATGGCTAAGTAAGTAAGGAACTGAATTAATCAACTACAGGCAACGGCGCTTTAAAACGCTCTTGCCATACAGCCGCAAAATGCGACCGCGCTTTGAAGCGCGGTCGCCAGTCAAAGGGTTAACCTCTGAATATTATTATCATCATAATCATCTCATGTCTTGTGATTTATGACATGTCATTGCTCCTATTGACTTCATTCGATCTCAACCTGAAATCAATTCTTTGGCGAGACAATCTTTCAGCTCGTTCTTCCCTAACAAAGGCACGATTACATTACCCTATCTTACTGAATGGGTAATACACTGGTGAACGAAGTGTCCAACAAATCCGTGATTACTCTACCTTACATGGTGACGTAAGGGGCAAACTGGGGTGAACACTTAATTTACCATGAATGTCCTAACCACACAAAATATTTTCCCAGCCAATGCCTCATTTTTCCTTTCTGTACCTGGTTTAATGAATACAAGGAATCGGTTTAAAGCACCTCATGCATATTGCCATATCTTACTGTAACTTACCTTACCTAATGCACTGTGTTGTGTTCTTTTTAATACTAAGTCATTGGTAACATGATTCACTGATATATATATATATATATATATATATATATATATATATCTATATATATATATATATCTATATATATATATATATATATCTACTGATATACTGACCTGCCATATGCTATATATACTGATATATTATATACTGAAATATATACTGATATACTGACATGCCATATGATACTGCGTGTAAATCAGACCATGCATTAGAAATGTTAATGATGAAAGATCAATAATACTTATTGCCACACTTTGGTTCTTGTATGGTGCAGTAATCAATATAGTGTGTTAAGCTTATACCTTTGGAGGACATAACGAGTATTTTATTAATGAAAGGTTCCCAATGTTATAAGATTGCATTAATCAATACAGTGTGTTGAATTAATAGCTTCGGAGGACATAAGACCACTTCACATTTAAAAGCATAGTACGTAACTAAGAGAGCAGAAACGAGTCCACAATGTGACCGTGTAAATAACTTACTGTAAATGCGCTCACCTTTTCTGTGTGGCAGATGACAACGCTGCTCTTCGTGAGTTCCTGCGCGCTCGAAATCCAAAGCAACAGCACTCGGCAGCACTCGAGTCTTACCTCATCAAACCGATTCAACGAATACTCAAATATCCACTGCTTTTGAAACAGCTTCACGAACTGACTGATCCACATAGCGATGAAAACACTCTTCTCAAAGGTCAAGAATGCTCTTACGAGCTCTAAAGGGTTTGAGAAATCACCATAGCAGATCTTATGTCGTCCATATATTATTTCGAAATTTAAAGTAAGTTGTAAGCTGAAAATAGTTGTATTGACCAAGAAATTCACGTTAGAATATTTTGTGTGTAAAGTTTCATATTGCAAGAGTGTTCCATTTGCTAGCCTGTAGTGCGACAAACAAACAAACAAACAAATGGCTGCCATCAGAGGAAGATGTTCTATGTTTTCTTCTGATATTCTTGGTAAACTTGTGAAGTTTAACGCTTTGATGACGAAAGTGTGGTAGAAACAACTGGGATTGCAAAGCAGGTCATCATTAAGGTGTTTAAGGCCACATGCATAGATACTTGCATCTAAAATATTAGATTTTATCATGAATTTTTAAAACAATATCGATTTCCATATACATAAGTATGTACTTTATTTAATCATCTACATCTATTTACATACAGGCTTGCATATTTACATACATAAATACAAGATTATTGTATTCTGTGCTTTCTAAGTTGTGACAATATTGATTTCGACTGACAAGTCTTGCCTTTGCACTGCGTTTTCCTTTGCTTCCAATTGCCAGACTGTCTGAGAGGTGAGTGTAATAATTGACAAAGATTGTCTCTTGGTGATGCAGATGCTCTTCGAGCGATGGAGTCGGTGGCTGAGCACATCAACGAGATGCAGAAGATATACGAGGAATATGGCGCCGATTTCGAAGAACTCGTTAGGACTGAGAAGCAGGAACGTTTGTCGTACAAAGCAAGTCATCATCATCAGTTGATCATTTGATTATGATCACCATCAGTTGATCATGATCACCATCAGTTGATCATGATCACCATCAGTTGATCATTTGATCATCATCGTCATCAGTTGATCTTTTGATCGTCATCAGTTGATCATTTGATTATCATTGCGATAAGTGGATCACCATCGCCATCCGTTGATCATTTGGTCGTCATTGTCATCAGTTGATCAGCATCAGTTGATCATTTGATCATCAGTTGATCATTGCATCAGTTGATCATTTGATCATCGTTGTCATCAGTTGATCACCATCATCATCATTGTTGGACTTGGGAGCTGATTGGTTAGGGCACACATGTCTTGTGATGAGGAGAGCACAACTTTACAGTCTCCACTACAACCTTGTCATTATATGGCAGCACTTAATAAATAAATAAATAGATAATAATGATGATAGTAATCCTTCATCATCATGTTCCTAGTTTTGCTCATATTTGCCACCATCATCTATAATCATTAGTACTGTTATTATATATTCACCTAGTTTTAATAAGTTTTACTTCTTATCACCCCATAAAGGCAGTGGAGAAACAATAAGCACCCTTAATGGGCAGCAGAGGAACAGCATGAACAAATGATCCTCAGCCCGATATCATTCTGTATTTCTTTAAATATTCTGATTTTTCTGAATGTGTTTAGAACATCAGCCTTAGCGTTGGTGAGCTTCAGATGTATGGTACTGTGAACTGGATCAATGCCACGGATGAAGTGGTAAAGCCAAGGAAGGGCTGTGACCTTCTGACTCTTATCTTCATATTCAAATCAGCCGTGGTAATATTGGCCCAGGAACGTCTTAGAGCCAAGAAACGAACGGGCAAGGTAGAGTCAGGAATGGATGCAGAGACTGTTTGTAATTTACAGTAGGAAAAACATTTCAGGGAGATGAATGTTTACTAGGATAATCTTGGTTTCAATCATGGTCACTAGTAATGTGGTGGCAAGAATAGATGCCTCCAGGAAAATATAGCAGGTTCAAATATCCATAACAAAATATATAGCCATTAAAATTAATGATACTTTGGTAATTATATGCATGTATGTATAATATACTTTTGAAATAAGAATAATAGTCTGCCTTTACAGAAATATTAAACTGTATTTCTATTTGTTAATTGTTCATTTGTTCCCTTCAAAGTCTGGTATCTTGAATAGCACTTTTAAAGTTAAGAGCTCAGCATGATTGTTTTAAAACATTTTGATGGAAATATTCAGAAAACAATTGAAACTGCTTATCCAAGTGAAAAGTTAAACACGTGCTTTTATATAAAAAATATTTTTACATCAAATAATCCACTATTCATTTGGCACAATAGTTTGGCATCATGCAATGTTTCCATTTGCAATATCGAGCCCTAAAACCTGCAAATACGTGCTAGAGCACAACAGTTACTCTCATTCTGTGTATGAAATTGGTATAATGCTGTTCTTGATATAATGCAGAGCCTAAACGAACCCAAACTCTGTGCTGTACAGGGTTGATAGAGTAAAGTTAAATGTTACCTGTTATCAGGCGGCTGGAGCACAGTCAGAACCAACTCGATTTAAAATTGTCATTCCGATTGGAGAACTACAAGTGCGATCAGTTATCGGTGATCCAAGCGACTGTCGTGGAGTTTGGGAAATTGTCTATTGTCGCTCAGAAAAGGAGGGAAGGCCAAAGAAAACCTACCAGTTTATAAGGTATCGTCCAAAGCTCCACCTTGAATACTACAGTTTGGTTCTTGTGGCATCGCTCTACGTGTGACTATTTGACAAACAGTTAATAAGATATTGTACCGATTGCATTGCCTTTAAGGTAATTACAGTTCAATTAAATTACATTGTACCAACATCGAACGACATGTCATAGGTATCGGCATAAATTAGTATTCCGAAGGTCGAAGTTAAAAGGAGTTTGTCATGTTTTTCCACTTCATTGGGGGCAGATGTTTGATTTGCCACGTTTTACATGATGTGTTGGTCTCATCTCTGGGACTTTGTTCATCTGTTAACTTTTAATCGCTATCATCGTAAAGCATAAGAAATCTACTTATTGACCATTTCTAAGTAAACTTTGTTCCCAAGGAATCTTTCCTACTCAATTGTTTAGCAATGAGGTGCCTCATTTTGAGAATTGCATCATCTGGTATATATGAGTCGTTGCATCATGTGGTATATATGAGTCATTCCTATTATAATTGGTTGGTCTCTGACACGATGATTTCTGTCTGTGGTGTTCGTTGTTTGAATCTACAGTTGAACAGCTCACAGTCTTTCTTTTCTATCTTCAACTATTTTACTATCTTTCAAGTCGTCTACTGCTCTCACCTCCTCTCCTGCCTCATTGATTTTATTCCGCATTATAAGGCACTTCCTCTGCTTTCCACTACCTCCCTCTGCTGTTCCACCACTTCCCTCTGCTGTTCTAATATGGAAGATGACAAACTGAAGAATGCCATTGTCTTCTGTTGCAGTTCTCTTAAAGCTCGTAACGATTTTATCCGCACACTTCACCGCACAATGCATGAGAAGTACGACACCGTTCGACGTGTGTCGGCGACTGGCCAGCCAGGTCACACAGTGCAAAGTCCTCGTTGTACTCAGCATCACCAAGTGAAACTCCCTAACACTACACATTCAATGGAGACTGGACATCAACACAGAAGTGGGTTCATAAATTCTGTTGGTTAGATTATTATTATTTATTAAATTTGTAACGCACACAAGGTCACACATAAATGTGAATATGAGGCGCGGGTACTTCAGTAGATCTGTAGTAGATTGGGTAGATCAGTACTTCAAGGATAAAAAGGTTGGACACAACAATCGAAATATTATAAAAAAATTGCATTTACTTATCAAACAGTTTAGGAAATGAAGAAGATTATAGTATTACAGACAGAAAGACAGACAAGGCAGATTGTAATTTGTAAACCTTGGCTCTTCAGGATTACTTTTGGCATGTTTTGTGGGAAATTGTTGCATGGTTTTGTAACATGTCTTATTACCCCAATGGATCCCATTTACTCTTTTGTATACGCTGCTCACCTCATTCGGTCGCTCATCATGCACATATCGGTCAATTTGCAAGACTTTGTTCCATCTCGGACTATGTTGCCCGGTTTGTCTTCGGTCCATTACATGTCTGCCCCTGCCCGTTCACCTTCAGACTTCGCCTCCATTAGTCACTGATCTCATCACCCTCAACATACGTTCCCTGATGATTAAGTATGTAGTAGTCACTGACCTCATTTTTGCCAAAGACTTGGGATGTTTTTATCATCGTCAAGTACTGACTTCTCTCATCTACTGACGTTGCTGTCTGATGAGCTATCTCGCCAGCCTCCCGGCTTCCATTTCCAGAGATCGTCCGACGGGCACTATATAAGTTCACAGAACGAGTTAACGAATTAACAAAATGAGATGAAATTCTTGTGTTTGTTGTTTTCAGACCAAACGACATCAAAGGCCGGTCAACCTTCACCTTCAAGAATGCAAAGTGGAACCCTGTCTGGTGGGTCGTCGTCGTCACCCGCCCGTGGCATCGGCGGCGCGATGAACCAGCCACTTAAGAACAACTTCAATCCATCAACTTCACCTTCTCATGTCAATCGAAATCAGATGGACAGCAGTCCTTATACAATAGATGGCATTCCATATTTGCAACAAAAGGACAAGACAGCGGCTATGGAAAGACGAGATGTACCCTTTCATCAGCGTGGTGAAGATTTATCGCACAGGCAAGCCGAGAAATTGTACAGTCGCCAGTCAAGTGCGCAGAAACCAGAGTAAACTGAAAACTGAAGTCTTGAGATCTGGCCACATGTTTAACCATTTGACTGATAAGCACATAATTGTTCTGATTGACAAGCGCATTCTATGTATCCCAGTGAGAAAATGGTTACAGTGGTTAGGAGATTACACGCAAGAGAGAGAGAGAGATCGCGAGAGACAGAGATCGCGAGAGACAGAGAGACAGAGAGAGACAGAGAGACAGAGAGAGAGAGAGAGACAGAGAGAGAGACAGAGAGAGAGAGAGAGAGAGAAACTCAGTGGTTTGGTTAGGAGTTCAACACCTTGAGAATGAGAACAAATTGTCAATGCAAATTATTTTCACTTTATATATTCACACAGAAGTGAAGTGTTTCAACTTTTCTCTGTTGCACAGATTAAGCGCTTGACATCCCACTGATGAAGCCATCATCTGCTGCCGAGATGTTAGGCCAACTGATGTGTTGTTGCCTCTGTGAAAGCCAAAGATACCATGTGAAAGTGGTGTTGTTGATCTCAAATATGAGATTTTTTTGTCTCTGCTAAACCTGCCATAAATTTGACATCACCTGTTAGGAATGATAGTTTCCTTAATTTTTTCTTGCACAAGTAAAAGTCTTGTCTCGACAAAGACTTGTTTTCGTAACCTTTTTATGTCATTCTGTCTGGACAAGTCTTCCATCAGCTGCCTATGATCGACAAGGTTGCATAAATTGAGTATTGTAAATTTAAATAACTGTTACAAATTTAACAATTTCTATGCTGAATGCCTGTGAAACTGCAGTGTAAACCGTTTTGTGATTTAAAGTTTAATGCAAGGTGGTCTGATTAATTCATCAGGAATCGAAATTCTGTTTAACGAATCAGCTGTCAAATTCAGCCTCACGCCTGGTGACATAAATATATGAATTGTACATTTTGGCCCAGATCTGTAATAAAAGGTTATATGTAGAATATTCATTTATGTGCCAGCATGCCCATGTGGGGGGTCATTAATCCCACGTGGAATCAGTAACAGCTAAAAAATTTATTTTGGGTTACAAGGATTTGATCTATGATGAAAGGTTCATAAGGTGTGGCCAAGCAACATTTAGAGAGAAGGAGGATCAGAAATGTAAGCAAAGTTTGTTAGATAATCACTAGAAAGGAAGTACTATAGAGGTAGAGGTTTTGAATTAGCACCATGCCAGGCAACTTGGGACACAGGCATCAATTATATAAGAAATCGAAAGAAACATTAGTGAAAAAACGTTGGAGTGTAAGACTTGTGAAATGGTTCAGATGTTAGTGTAAGTTGACACAGATATAACAAATTTTAAGAGGCAGCTACAAGATATTACTATAAAGCATCACCGGTTAACTTGTAATGGTTTCCCACAAAGACACATCTTTGTATTGGTCCCGTCTCTGTAGTCACCTGACAAATGACTTTCTGGGTATCAGTGTAGTTATAGCTTTGTTTTACAGCAATACAGATGAAAGCCCTCATCATTGTTATTATTACAGCAGTTCTATATAGCACCTCTTCAAAACAGCCTACATAGGAGTGCTCATAGCCCAACCAAGACTAAAGACTTGAGTGACTTATAAACCAGTTGGGTTACCCGGACCTTATTGTATTTGATTGAATTTACCGATTTTTTTTAGCACTTCCCCCAGTACAACCTAATTGGAGGCACTCCTAGTGTGAAAAGCCTGCAGGATAAGAAGCAGAAGCACCCCCAGTTAAAATCAAAGAGCGAGTTGGAGAGGAGATATTCGTTCCAAAGCGAGGAGCCAACTGACAAATAAGGGGCGATATTGGGCAGAAGCCGTCTGTTGGTCTTCGTAATGATGAGAGGTAGCCGAAAGAGGATGACAGATAAGAACACAAAGATCGCATGTAGCCTGACCCAAAAACGCATTAATGACCACAGCTCAGAGAATAATAGATGTATTGCCACCAGAAATCCATTCCATTAGTCATCCACCACAATGTACAAGTTGTTAATTATTATCAAATGTTTAGATGGGAAGAATGTGTGGTTCTATCCAGATTCTGGCCAAGACTAAAAAAGATATTCTGCCAAGCAATGCCTAACTAGTGTATTGTATGGTATGAAAACAGAAAAGCAAGGGCATTTTCTTCATTTTCTACACTGCTGTGCATGTGACAATCTAATTTTTAAATAAATAGCTCAGAGTTTTTGTGAATAAAAGAGTAATGGAACTTGTTAATGTTTTCTTGCAATCAATGACATTTAACAATGCCACCATGGCCCACCAGCCAGTAAACTGCCCGGTATACAATTATTTATTGCATACGCTGTACATGTATTCAATCTTTCGCAAACAGCAGAAAATCATCACTAATTCTGCATACTGCGGTGTATCATCAAAAAGAACAGACACTATTTTTACACAAGTATAGGCTGTTACAGTCACTCCATCGAATAAAACTTTCAAGTTGCACAAGTCCTATGCACTAGGAATGTTTAGCAACTTTTCCATATTTTCAGATGAACGACAGAAGTTGTGCAACGACCCTTGTACAGGCCTTAGAAAATCATAACCATAAAACTGCAGGTCAAGACATCTTTATTGATCAATCAATTTTATACATTTGAAGTACAGATCTTTTCCTGGAATCAATGAAGTAGCATGTATCAAGACAATGAAAAACTCAGTACTAATGGTCTCATTTGAACCTAATTCAATCAACATTTATCATTAAAGTTCCTTTAATTACTAGGTAATTGCATAATATTATCAGATAATACAATATCAAAACATAATTGCAATCAATTAGAGAGTATCCTTTCTTTCTATATTCCAACCACAGGCTTATTTTAAGTAATCAGAACATTTATAAACAGCAATATTTTGCATCAGATGAAAAAAGTTACAGCAGCTCAACCAAAGTTACACGAGGCATAGAGACGGACTTATGGCACATGAACCTAGAAAATAATGGACGGATTTTCAATTACCCTCAACAGACAAAAACCAGTCTCTTTTTTAGGTTGAGGCCGAGCCATCGACTGTTATCGGATCTAACGATATTCAATATGACTGGAAGTTTTATAGACTGATGTTCAATAAACGGAAGCTGTATTTTTGCAGCTTCTGCCGTGCAGCAGGTGTCTAAAGCACAAGGCTTCAAATATTAGCATGCCAGAACAAGTCATAGCCAGACCAAACCATAGCCAGACCAAACCATAACAAGACCAAGCCATAACCAGGCCAAGATATAACCGTACCTAGCCATAACCAGACAAACCTTAACCAGACTGAGCCTTTACCAGACCAAGCCATAACCAGACCAAGCCATAACCAGACCAAGCCATAACCAGACCAAGCCATAACCAGGTCCAGAAGACAAAGACACCGTCACAGATAATAAGCAATCTGAAAACTATTTGCATCAAGTTGAGAATGAAATTACATAAACGACTGAAAAGAAAAGATAGAGAGAGAGGAAGAGAGCTGCAAAGTTCAGGGATGCGGTCTTGGTTTTGAATCCATCAGTCTTGGTCTTGGACCATCGGTCTCGAATGCGTTGGTCTTGGTCTTAAAGGGATGGTCTTGAGATTCGTCTCCGTCTTAGATTAGCGTTCTTGATCATTTTCCGCGTCAGAGCAATTTCTTTGATATTTGTCAGTTAGTTTAGATTATTAGAGACACCAGGTGTTTAGGCCCTATGCGATTGTTATCAATTTATAACGTGCTGGCCATCTATAAATACATGTTACTATGGGCAAAAATGCATCTGCAACAGAACCGGCCAGTTCAAAATTTGCTTTCACAAATTTCAAGGTATTTGGAACAATCTAATAATTATGTATTCGGCCACATGTAGTCACTACAATTGTTAACCTACAATTCCGAGTACAAGTTATACCATCCAAACGGAACATGAATCTACTTGTTCAGATGTCTTAAGGTATTTACCTATTGTATACTGTAAGTAATTTATAGTGTGATATTCTCAGGCCGAAACCAAGGGCTGAATCAGACTGGCGGGTAAAACTGTTTTCTGGACCATTATTAAAATTAGTATTCTTCAGCAATAAAATTAATGTTTTAAGCGTGGTATTCCGTTTTAGCATCTTAAAAAATAGAATAGCTTATTAAAAAGAGAGTATCGGTCTTGGTCCTGCACCCTCGGTCTTGGTCTCGGACCACTCGGTCTTGATCTCGGACCACTCGGTCTTGGTCTCGGACCACTCGGTCTTGGTCTTGGACCTCTCGGTCTTGGTCTCGGTCCTGGTCTCGAGGTTTTGGTCTCGTGCCCCACACTGGCGAAGTCTATGTCCAGCAATCGGAACAATGGCAAAACAAATGCATAACGATGATTGACGAAGCCCCGCCCCACGGACAGCCCCCAGAAATTGATAGCAGCAGTAGTTTAGCGTGTAATAGGCAGGTTAACGGTAATAACAAAAGTAAATTCAGTGTTCATTCAATGACATATCACCACATCAGGCAACTAAAGGTTTCATACCTTAAATTGTAGCATTGTACACTCAAATTTTGAACTTGATTACTCTAGTTAAACTGGTTTCTTCTAAACAATTTTTTTTATAGTTTGATTTTGTAAGGACTCGATTTAGATATAAAAAATTCCCATTTTAGAATCACATACTCATGCATAGTAAAGAAACCTCTATTTTCCTTCAAAAACCTAATTCAGACTGGCACTTGGCAAAAATAAACAATCTGAAAAGTTATATAGCACCAGCTCAAGAGACTGCCTGAGTGCTAGCCTATACGATGTCAAGTGTCACTACGAACGAAAATAATACATCAATTAGCAAACCAATGTACAGATAGCAGGAAAATTCACCAGTGGTGGGCCCTCACACATATGTGGAACCATCCACTGTATCGGTGTCAATCAGCTATAATGGCATTTAACTTGAACACCATGAAATTTTTGAAACTAGACAGATACAACACGAATGTAATAAAAAAACGACATTTTACATTACATGTTTCACATTCACAAGCCTAAAAATCCAAATATGTTTAAACAGAGAAGTGAAAACCATGTGTAAACACATGTTCAACATCAGATCAGATCAGATGGCTGCTAATGCCTGTGCCAAGAAGTTTGGTAAAAAGCAAACAGTTTAGGTTGTACCAAAACATTTCTGCAAGTTTGGCTTAGGAATGAGAATTCTTTCATGTGTCAAATATTAAAAGCATGTCTTGACTTGAACTTTTACACTGAATGGTACTCAAAGAGCCACCTCAGTCCAACAAGAATCAAGCCGATTTCAAAATATCATCAACTCCAAAGCAAAGTAAGTATTATGGCATTACTTCAAAAAAGCAATCTGTCACTGATGCTCAATAGTTATTGACAAAGAGAATTTACAGTGATTGCGTAACAACTAAAGTACAACATTTCCCACAATGCCCTTTAGTGACAATAGATACTATTCACTACTAACTAAAAAAAGATTATCGTCTTCAAGTTTTGACATTCTGAAATGAAGGCAAAGTTTACAATCATACATTTTGATTTGATAAAGACACGTAACTCAGTTAAGGCAACTCATTTGGCACAGAACAATAAATCAAGTGTTCAAACTTAGAAAAATACAAACGAAAGGCTCACTGCAAGTAATTATACACAGTGTAGATTTGTGTGCGCTGACGATTTGCAATAGTTCAACTACAACAGTATTTATGAAAAATATGATGCAGTACAGCAACTGTGCATTGTATATTTATGCAAAAGGCAGATCATCTGTCAAGAGCAAGAAACTATCAGAAATAACCTTCTCAAAAGGTGAATAGACATATAATAAAAACTAAGTTACAACCGACACACCAATTAATCTACGACTTCATCCTCGTGCTCGTGTAACTGCACAACATAATTATGCAAATGCTAACAAAATCAATGTATAAAAATAATCAGAAAAGAGATTCCCTGAACCTTGCTCAGAATTAAGAAGAACACGGCTAGTGATGTCCAAAACTGGCAAGGATCAAAGCACAAATCCACTGCAATTTTAAGTGTTCGTTCAACATTACGATTAATTATGGGGCTATCAAATAATATTGGGAGGTTCAAAGCCTTTGAAATCAAGTAAACCCATTAATAATTTAGCTCAAAGCCTGAAACCCCAACAGTAGATTCAACTCTTACAAAATCATCAAAGAGTTTAGTATCAGCTCCATCAAGTCATAAACCAAGTTGGAGAAATGAACGGCTTAGGCCAGTATCGACCGTTTGGAACTTGACTCAACCGTGTCCCCATACACTGAACTGTACTTGACGGATGATCGAAGCCGTCTTTTGTAGTGATGGCTCTTGGCGATTCTGTACACGTAATAGGAGATCACTAAGATGCAGACGATCAGAATAGGAATTCCCAGACCAAGAGCAACGGATGATCGACCAAAGCCACAGCTCATGGTGTCCACGGCTTTGCAAACATCCTCACCCTTAAGACCATCCGGAGATCCACACCTGAAGAAAAACAAACATCCATTCATCATTTCATATGGTAACTGAAATAAGCCGATAATGGGCAATGCACGACTTAATTAATATAGTGTTAAGTATTACAATAGAGTTAAATACTGTTCTATGCAGACCTGTTATAGCTTGTTGACAACTTTTATTGATACCGAAAGCACAATGCATATAACAATTTACAAGAGCTCAGAATATGTATTTTCTGTGTTATGAAACGTCAATTGGCCTCCACAGCAAGTTTCCTTTAAAGGTTATGCTGTCTACATTTACAGTATTCAGCCTAAAATCACAAAAATGACCAGCTAAAAGACCAGGAAACACGACCAATTCAAGCACACATAAAATCCCACCTTGCACCACTGAAAGCAACTGCTGGAAGCTCTCCAACCCAGAGCAGTTGACAATCACATTTCCACGGATTTCCACTCACGTCCGCATAACTCAAAAGATGCCAAGGAAGACACTCATACGACAGTGTTGTGAAGCTATTATTCATAAGGTAGACTTCCTTCAGGCTTTTGCTGCAGTCATGAAACATATCTGTCAGAATGGCATCAAGGTGGTTGTGGCTGGCATTGATGAGATGCAGAGTGGGTGTTCCACGGCAGAGATGTCCCGGCAAGGTCGACAATCCATTATCCGACAAATCCAGGTGGACAAGGGAACGAAGGAAGGAGAACGGTGCAGGCGAGGAGAGGTTCAGCTGACGATGTCCAGTAATTGTCAGCTTTATCAGATTCTCCAGGAAACGGAAGGCGTCTCCATCAATTTCAGTGGTGCAGTTACGGAGGCTGAGTGAAGTGGCATTCGCATATGCCTGTGGCACCTGAGGCAAGACATTGTTGATGAATTGACAGTTGCTGAACTCAAAGTCTGAGAAGTTGTTTGGTGTGGTATTGAGGTTTGGAAAAACAGAGATTTCCTGACAGACGACAGATTTCTCTGTGGGACAATCACATCCATCGGGACAGTCAGGGACGCCTGACGAGATTACGGAATACTGGAGCAAAAGAATGGAAGCAGAAAGCCAAAGTGTGCTATGTCTGGATTTCATTGCAAGAAAAAAAACCTAAAAACAAACCATATAGATATTTTATTAAATCATTTTCATTTTATGCTTCTGTGCCATGACCTCCCTGGATTCAGACCTGGAACTGAAACAGACTCATCAACCTGTCTCTTGTGGACTTGATCAGACATTGGGCCTGTGAATATGCTTGTCTGCCTGATTCAGCCGTCATGTACCACTGAGAAATTTACAAGTTAATCTTTGTATCAGTTCTATTTCGTTAATTAACCTAGTAACAACTCACAAAACATAATCATGTATATATTTGTTTAGATTGACCTCAACCTTAAAAAACATAAATACTGGTAATTGTACTAATACAGTAGATAGTAAAACCATCTAGTTCACTAGTTCTAGATTCCAGAACTACCTCTCTGTATCTGTTCATTCTATTTAGTTGCTCATTGATGTCATTAACCAACAAAGGCTGCATCACTTGTCTTGTTGAATATTGACCTGATTAAACATTGGTTGTGATGAGCCATTGGTGGATCCCTTGTGCAAATTAGACATTGGTGCTAATAATAGTCAATTGTTCAAAAGTACATCACTGATCACCTTACACTGACTTTTATTTAGTTGTTTCCATAGTACTGAAAACTGCACTAATTAAAATTCATGTATAAATGTTGAAAATGCACCATACAGCACAAAAGAATTAACTTTAAGATGGCATTTAATGTAAGTATGACATTGTGTCTGTTACACAAATTTAAAAGCACATAAGACACATAGTCCTATAAGTATTTTATGTAGAAATATATCCTTGGTAATATTTCTGAAATTCAGAAACGGCTGCTCTAAGCCAGTTGGCCATAATGGACTTAACTCATCATTGAACTCATCGCCATATTAAAAAATAATTAACGTAACCTAGTAGGCTATGTTAAAAGATCCCAAAGTCCATCCATTACATGAAAGAAAATGAACGACCTGGCCTACACCAGTGCAAGTAGTTTTGTGTGCAAACAACACCCTACCACCTTGTGCCTTGACAACACAAATTATGAGTTACGTGACAATTCTTAATATAATTTCATATTATTGCTTTAACAGAAAAAATAATATATATATCTGACTTAGGATTGAGGAAAACTTCCTTATCCTTCAGGCAGTTATTTTTCAGCCATCTGCCTAAATACATCGAAACTAAAGAACAATTACAACAGCTGCCCCAATGCCGATCCAACCAAGGCAGTGGATTTGCACAAAACTAGTCATTTCTGCTTTGTTACCCTGCTCTGCTCTCCACAGAGATTCATCTGGTAAATAGCCCACAAAGCTAAATCGTTGAAACCTCTCACGACCTTCAGATCCCGCTGTCTCTATGCTAAAACTGAAAGAGCTCCGAAAAACCTGTTATTTGCTGTCTGCCGATATAACAAATTAATAAACAACGATTCGAATAAACCGTCGTTCTTACTCACCCAAGGCGACAAAAGCGGACGCAACATTTATGCAGGACGGTCGAAAACGATATAAACAAGCGACGACTTAATATCACTGTGCTGATCTTAACGACGACATTCAAAGACTATGTCCCAACGAGCAACAACAAATTGTCGTTCAGATTTCTGACTCCTCGCGTCGTCCGATACGCAAATAATCAGTCGCCCTCTCCGCGCTTGCACGCGACCAGCAGAATGCGTCGTAAAATAGACGCCACTGCATTCCTCCGTCCGTCCCTCTGGTCGTCGCAGAGGTCCTTACGGCAGCCAGCATTCGTCAATCCAACGGCCGTCCTCCCCTTCTGGCCTCCACCCAATGAATGCCCTACACCCTTCCCTCCTCTGCTGTCATCGTCACCGCCAATGCGGCCATGCTCTACATGTAAATCAGCACCAGATCAGCACGGCCACGGTGACGATCAATCATTGAATAGGCGGAGACTACAGTGCTGCTGATGCGCTAGGCCTACTATGTTTCTTGGGCTCGATCCTGTATTATTCTGCCTGGTTGGGTTGTGCTTACAGTTTCTGGCAAGAGTCCAAGCCTCCAAGGGAAAGGTTCCTTAACACCAAGGTCCAATGAACAGACCACACTGTTCTGGGCAGTTATTGACGCTCGAATTTCCGCATTAAAATTCAGCCGTCTAGAGCTCGCAGAACAATTTATTCCTGTTGACCCTCTGCTTTGATGACTGAACTGTGGGCTAGCATTAAAAGCCTTCGTCGAATGCCAAGCGTTTATGGTCGAGCCAATAGCTTCAAATTGGTCAACACGGGGCTCGTATAGCAACGCATTGTCTTGTCCCGGATAAATGACTACCCAACTTCTAACTCGCTCCTAAATCCACACCAGTCTGGCTTTACCAAGCGGCATTCAACAGAAACACTCCTCACCTCCCTCTACAATAAACTTGTTTCTGCCATTTCTCATTAACAAGTCTCCTGTCTCTGCCTCCTTGATATATCTGCAGCTTTTGATACCATCGATCACAATATATTGCTCCAGAGACTGTCCACCTGGTTCGGCTTTTCTGATACTGCTCTTCTCTGGATCCGGTCCTATCTATCCTCCCGCTCTTTCTCAGTAAAGACCTCGAGCACGTCATCTAAATCAATCATGCCCGCTTACCTGTGGTGTTCCTCAAGGTTCTGTTCTTGGACCCTTCTTGTTCATCCTCTATACTACCCCCCTCAGTTCACTCATTACCGCATCCTCGGTTGACCATCATCTATACGCTGACAACACGCAGTTATTCCATTCTTTCTCTCCAACCAGCTTCTCCAACTCCATTGATAATCTGCTCCATGTCGTCACCCAAATCTAATCCTGGATGACCTCAAATCTCTTCTGTCTGAACCCCTCCAAAACCGAATTCATTCTGATTGGCCTCCGTGAGCAACTGAAGAAAATTCCTGATCCCACTATTTCTCTCAACCCTGATTCTGCATCCACCCACAAATTCACTGCAAATTCTCCTCCCCGCAACCTAGGCATAATCTTTGACCAAAACCTTAGCTTCGCTGATCACATCACCCATCTTTCTCGCTCTTGCTTCATGCACATCCGTGATCTTCGTAGAATCCACCCTATGCTTGACTCCAAAACTGCATCCACAATCAATAGTTCACGCTAAATTTGATTACTGTAATTCTCTTTCCTAAATATATACACCACCCAATTAAATCGCCTCCAAGCCATTCAGAATGCTCTCGCCCGTGCTGTCACCAAGACCCAAAAGCATCACCATATCAAAACCTGTCCTCAAATCACTCCACTGGCTCAAAATACCTGAACGGATCGAATATAAAGTCATTTCACTCACCTACAACACACTGCAATCCTCACAGCCCACATATCTCCGTCAGTTGTTCACGATTCAGCCACATCGTTCAACCCGTTCCTCTTCCACCCTCACACTACTTCGCCCTCCCGTCACATCATCACTCAAATATGCAAATCGCTCCATAGCCATTGCTGTCCCGCCTCTTTGGAACAAACTCCGTCCGATCCGTCCTACGAATTCACAAACACCTCACCTCTTAAGCTATCTCCCCACAGCTTTTTCACTCACAACTCAAGGCACTGCTCTTTCGCAAATCCTATCCTGATTATCTGACCTATCTCTTCTTCCTATCTCCCTCGCCGTTTCAACTCCAAACACCATCCACCTTAGCCGTCTACCTGTCTGCCTGCCTGACTCTCTGGATTTGACCTCTGCCTATCGATTCTATTTTGATTAAGCGCCTGTGAATAAGCTGGTTCTCGCGACTACTCTTTTGTGGGCGCTGTAGAAATGTTGAGATTACGATTACGATAGCCTGCTCGCCGGTGATAAAAATAGCCAGCAATAACCTTTTGGTGTGACTCGACGCACGTGGCAGCAGCAGCTGCTGTCAGCCGCATTAGTGTAGTATCAAGGGCCGAATTAATTACGGCCTTTTGGGCCCACATCCAAAATAGGGGCCCAGAGCCCATACAACATAGGGGCCGGTGGCTATTACCCTGCCACTAGGTATAGGCAACGATGAAAGCAATGATTATTATTATGAACCTGTTATTATTAATATTTTGAATTATTATGAATTCTGCAGACCTATTTTGCATTTATGTAACAACGAAACGTGATATCGTCCAACTGAACTTTGGCCTGTCTCACCATCGATCCAATATCCATCCATCTACCCGTAGGTAATTAATGCAAATCTGTTCATTCATGCGTCCACCCATCCATTCATACAACTATTCATAATTCATCTGTTCGTCTATTGACTCATTCATCCAGATGCGGCGATCTTGCTTGACATGTGGGGGGCACCTAATGATAGGAGTAGGAAATGTGGGGGCACATGTATTACTTGTCCTCCGACTCCCTCTCTGCAAAAGGTAGGGGACCTGTCCCCCCCGGAATCGCGGCCTCTGCATTCATCTAATCATCCATCGATCTACCCAGCCATCCAGCCGGGTGTGGGACAAAAACCTCTTCTGACAAAAACCTCCTCTGACATAAACCTCTCTGACACAAACCCCCCCGACATAAACCCCTCTGTTTTAGGCAGGACATTAACCCCCCAGACAAGCCCCCCCTCTCTTGTCCTAACTAGCTTCTGCAATTAGAAGCCATACCATAATAACTGACACTACTAACAAATTCTGCACAACATTACAGTGACACTCAGTACGACTATTAGTCTAACTCAGAGGCATCTCTGAGGCAAGGTTGGGAGGGGGAAGTAAAAATCAATAACAATTGGGCGGGGGAAGTCAATAACAATTGGGGGGTCTGTGGGAGCGTCGTAAGCGCCTCAGCGGGGTCTGAGGCGGAGCTCCAGAAGCCTGCGAAATTTGAGAAAAAAAATTTGGAATTTTTTCTAGACTTCAACTGCAAGCCATTGTCAGATTATTTATTAGAAGCGAGATCAAGTTAGGTTTTTAAAGTCAAACTAGCTGTGTAACCCAGCTTCATCTGGAAATGCATTTCTGAGTATGGGTGTTTGAAAAATAGATGATGTATACAGTGGCTTCGCAAGATCTTCGGGGGTTGGGGAGCAAAAATCCATAACGACTTGGGGCTTCTTTTTCGGGGTCTGGGGCGCAGCCCAAGAAGCCTGCGAAATTTTGAGTATTTGATGCCAAATGCAGTGCATTTATGACTTTGTTTACCACAAATTTGTCAACTATAATTTTGAAAAAAGTACCTAAATCATCTGGATTTTAGACAAAGTTTTACTACATTATGTACTTAATTGTGAAATTTCAAATTACAAATCACGTTGGGTACTCCCCATATATAAAAACATCTCGGGTTTGCACAAATCCCAAGACCCATCCTGGACCGGGATGACGGGAGCACAGCTGCCGCCTTGCCCCTCTGTGGCGACGCTAATGATCCTCCTCTAGCTACCACTTCTTTTCTTGCCACTTCAATTTTAATCACCATCCACCGTAGTCGTTTGATTATCTACTGCCCCAATGCCTATTCTTAGCCGTTGGATCTAGACAGAGAACCGAGGTTCATCCTATTTGCCTATCGAGTTGGCTTATTATGTCTTCAATAATTATAAGCGCTTATGTATAAAAATTAGAAGTTGATCATTGACCTTAGGGCGCTGTGAAAATCTCAAGGTTGAGCTCTGGTTTTCATTAGCATTTCATTACAGTTTCAATTTTGACCTATTGTATTAGGCTATTATGTTTATTATGCCTAGTATTATGTTTAACAATTGTATTGTTCCATTTCTTGGTGCTGTTTTTTTCTTGTACAAGCTTAAATTTATTCTGTTTCGATCGTCTTACTAATTTAATGAAGGCGGAATAAAATCAGCTTCTCCGGAAGTGAAGATATTCGTTCAGCGCCATCTGCCATATTAGGGATCTTCATTATATTCCAGAAATTTCAAAATAAAGATGGCGGATTTGTGTGTGAAACAAAGCGATTCTTTGGAAGAAAATGGTTTAAATGAAACGGTAGCATATATTTGTTTAAATCGTAGCTTGTTTATTACGCAGCACTTGTTCTCAGTGTTAGAATTAATTTTGGTAGAGGTGCTTTATTGTTTTGTGACTTCCAGGTCTTCACATTTACGTACATAAGTCTTCGCGCCGCGTTTTCATGGCTTTGTCGGGTGTGGGTAAATTGCGAACTGAGAACCGCTAAAATGCGAATCGTTTGCGAACTTGTTTTCGATTGGCTGCCAACAGTCACGTGACCGATTTGCACCTACGGTTGCCATTTATATTTTTTATTGATGCGGCCAAAGGTTTTCGGCAATTATCTATAACCGATACTAGCCATGACCCTGAACCCTATCAACTACACTAACCCTAACCGACCCTCACGATGCCCACCCTGACATTAGCCGACCCTCACGATGCATTAACCAGATCCGTTCGCGCCTATTGTTCGCGTTTTACCGGTACGCATTTTACCATTTTTGTCTGCCATTCCGGTACAACCCAATGCTTCCAATATAACTCATATTTATTTGGAGCTGGACTCATTGGGAAATGTGCTATACATATATGCAATGCCTAAACTGAAATATATTTGTAATACTAATACAGACCAAAATAAGCATTTTGTTTATTTATTTGTTTAAATTGGAACTCAAATATCATGAAGTTGTCAGTTAATGATGAAATGTGATAATTAAAAATGAAACGTCCCATGTTTTGGGCAATGATGTATATAAGCATACAAGATGTACAATGCATAAATACTTGTACCAGACTGCTGCCACCATTGCTTCCCCTTGTTCACTCAATGCTCGATTACTGCAAATCTCTTTTTCTCAACCGTGAATCCACACAACTCATGCGTCTGCAACTTATAAAAAACTCACTGGTCAAGAGCTGTGAGAAGCGGCGATCTTGAGGGGACAAAACCCCCACCTTTTACAAAGAGGGGACACATTGCATGTTCCCCCCTCATTTGCTGCCCTTCTCATTGGTTGTCCCCCCACCTGTAAACGAGATCGCCGCCTTTGGGTGCTGTCACCAGAACGTCCGAACATCAATTGTATCTCTCCTATCCTCAGATCACGCCTTCAGCTAATTATCGCAGAGCATATCCACTTCAATATCCTATCACCAATCTACAATTCCTACAATACTCCCTGTCCAAGTCTACTTAAACTCTTTGCCAACCTGCACAGCGTGATCTTTCTAAGTCTTTCTCTACCCCCGGTGACTTCACATCTCAAGTTTTCCAACCCAGCCATATTCAACACTATACCACATTTTTGTAATTATCTTTTTCCTGAAATCCATATTTTTTTGGTTCCTTGATAATCATTCCAAATCATCTGGTTCAGGCATCCCTTTATATCACCCATTGGACTGTCCACTCATGATATATTATCTATTCAAGAGCTTTTAACCTGACTCAATTGATCCGCCATCTTCCAATTCTCGGCGTAAATGACCCACTTTAATAGCTACTATGCCCCTCTGGCGGCCAGAATTGTACATCATTTGGACACCCCCTCAAACTTAACACGGCTCTTTGTGAATAGGAGGGTGTCCTGCGCTTGGCTTTACAGTGACCATTCTTAAGTTTAGAAATTACGATTAGGTGAGAATGATGACACATAGTTTAATTTACAGTATGCCGTGGATTTTTGTGTGGTACTGCATATTTGATTATTGAAAAATTGTAATTGCAAATTCCAAGCACCTAATTATAAAAAAAATCATTCTGGGATGTTGTATTGTCATGGAAAGGACCTGCCTTGAATGCCGAACAATTTTTATGATTTTCCAGCTCTATTCCGTTCAATCTGGGTGGAACATGTAATCACCCTAGTAAAAATACTTGACTTAGAGTTACTTGTAAGTTATAAAAAAGTTTATTTATTGAACATTCCAATCAGAGTTGCTGATAGGTTCTCCAAGTATGTCCACCAGATTAATTTGTGGATGTTTGCTTATGGATGCTGCTATGTATCGATTGTTTCCGTCTCGTAAATGAATGTCTGAAAGAAATCTGGTAACTGAAACTTGACATAGTTTTATGCTTATAAAACAGTAATTGGGTGGTGACTGGTATTTCATGAGCCTGTGAAGAAGGTGGTTGTTGCCACTGATTTTTTGGCGCTGTAGAATTCTCAAGATTACGATTATGGTTGTTCTCTCCATATCTCGGTCACTGCTGTTGTGTTTTCATCTCTCTGGAGATTTTTCTTGGCAAGCCGGAGCAAATGCATTCTTATTTGCTCTATTACCACATCTTGTCCAAATCTTTTTTTACCTTTCTTGTCCCTGTGGGCTATATATACCACATGACCTTTACCTGTCATGTGGGTGTTGTTCTGTGTTTAGTTCCTGTATGGATTAAAATTACTCAAGGAAATGTAATCTAGCAAAGTTTTTCAAATATTAAAGTTATAAAAAATTTATTGTCTCTAACAATCACAGAATGACACAGTTTTTATTAATACATCTAATTAAGAAATAAAGTAATTTTTTGATTTGCATGTAGGAATGTTGTCTTTGTAGCCAATACTGATAATTTTTTCCTTACGATAGTTTTTCTGGTTGTTTGCAGCACATTAATTATCCACGGTACAGGGTGTCTGTCATTGTTTATATGTCGGGTGATGGTTATTGGTTATTTCTTGGAGATTTTCCTCCATGGTTGCGATGCAGTCTGTATAGGAGATGAACCACCATAGTATAATTTTATTCAGAATGTGACTTTCATATCTAGTATTACTGGACTCTTGTCTGTTATTACTGTTGTGAACATGTACCTGACAATCCTAGTGGCACCTTCTGAGGTCCTGTTGTAATTCACAGTTTTTTTTACACCATACACACACCAGACACACAATGTCAGACACGACAATGTCTGTCTTGTTGTTTTATGTGGGTTGCTGGCAGGACCAAACCAAATAAATAAGTCGCTTTATTAATTTCAGGTAAAGGAAGAGGCAGAAATACCTGCCAGTAGTAGTCCATCAGAGAGCAATTCCAATGCAGGTATGCGATTGATTCTAATGTTCTGATGTATTTGTTAATTAAAAACTTTATGATATTGTCACTGGTAAACTGTGACAGAATTGGTTGGTTGATATTTTATTGAATAGTTACAACTACAAGTTAAGCTTTTGAGTTGGCAATCTCTGTTTGAAGTAGAGTGAACTGTTGGCCAGAAATAACTGACTGAAACCTGATGATTGATTTTTTTATCAAGACTGGAACCTGTTTGAATGCATAAATAATAATTGTCCACTTTGCGTTTGTGAATTTTTTGATGATAATGTGAGATTTCTTCTCATTGTAAATCATCAAGAGTTTGCAACCAGTATTTTGTTTGACTCTCACAGGGTTGCAAATTTCCCTATGACAACTATGCAGCCGCAGTTTTGAAGCTATTTATAGTTTCTGTGTAAAATCTATGATTGTGGAGGATGCAGTGCTGTGTGATTACAGAGCCAAACTACAGCCTCCATTGGTTTCCTTCCATTTGAGTGACCTTTGATTCTTTTCTTCCATTTTAGTGACTTGTGATTGGTGTAGTGGGGAATATAAATGCCAGTTGTCTTAGGTCACAGGCTGTCTATAGGTCTTTATATTAGTTGTGAGGCTGATAATTGGTTTCTCTGTATCTGATGCTCGTTTTCTTGTTGCGTTTGTTTTGGAATGTGTCTGTAAGGAATGCACATAGAACGACTCAGGCCATTCAGTCGTAAATCATCGAACTGTCGCAAGTAACACCTGGTGGTATATGCTACCATGAGCGTCTGTCGCCACTTTCCACGTAGACCGTTTTGAAACGACACTGCTGAATTCATTTCTTTTCAGAGTTGCTGTGTGTGTGTTTCAGTTTAAAATTGGTGCATTTACTGAATTTTGAATATCCTTTAGAAACTTTACCTAAGCAGAACTCGCTATTATCAAGGACTTTAAAATTGGTGCATTTACTGAATTTTGAATATCTTTTACCTTAGCGCAACTCACTATTGAGACTTGGAAACTGTAATTTAATACAGACTAAGTGCTGAGATATAGACAGCATGATCTCTGATACTTTTAAAGCAGATAGCATTTGCACAAGATGTCAAATCACAGTGTTATTGGTAAAACTAGTGGCTGATTTAAGACTTTCTGCATTACAGTTTCCACAAAAGTTTGGTGGCTCTACTTTGACTATAAAAAGTTGCTTACTTCGTTAACACACTGTTCTAGCTGAATAGTACAATGTTTGGAGAACTTGAATCTAATGCACTATTTCTTACTGGCTGTGTTCTGAAATGACGATGGACCTTTCGGCAAGTTTCCTGCTGAGGATTTAGCTTTGCTTGGCGTTACAACTGGGACGAGTACTTAGAGATGCGGTTAAACATTAAAAGCAAAGCATGATAATTATGTGCTTTTGTTTTGTCTCTGTCTGTGTTTGTGTATGTAAGCAGTCTGATGATGGTCCTCTCACTTAAACAGAAATCTGGGTTTAAGATGATTTGGTTTTTGGTGGTGGCTGGCGAGTCAGTTATTAGGACAGGGGCCCTAGCGACTCTACGGATCAAGTCGGGCCACCCTCGCCAAATGCAATCGGTAATGGTTGTCTTTGCCAGTTACGACAAAGCAGTTTTTTCTCTGTGAGGTTTTTAGTGCTTTACGACATGAATGCATTATTCAGAATAAGTGAAA
The DNA here is from genome assembly GCA_959347315.1 of Bimastos eiseni. Lineage (NCBI taxonomy): Eukaryota > Metazoa > Annelida > Clitellata > Crassiclitellata > Lumbricidae > Bimastos > Bimastos eiseni. The sequence goes on along the minus strand of OY365810.1, from coordinate 29,483,647 downwards.
TAAAATAGGGACTTGGGCAGTTACTGATTAGAGTATGGTAACAAAATTACATAGTGTCTACTCCAACACATTCTCTAGCTGCTGCACGGTTCATATGTGGCAGATCATAATGGGTCAATTAATGACTTGACTTCATTGTTGAAAGGACATTAGCACTCTCTGTTAGTGTGTCATAAAACTGATGCTTTTTTTGCATGTAGTATTGGCACAATAGAAACCATTTACCTGTTTTTACTTGTTTATTTCCAAAGGTTATAATCCATTGATTGTACAAACTGTGCAAAAGGAAAAAAAACAGCAGCAGAACAGCTAATCTTTTGCCAACACCCATTTTTATTATTATTGCTATTATTCTTGTGGCATTTTTATTGAATGGTTCGTTTTTGCATATAAATTATGATTGATGTGCTTCAGATGCCAGAGTTGTTGAAGATGTGTTTCATTGCATGCTTTCTGATTTCAGAGGAGAGCATGATTGCTGTTCCTGATGTCAAACCATCCGTCGTCCCAGAGAGGCCTGCGTCTCCGCAGGCGGCCCAGACCGGTCCAGTGGTCACTGGGCCAGGCGGAAAGAGAGAACAAAAGCTGTACACGCCGGCAAAGTTAAACGCAGAGCAACAGGAAGCACTTGCCAAAGCTAAGAAGTATGCTATGGAACAAAGCATCAAAAGTGTGCTTCTCAAGCAGACACTTGTTCATCAACAGCAGGTCAGAGGCCAATCTAGTTCGCATTTTGTTGGATTGAGTTACAATTCCACGTATATAATTGTCATTTAGGTCATCTGTAAATAAAGGTATGGGGACTGTACAGTTTGATTATGTCAGCAACGTAAGACTGAGGAATTTTGTGTTTGATACAGCTGGGACAAGGAAATTGCACAGTTGGTGCTTAATGCAAAGTTATGGACTTTATGGCTGATATATTTTGTGAACAGCTGGTTTATAAAAGAGAAACTCAGTTTGAATATAATTGTGCAATAATGAATCAATTGCCAATATCTCCAGAAGCTTTGTTACTGAAGATTATGTGCGATATGGACTGGCTTACAAGGTCAACAAATACCTGATTAACTAGCTTTTGCTACTGGCAGAATGTTTCTCTGAATGTGTTTGGTAAAATGTCATAATTTTTTCATTTTACTGTTTTCTGTAGATGGCAAATATTCAGAATGCTTTGCAAAGGCCGTTCACCGTCATGGGCAGGTGAGTTATTAACATCATCTGGTTAAGTAGGCTATCCATTGAAGTATTTTAGTGTTTTGTAAGGCGCCCTTGCCGTGGTACGGTCGCGTTTATGGCACCATATAAGTCTGTGTTATTATTATTATTGGTGCCAAGTGTTGAGTGTAGTGCATGACTTAAATGTTGAGAAGGAATTCAGTGTCAACATTTTCAGAGTATGAATTACTGCATCTGTGAAAGTGTGAAATTTTGACATGAAAGCATCATCACATCATAGAATACAGAGCTCTGTATTTAATGGATGGTCCTCCTTACAAAGTTAGCAAGTGCAAGATGCATGACCATCCGTCTGAACATCGACAGCGCTGAGCAACAGTGCGTGATGGACTCGTTCAAAGTTTATACATACTTGCGTAGTGATATCTCTCTCCTCAGTGCACACTTAAACCCTTGCTCTTCTCTTGCAGGTCAAGAACTTTTTTCAATCCACTGCCTATGTTGCATTATGCATGAATGGTGTTCTTTTACAATTACGATTTGAGTTCTGGATGTTGAGGCTTTGCAATTGTACATTGATGATTTTTAGAGACCTTAAGAGCGGCATGTGCAGTAATTCTTCATTTGTGACATAAAGCAGCATTTTACATTGTGATATTTTTTTAAAGTTCTTTGCGGTTTGGATTACTTTGCAGGTGGATAATTTGTTTGTTATCTTAATTTTTAGCATGCAGATTACAGAACAAGTATGGACGAAACTTGGCACGTAAGTATTCATTCATACATTTCAATGTCTTGTTGTCGTACACTGGTTTACTACATTGGGATATTTTTATAAAGTGTTATGACATGGTGATGCTATTATTTGTTCTACAGTTTAATTAGAGTTGGGATCCATATTCGTTATTGTGTTGTATCAGAATTTATGGACAATGATATGAGGAGCTTCTGATATGACTATATGCAATGACACTTGTAAAGTTATAAAATCTATGAAAAGAAAAATTTATTATGAGGTATAAAAGATTTTGAATTTGTTTGTTTACTTACAAATAAAAAATATGTGTGAGAATTGGAACTATATAACTGATTTTTAATGGTCTTAATTTAACATCTCAAGACGAAAATGTATGTTTAAAGAGTTGAAATAAATTGTTGTGCGCTATGTCTTTGATGATACTTGCAGGATATGGTGGATGAACAGGTCGTTTTTAGCACCTTAAGGTTCCTGAATGTGCTTTGATATTTGCAACAGATTCCTGCATCTTTTTGACTCTTTTAGAATCTATGTCGGCAGCATAAACTTTGATGTTCGTGAGGACACTGTGAAGAATGCCTTCCAGCCGTTTGGACCAATCAAGAACGTCAGCTTATCTTGGGACGCTATTGCCAACAAACATAAGGGCTTTGCATTTGTCGAATATGACGTCCCCGAGGCTGCAACCTTGGCTCTTGAACAGATGAATGGGGTTATGCTGGGTGGTAGAAACATCAAGGTATCATTCCATCTTTTACACTGCTGTTGTATGATCTTTTCACTAAATGCTTTTTTTACTTTTGGTGTATGCACTCTGACACTAGATTTCAGATGTTTCCCATACTGAAACATTAAAAGTCAGGCTAGACTATAAGGTGTACTGATGAATCAACCATACTTATAATTGGCTGATTTTTAGAATAATCGGTATATTTAGTGTTGGGCAAACTTAATGTTGTAGACGCGAAACATTGTTTGGGTTTTAGCAGCTTGCCAGATGGCTGAACATTACTATGTACTGGTGAACCCTCGTCCAACTACTGATATAGTATGCTGCACAGTATTTGACAACCACCTCTCCATTTTTATCATGGCAAGCAGCAAAACATGTACTTGCATTGCAATAGTAGGTTTTTGTTTCAGTATTGAGCATTTTAAGGAGGCGTATAGTGAAATCATCGGTATCGACTATTTTAATTATCTGCTGTGTCCAGTATCAGCATAATTTGGAAAAAGTGATACCGGTGCAGCTGTGCTAGTCTATTCTCTGCATATTTTAGAAAGAACATTTTGCTGTTACTGGTTACAAAATACCATAATGTACCTTGCTTTGGCACCACTAATTAACACTTCAACGAGCATTTGCTATAAGTGACTGGTAATGCAATGCAGCTGATCGGTTAAATCATATCCTCTGATTGACACATGAACAGTTATTTGTTATATTGTAATCTAATGACAAAAAGACTTCTGCTTGAATCTGACAGGTTGGTCGACCGAGTAATATGCCACAGGCGCAGCCGATAATCGAGAAGCTGATGGAAGAAGCAAAGCCATACAATCGCATATATGTAGCATCCATTCATCCTGATCTCACAGAATCTGATGTACAAAGGTGAGAGATTAGATGTAATGTAGTATTGGGTACTGGCTAACACATTGCAGTTTTAGCAATGGTTATTGCTAAGGAATAACTAATCTTGTATGTCTTTAATACATGTCATTGATTTATGCCAATATCAAAAACCAAGAACAAAGTCACAAGTTTTTGAACTGCTTGTTGGCTTCTTCCAATTAGAAGTTTAAGCATCAACATAATGACTGTTAACGTTGTAGAGCTCTTGAAAATTTTTCTTAATAATAACGATAATTTTATTGTAACCACACCAAATCAATTAACGCAATGAACGTGTAACATAATAAGCATATAAGATTGGAAATTACTAATCATACGAAGAGTTAAGCTTGGGTATACTAATGGATAGGGATCTATAAGATGCAATGAAATGTTTTTAAATAAATGGCTTTATGTGCAGTTAGTTGTTATAAAAACACTCAACAAGGCAGACAAAATAATGAGGTTTTTCTGTATATCTATGGTGTGTTTGTTGTAGTGTTTTCGAAGCTTTTGGAACTATTAGGTCTTGTAAATTAGCAGCTGATATGCTGAGGCCAGGCAAACATCGGTAAGAAAACTGATTTGCAATGGCTTTATGCTGTGCTAGAGCTTCACTTCATATATTTCCTCGTTGTACTTGTTATTGCCATCATTGCCCATCAGTCATATTTTAACTAGTGTGCATTAACTATATTTTTAAAAGCTGACAGTCAGAGTTTATCTCCATCATCTCAGGTCTCTTCTTGTTCTCTGTTTCTTATCCTCAATTGCCACTTTATCATTCCAATCTATTTGTAATTTGAAGCATAATCTTTAACAGCAATACATAACTCTGACTCCTGTTTCTATGTTTTAGTATGTATATGTTACACAACATTGTGTTTAAAGTTAGCAAAACAGATTTGTGGTATTGGGTTTACTTGCCTCGGCTGTATCCAGCGAGTATGCTTGGCTTGGGTCTTGGCTTTGTCTTCATTGTTTATCTTTCTTCTTGGTGATGTATTTTAGAGGATACGGTTTCATAGAGTACGAAACCGCTCAAGCAGCGGTTGATGCAGTTTCTTCGATGAATCTGTTCAACCTGGGAGGCCAATATCTGCGAGTAGGAAAGGTATTAATTCATTTCCATTTTCACTTGTTGATTTTCAACTTGAATAAGTATTGGAGCCATACTTTACAAGATTTTCATGGCCAGAAAATGGTTGAAGCCAATTATAATGATAATTATGATATATGGTGATTTTTGGCTATTGCAGTGTTTTGTCATTGAGTCCAATTTCTGTTGACTTCTTTTTTTCAAAGTGTTTGTTGTGTTTCCTGAGATAAAAGTGGCATCTTTACTATTCCATGTAAAAGGTATAATCCTGGTTGATGTTATATTATATGTGTGTTATGTAATGTGATAAATTTTGTGTATGTGTGTTAGGTAATGTGATAAAACGTGAATAAGACAGAATCTGTATGCTCTGTAATGATTGTCTGTATTCTTTTATGCTGAAGAGGTGTTGTAATGTAAGTTCTGTCACTTTGGATCCATCTATCAATTAGAGAAGAATAGAGTTTAGAGCTAGTTATTCGTTTCTTTCGTAGGCTGTAACTCCGCCATCCGTTCAACAGATCCCTAGCTTTCCTACATCTATGCCAACTGCTGCAGCTGTGGCTGCTGCTGCTGTCACGGCAAAGATCACTGCAATGGATGCAGTTCTACAAGTCAGTTCTAATGCCTGCATTTTAAATATCATAGAATTTCTGTGATTATATTTTACTGATGTGCTGATGATGATGATGGCCATTTAGAAATGTGGTGATTCAACCTAGGACAGACAACTGCTGGTGCTATATTTTGGGTGATGCCCAGTTGAAATTCAGTACTTCAACATTTCAGCTTGCAGAGAGGATAGGTGATTAGGTGTCTTTTATAAGAGTACGTGTTTCTGTTGTTATAATGTGTGGAACACTAATTATTAGGGTTATGATCATTAGATACATCCTTTCAATGTTAGAAATATATGCCACTAACACCATGAGTTAAAGCTTTGCCAAAAAATGCATAATTTTAATAGGCTGTGGTCCATATGAGGTAACTCTGAATATGGCTAATTAACTGTTTGATGTTTGTCAGTTTTCTCGACACTTAATATAATACTCTGTGAGTGCAAGACGCATTGTTTCATCGCCTGATTGTGTTTCTTGTAGCCGATGTCGATTGCGCCTCCTGGTGTCGCTATTCCACAGATTGGTGCTACGCAGTTAACGTCGCCATTTCTTACGCCTGGTATCATTATTCCTCAGCTGGCTGCTGGTGTCATCGCAAGCCAAGTCACAGGTTGTTGTTTCATTGTATAAATAAGCCTCAGAATAATACCTCAAAGTTTGGTCATGTTTAGAGTGCGTATATATATATATATATAATATATGAGCACACGTAGTATACAACTATACATGTAAGATTATTAATAATGCCTGTAACTGAATTTTTTATGTGTTGCATATGTCCATTTGTTTATTGTTTGACTGATGAGATATTATATAAGTCATCGAGTGCATTGGTCTGTCGGTTGAAGTCGTGTGCCTCTCTTAATGACATGTGTTGGTCTATTTTGATAGCCATTGGAGAATGAAGTTTCGTGGGAACTTGAAACTGCTGTCTTACGTATTGATAATAAGTTTCATCTTTTGTTATAAATGTCATATACGTCCGGTGGGATCACCGTTAGAAATGTGATAACTCTTAGAAATGAACTATGTCCAGAATTCTAGGTCAGTGCGTGAGTATGTGTAGGACTTCGTCCTCTTTCTGGAATCTAACAGAGACACTTTCCATCTTTGATCTTGTGTGCTGGCATCACTGGTTCCTGGATAGTCTCATCTGTGTTCTGCTGCATATTGTGGCCAGGTAAGGCCAGTGGGACTAGATGTTCTACATTCAGCATATCTGGCCCATCAGCATGGGTCAGATATGATGCTTGTTGTGCATCAGGATCCTGAAATGACACTGGATGGCTTTCTAGGGATGTTGAATACTCGGTTATATGTTTCATCTTATTAGCAGCTGCTTAACCCTTTAACAACCAGCGTTATTGATTTAGCCTTACGTTTTACCGTGTGCTGGTCGTTAAAGGGTTAAGTGCAACACATATGGCTACACTGTTTTGCATTTTAAAGTTGTCTTATTATGATAATTATATCATTAGATGGAATGTAGGGCATTTGCAGAACTTTATTAAATGTGGTGTGGTTTTAGTGACTATGATACTAAAGTGATTTTGTGCCATTTCCAGGTGCTGGTCGAATCAGTAGTTTACCGGTTGTTGCTGGAATCACTCCTCCCACTGTGGTAGTGCCAACAGTAGCTGCCGTGGTCTCTGCTGTCGCTCAAGGTTTGTAAAGGAATATTTTTTAAGCTTAAAGGCCGAACACCGCCAGGACCAGTTTAACGTCAAACTGCCAATGAATATGCATTTTCTTCCTGTCAATAACCCTGTGGTGCACGACTGTATATTCATAAAGACCGGACCAATTGTTGCTACTTCAATTAGCCAGCTGCTATTACTGTACATGTGATTAAGGTTCCTCAGACCTTGAAAAGTTATATTGGAAATAAGCAAATGCATATTGATTAGATGGGTGGTCTGGTTTTCGACCCCGGAATTAGGCCGTAAACCTGTACGGGATTAATGACTGATCGCTGTGTCATTAAATGATGGAGGGATTGGTGCTGTCATTTAGGTAATCAAAGGATTAGGTCATTTTGAAGATAATAATGAGCTAGATTATGTAATGGTGACCTGGATCAATTAACTAGGTTATTTAGTAATGAACAATTGAACATGATCAGTGAGTGAGCTAGGTTATTTTGTGATACTGTGTTATATCTGGTAATTAAATGAGGTGACATTATTTAGATGGTAATTGAATCATATCATGATTTTGAACTGAGCATAATAATATGTTAAACTGCTATTATTAGTAAAACTTTCTTCAAACATTATGTTGCCTGCTGAAATTCAGATTTCATTAGTTGTTTATGACTACAGCATTCTATGTATGGCAATGGTAGAGTATGACAGGAAGTTGATAGCTGAACCTTGTTCCTGGCACGTGCAGTAGTTTAATTGTATACAATACATCATTCTAATTTGACTTGATTTTGGTTGGTTCAACAGATGCTCTAAAGGCCATCAGTGCTGGGGGCATGGGCGAGGCACAGAAGAGGTTTGTGGAGGAGGATCCTGGTCAGACGTTGGCCCAACAGGAGAACATGCAGATCAGTGGCAGTCAAGCACGACACATGGTCATGCAGAAGCTGATGAGGAAGACGGAGGTAAAGCACCATCAACCATTCAGTTTACGACATCTATGTCGTTCTTTTCCAGTACTGTCTATGACAGGCAGCAGCCTCAGTTGAAACCTTATTGGGATGTGGGCTCTGTGAGTCTAAGCTCAACTGATTGCTATGCAACATTCTTTAATCATAATGAAAGGAATGTTCTAGTAATTATCATGACACCTTATATAATTTATTTGCCCCAACTACGCAATGAACGATGAAAATGGAATAAAATCCTTGTGCGTGATTTGGAGTGTTCTGTTCCGGTGAACATCTTTAAGTATAACATTGATGCTTTTGAGTACCTTATTGGGATGTGGGCTGTATGAGTCTAAATTCAGCTGGCTGCTATGCAACATCCTTCAATCATAATTAAAGGATAATTGTGCTAAAAATAAGTTATGTTTTTGCTTCTTGGGGCTCTGCTGCTTTCACGTAGCAAATGCACCAGACTAGATCGCTGCATGAATTTTATAGACTCTTTAGGCCATCTCTAAGAGTGTCCATCTCTAAGTAGTCTCTGCCAACAACAACTGCACTAGGCATGGAAACGTCATCCACTTTACTTTCTTCCGTCTAGTGCGTTGTTTTTAAAACCTGTAAGTTTGGGCTTATGTCTAGTAATTATCATGACACCTTATATATTTTATTTGCCCCAACTACACAAAGAGCGATGAAAATAGAATAAAAATCTTGTGCATGATTTGGAGTGTTCTGTTGCAGTGAACATCTTTAAGTATAACATTGATGCTTTTGAGTGCCTAACTGAATGTGCTCCATGACCATCTTCACTTTTGTGCACATGGGATGAAAGTGTGAGTAGCTGAGTAAACTAGAGTTCAACAGTGGAACAGAATTTAAAAAAAATTGTTCTTGTGTAAGATTGAAATCTCTGAGGATATGTCTTGGCGTTTGCAGAGCCGTGTGATGATCCTTCGCAACATGGTTGGACCAGAGGAGGTAGATGAGGATCTTGAGAGTGAGGTGGTCGACGAGTGTTCCAAGTATGGTGGCGTTAATCGAGTCATCATTTATCAAGAAAAACAGAGCGAAGAGGATGATGCTGAAATTCTTGTCAAAATCTTCGTTGAATTCCACACCGTCGCAGGTAATTCAGAGTTTGATACAAATTTTTCTTGCAGCTTTTGTCTTTATGAACTATAGTGTATGCTTTTAATTTAATTACCTTTAAGTCTTTGGAGCACTCCTAAGTAGGCAATCTTGAAGGCGGGCTATGTAAAATTGCTGTGATAATAATAACATGAGATGTTTTTGCTCAGCTTCTGACCATTGCTTAGGATTTGATGTTACTCGTCGTGATCACTTTTCGTAAACTGTGATGGCTTCCCATACAAGCCCACAATAATTTTCAAAATCTATCTATTGTGTTGAGTCCACACAAATGCATCTCCTTATCTTTCCTCATTTTAAAACTTTTATCATCTCTCCAATTCATCTCAAGCTGGCTTGTTGTATGATTGCTTATAAAATTTGGTAACCATGCAGTTCCACTAGCGGACCTGGATGAATGGAATAAATTGCCAAACTCTATTCACAAATGTTAAATATTGTAGCTCTTCAAAATTAATTTCAAGACTTACTTGGTCAAGATTTATTATGGCTAGACTTTGCAGTTATGCACTTTTATGTCAGATTCAGTGTGATTATGTACATTATAAATGGCAGTTTAATAAAAAATTCAAGTGTTACGCCTGGACAAGATTATGCCTTGCTTCTAACCTATACCCAATTATGATCAGCTGAGATTTTGTAGAATTTAGCATAATATGGTTCGAACTGTACTTTGATAATGTTTCGAGGCAGCTATTTCCATCCGCATAACTGTTTTATCAGGAGTCTGCTTGAACAGCTGATATGTCTGTGTTTATTCAACAAACTACTTTCCTTACATTACTAGTTCTCATTGTGTGGTGATATGAACATATTTTTCAGATACGGATAAAGCCGTAAAAGCGCTCGACGGACGTTTCTTTGCGGGGCGACAGGTCCGAGCGCAGCCATACGAGCAAGAACTGTTTGACTTAAATGACTTATCTGCATAGCACGTCATTAATTGTCTTTGGCCCTCTCTGGCTCTTACGATCATTTACATGCAAGACGTTTTAGAAAGCTTTCTCGGCCAGATTACGTGTTTCAGAGATCGCCAGCGCAGCAGCGTCGCATTTTCATCAAGGCGTGTAAATGCTGGCGAAATTCGGTTTCTGTTACAGACTGATAATTTGGCATAAATCCACATTGACTGTTGATTACGGGATTGTTGCTCCTCTTGTGCTGAGCTGAGTTGTTTGTTCCTGTGGTCATGCTCACTCAAAACTTGGTTATTTCAGAAGTATAATATACAGCAAATATTCATAGTTGATTTCAAACAGCTATTCAATTTCTGATTTATTTAATAGCCACCGTCTGGATGATTGCGTCATTTATTCCAATTTTTATTTCGGACCGCAACAGTTTTAGTTATGTCATTCTTTAGTTTCAATGCACTTGGTTTTAACAGAATTCTTTACGCATTTTTTCAACAAATCCGTTTGGCATCCCTTCAATATGATGGTCGATGCATAATTGAGGTTAATAGAATAACCAAGAATAAAATCTCATGTGTGCTGTGTAAATTTATCCCAGATTAAAGGCAGTTTGCATTATTGACAGCATAGGGAAAGTAGATATTCCAAGTGGCCTGGTCATGCTACGTTGGGACTGAATTTGTTTAAATGGATGGACAGTATTCTGCATTATGTTTGGTCATATTTTTAACAATTAATCGACAGTAAGATGAATTCGTTTTTGGGAGGTAAACTTTGTATTTTAGCAATCGAATCTACAGCTTTGTGAGAGTGAGTCACAATATCTGTTGAAAGTGTTTGTGCAAAGTTGAATTGTGCTCCAATTGATGACTTTCCCTGTAAAGTCGGGTGCCTGCACTGCCTGGTGAAATGAGTTTTCAGCTGTTAAGTAAATGCATGGGGAGTGCTAGAGGTAATGTGAATTAGGAACATTATTTTCAGCTAGATCAGCCAAACTCCAGACGGCATTTGTGTTATTTATGTATAAAGCATTCAGATGAATAGTGCATAACCTTTGATGGATCAGAATATAAAATAAACATCGGAACTCATGATTTCAATGAGATTTGATTTATGTTAAAATCGTTTTTTATATGTTTGTATCGTATATAGTATTATTATATACTATTTCGATTGAGTAAAGTCATCTAATTAAATCGTGTGGCACGGTGAGTGATTGGTTAGAGCGGTCAGTCCGCAACGTTCTGTGTGCGCTGAGTGGAGAGCGGGTTTGACCCTGGTCCGAGGCATCAGTCACCGTGTAGGGACCTTTAGCAAGTCCTTTACACACAATTGCTCTGCAGTACAACTGCAATTGCGCCGTCGAGGCGTGTGTGTGCATTTCTGAATGTTGGAAGAAGGGCGGTATCAAATTTCAGAATTTCAACAAATTATTGTACCGGTCTGATCATTTAGAGTTGGCATGTGCTTTTATTGAAGAATCGGATTCACCTTGTGTAAGTATGTTGGTTTTGCATTCATATTACCTCTATTTCTGCCAGCATGCTCACATCGAGCCACATTGGACCCATCCAAAAGACATGCTCGTAACAGGCTTAGGGGTCATCCACAAAGGAAGTCCGCAACGAGAGGGTAGGGAAAAAGCGGACAGGGCGATTGGGAGTCATGGACTGTGCAAACGTCCGCATGAGACCATGCTAAACTATCGCCAAGATCACGTCTGAGGGGTCATCCACAAAGGACGATAATTCTTGGCTTATCGTCCGCACCGAGGGAAGGGTAGGGGAAATGCGGACAGAGGAGAGGGGGTCATGGACTATGCGGACATCGGTCCGCATGTGACCATGCTAAATTAACGCCAAAATAACGTCTAATAGTAATTACTTAGTTGTTTATTAGTAGCTTAGGTTATACTTCACATTTCAGAGAATGATATACGAAGCTTAGGCCTACATGCAAATAAGCGTATATTACATTTAAGTTTTTGACATAGCTTATTCAATCTCAATTTTTGTCAATAAATGTCTATTAACAGTAAAATAATTATCAGCAGTTGCAATGGTGCCAACACGAACGTCCGCGAACGGGGAGGGGTCATTGGGATACCGATGACGGGGTGAAAAAGTAGGGTTTTTGCAGACGTCCTTATGGACAACCCTTAGCTTATCTGAGGGTGATGGTGTTCATGAATTCATGGCTTGCAACTCCACGCTGGCGGTCGATTGAGACAACTGAACTGTCAGCCGCAAACAGAGTTCTCAGACTTAAAGAATACTTACAACTTAGCAATCGCACAACGCTCATTTCACTCACCAAATATTGATGAATTCCACTGAGAACTGACACGGTAAGCAAAATACGGAAAATGGGGTGGAGGGTCCAGGGCGCGTCCTTTCCGCGTACGGCCATTTTGAACCACCCTTTCATTGAACTTCGGGATAGTCTTTCGCCGACGTTGAGTCCTCAACAAACCGTCTTCAAGTAGCTCTTTCTCTATAGCTATACATAATCATGTTGAGGTTTCTTGGTCTCGTGCTAGATGGTGACCACTGCAGTGACCACTCCTCTCCTATCAGCGTATTATAAAAGAGTAGGGCTCACTTTCTAGGTCTCACAATATACGCACTAATGTGTCCTTCCAACACCTGCCGCCTTCGTTAACAAGCCATTTTCCGAGTTCCTGGTAAGCCTGTCCGCGTCGCGTATCGCCTTAGGTGGTCCCTCGACCGAATCCTCCACTGATGCATCAGTTACATGCTCGTTCCGTGCGTTCCTAAGACGAAGACCGCCTTATAATGTAGGCCTATATTCGTCATGCACTGTCTATAACTCTAGGTGACTACCAATCGATTTCCTTGACTGAGGCTCCGTTTTTTGAAGCTATATCTTAATCGACCGGGTTTATCGGCGCCCATACGTCGCTCTGAGCTGTAGTTGGTCCAGAGGCCGCGGAGAATCTCGGATGCTAGCACGTGACCCATGTTGACGGCGATCAACCGCAGAACGAAATTGCCGTCACGGCACAGGTAGTCCTCCGTGAACTTAGCCAGGCCGTCACCGGGCTGCCCACGGTGCCTCGTGTCTTTGAGGGCTGGCAGCAGCTGCTTTCGGACGTGCAGGACCTGACAGGGCCAGTAGAGCGACCGGAAGAGCCAGGCGAGGATGCTGAAGACGGTAACGATTGCAACGACGACGTACCAGAACCAGACAAAGAGGAAGATCTTCTCGTTGAAGAGGTTGATGGTCAGCGCACACTGGACGACGTAGTTGTGGACACGCGACTGGTGCCGGACCTCGAACTGACAGAGGGTAACGCGCGGGAACCTCTCCTCCTCCTCCCTTGAGGGACTCCGGTCGAAACCGCGAATCAGTGTTTCGACGACGTTGGCGCCATACCAGCGGTAGTCAACGGCCAGTAGACCTTCGAGTAGGTAGATCTGTCCGATGGCATTTGCGAGGTAGAGGACCTTGACGCAGAGATAGGCCGTAACCAGGTAGTTGCCGTAGATACGTCTGCTTACTGGACAGCAGCACATCCTGGCGACCAACTGTTTGATCCAAACGCAGCATCTTGTTCTGCGATTGCGCTCTGCGACCAGGTACCGGTCGATATGGTTGACGATGTAGCGCACGGTTATCTCATGCACTTTAGGGTACGATGTCTTGGAACAGACGCGAGCAGCACCCATGATGGAATGGAGGTCTAGGCCCGACCTCTGGTTGAGAAACCTCCAGACAAGGCACGGGGTGAAGGACAGCAGCGCCTGGAAGAGGAGTATCAGAGGCACCCACTGGTAGTAGCCGATCATTCGGGCGCTGTGCTGCGGACCGAGGAGGGCAAAACTGACGTCAGAGGGGGGAATCGTTTCGTTGATTGGCAAGTAGTAGGTGTTGCTGACCCAGCAGATGGCGTTGACATAGTGGCGCTGGCTGTGTGTGAACTGGGTGGGACACCAGCAGCAGATTGGCTCCCCAACGAACTGCTTTGTACTGACGACGATGGAGAAACAGACGAGAACGATGACCGTGGAACGACGGCTCAGCCTATCGACACAATCGTCTTCCGCGTGCACCTTCAGCTCTCTTCCGATGCTTAGCATCGACTTCAACAGACCATTCATTCCTTTGGGAGCTGCGAGTACGATGTGCAAGTAATTAAATAAGTGTAACGTAATCGAATGTAACTCAAACGACGTTTCTGACTATCATTTTCAGCGCTCAGCCGGGCGATGATGCGAAAATGGGCTGCGCGCAGAAGCAGCAGCAGCAGAAGCTATAAACGGTTGTCCCGAATGACGATGGATTAATCGGTTCACGATCTATATAATTCATGAGCGTCGAGCACACTCAACCGTGTTTATTCGGATGTTTCCAATCCAAGTTATCTAGTTATGCATTAAGTGCTCCATTAAAGCTTCCTGCGTTTATTAGTAGGCCTAGGACCCTATATATGGCCTATAACATAATTGACGAGCGACGTAGACTATAAGCCTACCAAGTATCTATAAGACGCTCTGACATATAAGTACCAAGAGGAAACTCAACACCGCATCCAAAGATCAACTTAATTAAGCAATAACGACACAAATTATTATGCGAAGTATGAGAACATGAATTAGATGTACATGTAGGCCCTAGATATAACGTGATGGGTGCCTTCCACGGCTGTCGACAGTAAAATTCGACTCCTGTATTAACTTGTCATCATCCACTCATAATGTTCTAATAATCATAAAACAAATTAAATAAATTATATAGGCCTGCGATCGGCCTGTATACGCTCAAACAAAGCAAGCATCTATCTATCTATCGATTAATATTTTATTTATATAGATATTTTTGTTTGTTTTCATTTAATTTTATTATATTTATATAATTCATTATGGATATTTCTTACAATCGTATTTCAAGATAAAGTAATGAGTTTAATTTAAAGCATCCCTTGCAAAAACTTGCGCCCCCCTCTTGAGTTCATGCACGAGAGGGTGGGTGGGGCGGAAGTTTTTGCACGGGATGATGTACATGAAACTTATTACTTTATTTTGAAATATGATTGTAAGAAAATATCCATGATAAATTAGGCCTATATAAATAGGCCTATAGTAAAATTAAATGAAAACATAGCAACGCAGGAATACCCCTCGATGCGGTTGGTGGTATTCAGTGCTTAAAGTGTAAAAAAAGAAGTGCCTGGACGCTAGGGGAGCCGTCCATAAATGACGTCACGCAATTTTGGACGATTTTTGACCCCTCTCCCTTCGTAACACGTTGTCACAAATGCCACGACCCTCAAATATGACATCACGTGACAAGGTCTTGACCCCCCCCCCCCAAATCAAACCAGATGTCCAGAATGTAATGCAAATTTTCTTAACAATTACCAAAAAATTTAATTGTAACAATAAAATATTTCAAATTATAATAGTAGAACGAAGAAAAATGGAAGAATTAAGTAGTCCATAATGATCACAATCCTATGCATTCCTCACAATGAAAGACTATCATAATCATAATTAGTGTTGTTTAATTGTGGTAACAACTACTGCTAATTAAGTGGAACTTGTTTAAATGAGTGTAAGTTTTTAGTAAAATTACGTGTTTTGAAGTGATGATGTGACGTCACATTTTGTCGAACCCTCTCCCCTTGTCACTCATCATCACAAATTTGTGACCCCTCCCCATAGACGTGTGACGTCATTTATGGACGGCCCCCTAATGTCAAAAACTTAGGAACTAAAGATTGCAAAGGCAGAGCACCAACATATTAAGTCGACGACAAATGGTTCGTGCACTGTGGTCCACTGTGTTCGTTAAAATAGAAGTTGGATTGGTGATATTAATGATGCTGGAATAGAAGTTAGATGGGTGAACGAAATTCTTCCAAAACAATTGCTATTTAGATAAACATAATGCCTACTGAAATAAAAGTTGAATCATTGAAAAGAATATTTGTATAAATAGAAGTTGAATTGAAAAACATGGTTCTTGCTGAACCAGAAGCTGGATTTGCAGATATTATTATTATCAATCCAGCTTCTATTTAACCAAATACAATGGACGAAAACTAGAATTTTGTTATCATTCGTCAGGCTTTTTGTCCATCAACCATTATTTAGTCGTAAATTATTTGTTGATGAAATATTTGTTGTACTTTGAAGCGTAGGTTTACAGAGAATTAATTTCCTTTGTGAAATTGTTGACAAGGGCCAGTGGCGTCGGCATCGTTTTGAAAGTTGTGAAAATAAAGATTGCAAACGCGCAAAGCGAGAAATTTTTTCCTCCTCTTTTTTCTGTTGATAATAACGTGCGCATATAGGAGAATTGCACTGTTACATGGACGCTCATGGACGGCGTCCAGGCTCTGCTGGCCAAGTAAGTGGAAGGACGGCGTCCAGCCTCGAAAATAAGTGCCTGGACGCAGACCATGACCTTCCAGGCACACTTTAAGCCCTGGTGGTATTGACTATCATGATGCCAACTATAGGCGAATTATAGGATACCTTGAGTTCGCGCTGCGTGCAGCTGCTGAACTTGTTTATGGCATTTCAAATTCAAAACAAAACATGCTTCTCAATATAATGCACTACCGGCCGTAGGCCTACCTATAGCCTCTGATCATAGTCATCATACAAACTTAATTGGCTGTCTATTAGGAAGCGTTTATAATTGTATCCACAATGAAGATCTTGGTCTGTCATGGCGATGCCCGCAGTTGGACAATATAGGGCTCTCTATATTTTCCACAGATTCGTTCATTAACTTCATTTCGTATTTTCGTTGCCCCATTCCACGACTCACCTCATCTGAAATAGCCTCAAATAGGATCCTTTTATATCTGCACGTTCTATTAACCAGAAACGATGGAAACATCCTCGTGAAAAACTTTAAAATTATTCACCCTTTTGTATAAGTAGGCCCTACATCATAGATAGGCGCTATATATATATATATATATATATATATATATATATATATTATTAAGTGCTTTGAAGGAATGGTTGCATGTATATATATGAATATATTTGTATATAGTTGCAATCTTCTTTCGACCAACATCAGCCATCCAAACTACTTCGCTTTGATCGTCTTCGTTTCAGTCGACTAAGTCATTAACGGCTGTCGACTCTGTCGAGTCTCTTTCTCTTCTGTTTACTTCTCTCCTCACATTTGAATCAAAAGCGAAAAAGAAATTCCTCGTTTCTCTCGACAATCTGTGCCTACATGTATAAGCCTGCAAATGCATGGATTTGTTTATGGGTAGGGCCTATAATAGCCAATATGTATCGATCGTAATAGTATACGCGCGAACATTTATCAAGCGCCTTACTTAAAACCAACCATAGGACGCCAGATTCATCACGCGCTGAATCACTTCAGATGGGTTGTAAACTTGCAATATGTGAAGAACCAAGTCCGTCTGGCAGAAGAGATGTACAATTGTACATGTATAGGCCTACCCTATGCATGCAGGCCTACGTAGGGGCCTATGTATGCCGCACGCTGCCACGCGTAATGCCACGTCTATGCTATGCCATGCATAGCATAGACCAAGCTATATAGCATAGATGCAACATCGGTCACTTCAGATAATAGATGGATTGATGACTTTTGCAATGCATCTGGGTTTTTTCTTAGTCCATGCATGGTCGAAGAGTAATGGATTCTCGCTACCCAATAAAGTTGATTGGTCCTTCGAATTGGTGGTCTGGGTTAAATTATAATGTACGACATGATGGGCGCCTTGCATGG
Organism: Bimastos eiseni; assembly: GCA_959347315.1. Lineage (NCBI taxonomy): Eukaryota > Metazoa > Annelida > Clitellata > Crassiclitellata > Lumbricidae > Bimastos > Bimastos eiseni. The sequence goes on along the minus strand of OY365810.1, from coordinate 29,465,969 downwards.
CTGTCGTACAGTTGAGAATACGACTCATACAGTGACAACTTGTTTTTCCGAATGCGAAGGTGGTCCCGGAGGGTTGTTAGTGGCAAAATGATTAACGTGAAAGAATGGTTCATAACCCCGCATAGGACTACCCGCGATCGTCTACAGCCCTGGTTCAATCTAATTGGAGCAAATTTTGACTGCTTCTCATAATTTTGCATTATTTACCTAGGTGTCTCTATTTAGCGGGATCGTTCATACATATCGTGCCTACAATTAACGTAGACAGCTAAGGGTAATCAATGCTTGATTTTACTCAGGTTCCGATTTGTCAACAAAGAAGCAGACGGTTGGAAATGTATATAAATCGTCGCGTGAGAATTACCTTGGCGTATATCCAAAGTAGTATACTATATTGTGCAAACTCCATACAACTCTGGTGGTACGATAAACGTGTCTGGAGAAACGACAGTTAGTGTTTGATCTTTAAAACGACATGTCGTAGACCTATCTCTTAGTTATTTAAACTGAAGAAAGAAAACATTTTGCCCGCTACATATCAACTCTAGACGCATTTTCGAAAAAAAGTGGAGATAGGCCTACGACAAGATAGTTCTCACACGACGAAATACTGAAAATGAAATGTTCTAATGGCATATATGACGTCACGCAATTTAGGACGATTTTTGATCGCCTCCCCTAGTCACAATTCGTCACAAAAGTCATCATCCCCTAAAAAGCTCTGACCCCCACCCCTACCCCCATCAAAACAAACCCAGATGTCCGGCATGTTTTATGCAAATTTTCTTGTGATTTTTCAAATAACGTAATTATCACTATAAAAATACTTGAAATTAATGGCCTACAGTAAAACACATCATCTGTGCTGCTGCTGGCTCATAGGCCTACAGGTCTGCTTGAGTTCTTGTCCTTCCTACGTGTACCTCAGAGTTCAGTTCTTGGACCAAGCTATTATCTAAACGCAGTGATGGGCACCAACTACTTGACTAGTAGTTAAAACTACTTCCAAGCTACTTTCAAAGTATGTAGTTATAACTACTATTTAACTACTTTAGATGGCAAATAGTTATAACTACTTTTGTAACTACCACAAAAGTAGTTAACTACTGTTACAACTACTTTGCTAATGTTATGTCATGGTGCATTGATAGTCACCAAGCAGTATGCAAATTAATTGCCCGTGTTAATTGCTGGTATTCAACGTAAATAAGGAAAATGATCAGAAAGACAATGACATATCTAATTGTAAACTAACAAGGACAAGAACTACTAGCACATGCTACAAAGCACTCTAATCAGAGTACAGTTTTAGCCGTTACATAAGCCAACTTGTTACAACTACAAAAATGTCTATCCTACAAAGTCCAGAACTGCACAACTGTTAGAAAATGCTAATGTTCAGAATAAAAAACTAGTGTATATGTAGGCCTATATATATATCTCATACTACAAGTGATATACTATATCACTGTAGGCCCTGTATCTCACCTTTTGCGGTCTGCATCAACCGTACTTCTTCAATACCTCGTTCTCGTATAGTACGTTGCCAATCACTGCTAAGATCTAATAGGACCACTAACCTATCCAGCCAGTAACGGAATTCCAGTCTCTTACCGGTGCGTCTCTGTCTGTCTTTGTCTCTCTCTCTCTCTCTCTGTGTTTGTCTCTCTCTCTCTCTCTCTCTGTCTGTCTGTCTGTCTGTCTCTCTCTCTCTGTCTCTCTCTGTCTCTCTCTGTCTCTCTCTGTCTCTCTCTGTCTCTCTCTGTCTCTCTCTGTCTCTCTCTGTCTCTCTCTGTCTCTCTCTGTCTCTCTCTCTCTCTCTCTCTCTCTCTCTGTCTCTCTCTGTCTCTCTCTCTCTCTCTCTCTCTCTCTCTGTCTCTCTCTCTCTCTCTCTCTCTCTCTCTCTCTCTCTCTCTCTCTCTCTCTCTCTCTCTCTCTCACCTCTGTCATTCTTGACTAGCCAATCACCTCTCTCAGACCCACTTGTAACCCAGCAGCCCACTTAATTGTGGTCATCCACCCGCGTCCTGGCCCCAACACCTCTAAGACAGCTTTGCTCTAGTTCTTATCGCGCAACAATCTCCAGATATGCCATTAAACAGGCATAATGCCTTAGGCTTTCTCTATAGTTCTGAGAGGAACCCGCTTCCTCATAATAGTATGCGCAAATTTTAATGAAACAATTACATGCCGAATTTACTCATGAGATTATTATGGGCAATGTCCATGTTTGTTGTGAAATAACAAAAATTCCTGTAAGATGGAACTAGTAAATATGGAAAAATGTAGTTAATGTAAAATATTGTGGTTAACTTAAAACTACTTGCTAAAAGTAGTTATAACTATTTTTTTAAACTACTTCTTAAAGACTAGAAGCCACACCGAGTGAAATCATCAGTCCGGGAAACAGACATATTGTGGGCACGTGGACGCAGTTGGTGCTAAGTTCTAATAGGAGGGAGAAGATCCCTAAGAATGTGGTCAGGATTAGAGAGGATAGAGTTGAAAAGGGAGCCACCAGCTCGCTCACAGAGATCGTCAAAGGATATTTGTTCGTTGGGGAGCAACCCATGCTTCCGAACAACATCCTTACGGGGAGCACGGAGGGTCGCATTATGATGAAGCGCCATATACACCAGTCTGGCTTTACCAAGCGGCATTCAACAGAAACACTCCTCACCTCCCTCTGCAATAAACTTGTTTCTGCCATTTCTCATCAACAAGTCTCCTGTCTCTGCCTCCTTGATATATCTGCAGCTTTTGATACCATCGATCACAATATATTGCTCCAGAGACGTCCACCTGGTTCGGCTTTTCTGATACTGCTCTTCTCTGGATCCGGTCCTATCTATCCTCCCGCTCTTTCTCAGTAAAGACCTCGGGCACGTCATCTAAATCATGCACGTTCACCTGTGGTGTTCCTCAAGGTTCTGTTCTTGGACCCCTCTTGTTCATCCTCTATACTACCCCCCTCAGTTCACTCATTAACGCATCCTCGGTTGACCATCATCTTAACGCTGACAACACGCAGTTATTCCCTTCTTTCTCTCCAACCAGCTTCTCCAACTCCATTGATAATCTGCTCCATGTCGTCACCCAAATCTCATCCTGGATGACCTCAAATCTCCTCTGTCTGAACCCCTCCAAAACCGAATTCATTCTGATTGGCCTCCGTGAGCAACTGAAGAAAATTCCTGATCCCACTATTTCTCTCAACCCTGATTCTGCATCCACCCACAAATTCACTGCAAATTCTCCTCCCCGCAACCTAGGCATAATCTTTGACCAAAACCTTAGCTTCGCTGATCACATCACCCATCTTTCTCGCTCTTGCTTCATGCACATCCGTGATCTTCGTAGAATCCACCCTATGCTTGACTCCAAAACTGCATCCACAATCAATAGTTCACGCTAAATTTGATTACTGTAATTCTCTTTCCTAAATATAGACACCACCCAATTAAATCGCCTCCAAGCCATTCAGAATGCTCTCGCCCGTGCTGTCACCAAGATCCAAAAGCATCACCATATCAAAACCTGTCCTCAAATCACTCCACTGGCTCAAAATACCTGAACGGATCGAATATAAGGTCATTTCACTCACCTACAACACACTGCAATACGACTGTCCCGCCTCTTTGGAACAAACTCCGTCCTATCCGTCCTACGAATTCACAAACATCTCACCTCTTGCTATCTCCCCACAGCTTTTTCACTCACAACTCAAAGCACTGCTCTTTCGCAAATCCTATCCTGATTATCTGACCTATCTCTTCTTCCTATCTCCCTCGCCGTTTCAACTCCAAACACCATCCACCTTAGCCGTCTACCTGTCTGCCTGCCTGACTCTCTGGATTTGACCTCTGCCTATCGATTCTATTTTGATTAAGCGCCTGTGAATAAGCTGGTTCCCGCGACTACGCTTTTGTGGGCGCTGTAGAAATGCTGAGATTACGATTACATATACATATATATATAATATACGAAACAAGACCATCGCCTCTGATACTAATAATTATAATTATATATATCGCAGTCATAGACGTCACAACCACGACCACTACCGTCACCACCAACATATCACAGGTAAATATTGTGACGATTTGGTAGAGAAAATTAGATCATGTTTCACTTGAAGTCTTGTTTACGAATTCAACTTTCAAACTGCAGTTTCCAAAGCTTAATTTGCTTACACCAGCAAAATAATGGACACGAGCTGTGGAGAGGTAGACAACGATAACGTAGAGGATAGATATATGGACCTACATAAAAAAGAGGTGAAATCCAAAAGAGGAAGAGGAAGAAAATGAGGAGGAATTGGAAGTAATTATGGAAGAGATGAAATGTCAAAGTTATAAGAAGATCGCAAGTCAAACAATTGAATGTTTGTTACACTTGTAGATATGTCTACGAGTTCTTTGCTCGGATGACTTCTCTGCACTTAGGCCAAAAGTATCGAAGCGTAAGTATTGGCCAAATGTCATCATTGAGGCATTACGTCGGATCAGTTTTGAAGCCGACGGCTAGCACCAGACCAAATACGAGAAGGGTTGCCATGGAAACGTACAGGTAACTCCCAGACAACGGCATACACGTCATCTGACCATTTTTATCCAGGGTAAACAAATCAGCCGCAAGCAATGTCAGTTTGGTGACCCTGTAAATGTAAAGTAATAACTCTTGAACAAGTCTGACCTGCTGTACTATTAGGCCAACGCAAAGTGCTGATATGGATGTGATGCATTGTCGCCTACTGTGATAAGTTATTCAAACTACTCAGAAGTGTGAAGTTATAAAGTGATGTGATGCAATGCATTGTTCTGTGATAGGCCTATACAGAGGCAGAAAGACAGAGATAGAGACACTGTCAGGCAGACTGACTGACTGACAAACAGACAACAGACAGAGACATGCATTGACAGACAGACAGACAGAATGACTGACGGTAAGACAGAGGCAGACGGACGCTGCCAGGCAGGCAGACTGATTGACAGACACATAGACAGTCTGGTAGAAAGATCGACAAACTGGTAGAAAGACTGACAGACAGATTGGGACAGACAGACACTAACTGAGACAGACAGACAGACAGACAGAGACACACGAGAGACAGACAAACACCAGACACTGACAGATCATCGCTGACTGACAGATGGACCGGCATGAAAAGACAGTAAAACAAAGTTCTTCATATAAAGATGGCCTCATTGTTTCGATGTCCTCTGGGAACCATACACCACAGGCGAGACGGTAGAAAATCTTCATGTGAGCCGGACCTGATCCTAAAGATAATTATCGTTTATCACAAACAGCAGTTGCTTTGTATCACGTTTACAAATAACTGAATTTCTACAATGCAACTGTGGTGAAGAGTCGTAAGGGCCCAGCCACATATTATGTATGCAAAAAAAATCGGATTTTCGGACCTCCCCTTCCCTCTGTTACACCGCGTACATTTCGTGGACCCCTTCCCCACGCGCACGTACATCTGAGCTCTACGACCCCCCACCCCCAATTGCACAGGCTAAATAGCTGAAGACATCTATAAGACATTGATTTTACCATAGACTATTTCTTTTGTTAAGCATCATATTTAACAGCTGAAATTTGTTAACTGTTGTGAAGAAATAAAACACTAACAACACTTGCGTTTTGAAAAGTTTTAATGTTAAGTAAAATTGATTAAGCAGGAATAATATTATAGCCTGTGATTGTGTTTACAGTTCTGATTTTAATATTCCGTATTGTGGACGTCATAATTAGACAATTATATTTGCGTACGTTCATAATTTCGGGACCCCTCCCCCTCTACCGTACGCACCAGAACGCAAAATCGTCGAAATTCGATAGTACGTGTCCCACTTGAACATGTCGAGTCCAGTTATTTGAGCATCAAGCTATGGCTTGCATTCGGATGAACTATTCTTTGAAATGAAAATCATTTAGATTTTAGAATGACAATTAAAATCTGTCTTTGACATATACTTAAATGTCGATTGTATTAATTTTAAATAGAGTCCTTACATTAATTTAATTCGAAATCAGACAATGTTCAATATATTTCCATATGTTTACCAATACTGGGCACATTGTACTTGAGTGATGTCAAGTATCAAGTATGTCAAGTGCTATGAGTGAACAACACTAGCCACACATAAACAATTAGTCCTGATCTAAATCACTCAAGTCTTTTTTCCTTAGTCATGGCTGGTATGGGAGCACCTCTGAGTAGGTTTCTTCAAGTGGCACTAATTAAACATGCAAATTTAAATGCCTTATTTTAGCCCACTTTATATGTGACTATGTTAAAAGCCCATTTAAGTAAATAAATCATGTAATTCTGAAGACTACTTTTAAACACTTAAGGACTAGCATGTACTAAGAGTGACTGGAAACCCAATGGAGTTTGTCCCTCAAGTGTTAACGTTCTAACGATAACAGGCCTACAAAGTATAAGTTACCTATATGCCTAAGATTAGCTTATACCTTTAATGGCGCCAATGATGCTGGCAAAGACGTAACTGTCTGGGAAAAGAGTCAATGCCACAGTCACCGCTTCGTCAATCTCACTAGTTCGATGGACTTCCTTCAACGCTCCGACAAAGATTCTTACTGGCACCCAGAAGTATAACTTGGGAATCACGTCCACTAGTGAATAGAACACAGTATGCCTAAACGTATATATATACATATATATACATACTTGTATATATTATATAAATATTTACGTTTTACATAAACACTTCTATATGTCCTGGGATTTAAATAAATGTATGAAAGAGGCGACGTATACTTCGAATCTGCCAGTTTACAGTGTCTATCTAAATCTGAGCAAATTAGCAATCAATGTATGAACTAATTAGTCTAATTTGACGAAAACAGAAATTGAAGTAGGGCCTGCTTACAAATAATGCTGATGAAAGCGAAAGGAGTTTACACCGAGTTTAGGTTAGGCCTATAAAGAAATCATGGAGCCCCCAAACGGCACCAATTCAAGCCATCCAGAAACAATGTTTATAATCGCTGAGTAGTAAGCCTGAGAACATACAACATATGTTTGTGTATGAAACGTCTTAACTCCGTGAAAGAATGGCAAACTATAGGAATAGGGTTATTGTACTACATATCAGATCGCGTGATTTCATTAATCATAACCGTAACCAAATGTTTTTATTATCACCTCAATCAACAATGATGACAATGCATAACAAAGTAATAGTAGGCCTACACGGAGAAGAGGGATAACAATTTCCTGTGCATAGCTTTAAATGCTCTTAAATTCAATTCTGTGTGATCTGCATTGATTCTGGTTTAAATTTAAATTAATTAACTCGAAATAATTATTTCGGTAGGTATTATCAAGCTGTTTGATTTTATTTTCTATAGTATAATGTTTGCTTAAATACCCAATTGTAGTTGTACCATACGCTCGATCTGTATCATAGCCTACATGTACGCTATTAAATAGGTAGAGATGTACCTCGAACCTATCGATAAATTTATACCTGATTGTGCAATATTAAGCCAATCGATTCTGTGTGATTCTGTAATCCTTATTTCTAGTGCAAAACAGGAGGGAACAAAAATAGTGTTTTAGATAGGATTTACGTCACTACCATGTATTATCATGCTGTAATTATAGTAGGCCCTGGCCTACATGTAGATACATGGTGACAATCGTCGACTACCCAATTAGTTACCGTAATTAGGCCTAATACAAGTGAATTTAGCGCCATTAAAAGTCCGATTATTAAGATGGAGAGAACATTTTTGAAGGGTCTAATATGGTTTGAATTCTTCATGCTGTATACTAGTTAACTTTATTAATGCATCTTGCATTTCTAGTATTAAACGATTAATGTGCTAATTTGCATAGTCTAGTAACTAAATTACAGTACTAACTAACATAATCTAGTCACTATTAAAGTGCTAACTAACATTGTATTGTTATAAAAGTTTAAAATTGTGTAATACAATTATGTTCATTGTATGTCTTTTAATGTGCTTATAGACTGGGGTAGGGTAGGGGGTAGGCAGCATATCTGTTGTCAGTGTTATATAATATAGGGGTGGGGTTCACAGCTGCTGTTATGTAACGTTATTAGGGGTATGTGGTGGGCCAAAAAGTGAGATTTTACGCGTTATATAATATGTTAACGGCCCGGGTCAGTAATAATACCTACTGAACATTTCATTAGAAGCCCATCGACAGGTATCAGCTGATAAGGAATTTTATAAATGCTACTATTTAATAAAGTCATGATTATAATAATATAATGAATTGGCGTAACTGCAAAAGCTACAATGGATATAAATGTCAAGCTATACATACCAGACAACCATTGCAATCAGTACATGAATGTGATTCTGTAGAGGTCTCAAAGGTGGTTCACCGAGAAGAAAATTCGCCAGAATATCGCCGGAAAAGCAGGACAATTGGCAGGCGACGAATAGGGAGAGTGGATAACGCCGTGAACTGGCGAATTCATCTGCAAAAAGAAGTATAGGCAACGTCAGCACGACTTCAGAATTACTGTTCTCGTCTTCCGCGCTCTTATAACCCGGTCTGAACATTTCGATCACCATGCGGTGATATTTCTTACGATGAGGAAACGGGCCACGGCATGTCCATATTCTCCATAATTAGGCCTAGGCCCTATGTGACTGCGCCTGGCTTTCTAGTGACGCTGACATCTTAAGGGCAAATAATGGAATGATCCAGCCCACATCCATGAAGGTCATAATTGGGTGTCTGCTTACTCGGAAATCACATAACCCTCTAACGGCAGTTTAACTACGATATGGGTCCACGTATAGATAGGCCTATGGCTTGTGTGTGTGTGTATACTGGAGACCATGCTGTAAAATAAGAAAATTGCTACAATCCACAGCAGAGTTCTTGTACGCTCAAATATTCAGAATTTACCCAAAGAACTTTCAAAGCCTAGGCCTACTTGGTTTTACCGGAAAGTCTTCCTTCACCATGCCACAATAGACAAAACAATGTGCAACATAAAAAACTGTGTCCGTTAACTCCGGTTTCATCATGTTCTACTTCAATAATGAAAATCATTGAAAAGCGACGCAATTTTGCACAACTATTATGTCTACAGCGCTCAGAAAATATTAGCTTTTATTTATAAATTACGAGTCTAACAGCCTATGTGGTTTTCTCTATGCATTACGTAACAAAAACGTCATTCAGGTGTGTATTTGTATATGGCGCGAAAATTGCTTGCAAACAAGAATAGTTGGATCTGCATGTGCTAGAGAAACACCGACACTGCATACAAGCTCGTATCATCGTAGGCCTACACGTTTAACCAGTCCCGTGCCAGGATGAAAGCTGCCATAAGACATAGTTCACTCATGTTAGCATTTCTGCGTATTTGTCAGATTGTTTTGAATTCTTTCAAAATAAACGAATTTTATTTTATTAATTACTATAGACCTACGGTGAACCGAAAGTATTCGCTAGCGCTAATTTGGAGAGACAACTGTACGATGCCTTGACAACAGCGCATAGATGCTAATAAGCTGAATTGCAGTTTGTCGGGTAAGAAGATTATTTCTCAAATCGTAATCACAAACCCGAATTTGTCCAGCACCCAAAAATGCGAAGTCGCTTAATTGAACCAGCTTTACACGTGAGTCCCATGGATGTAAGAAGAATATATAGTACTGAATGAAACTCATATAATAATATGTATGTGTATAAAACCTGAAGATACACGTATAATGTACAGACGGGGGAACATCCAATGAGAGGGGCAGGAAATGTGGGGGGGGACACATGTATAACTCGTCCTCCTTCTGTATAAGATGGGAGGGGTACTTGTCTTCCTCGACCCTCGGGATCGCCGTCACTGATAATGTTGATGAATGTATAAGTTATCATGTGTATTAGGCCTATATATGAATGATGCGACAGCGACGGCTGACTGACCAATTAGCGGATAGGGTATGTGGCACGCATTGTTTATATGATGAGTATCGAGAGAAAAGGCTACTGTTGCAGAGTCTGACTGGAGGGCTGGGCACCACATCTGTAGGCGCTAAATAAAAAATCGAAAGTTGGGATCATGATTCGCAAAGTGCAGACAGACAAACAGCTAAGGTGATAGCGCATTTAGAGCTGATTCGGCGAGGGAGGCAGAAAAAGTGGATAAATCAGGATAGGATTTGTGAATAGGCTGTTTTTTCTGTTTTCCCACAGGCCCTGGGACGAAATCGCACGAGTGAAGCTCTGATGAGTTTATAGATATATGGCGTAACGTTGGCGGCAGTTTGTTCAAAAGGGGCAAAATGTGATTGGAGAAATCTTGAGTAGCTAGTTCTGTGAAATGGACTCTGTAGTCTATATTATAAGTTCAGAATGAGTGAATGAAGTGCAGTTGTCATAGATTTGCCGCTACGACAGTTACTTTGCTCAAATAGGTCTACTTGCTTACTTATCGACTTACTACTGCAATAGGTCTTTGGCAACTGAAACTGAGTTGTTGCCTATCTAACTCTATAATCGTCATTTTCATAGTCACAGCTCGTATCACAGTAACATATTTGGAAATATATTAGAATGAAAAACTTGTTTGGTTACCCAACAGATCTTAGACTCGGTGCGTAACGTAAAACGAATCACACCAGGTGCAGTAATCCATATCTCGCTCTAGGGAGTGACCGATGAATACGACTTCCGTCGTCGGGGAAAATCGGCGAATCGCGATGATGTTGTGAAAGTTAATTTATTTGTAATCGTCACACTGTGGATTTATAAATTAAAAAGAGCGGGTTCACTGAGAAAATAATTTATTCGCCTCGGTTATATTCGGCGGTGGCTAAAGAAACTCGCAGTACTACGATATAAACGGTTAGTTGAACTTTCCTAATTTCCCTATTAAATCCCGGCTGCTACACGTCATGCTCGCATGATGTTGGCAATGTTTAATGGGATTGTAGACGTTTTTATATAGCCACAGCATGGCCTCGATTCTGCTAATTTTTCAGTGAATGGATTGACACTGCTGCCCGTTTGAGTGGGCGCCACTTCATTGAAGATCCTCGTGTACGAACCGTATTAGCCGAGATTTATATCTTTGAAATAAACCACCATAGGGCGTAAAACCTCGAACCTCAAGTATGCGCTCTGACACACTGGTTCATTCATTTCGGAGCGTATGAAATAGCGCTATTTAATGATTTTAGTAAAAAGCGTGAAAAGCGGGACGTGAAATGCCGGAATTTGTTACGGGAATGTGGGTGAAAAGCGGAAAGAAACCTGTTCGCGGGAGTGCAAACAATGCATGATCAGTGTTTTATAACGATCAATATCTAAATATTTAATTACAATTTGAATATGGTATTCAAAAATATCACGTAAGATGTCGGATTAATGTTTAACATTTAGATAGTTACAAAAGTTGACTTATGTTGAAAAGAGTCATGCTTAAATAGAAGCTGGATTCATGATAAAAAAATGTACTGAAATGAAAGCGGAATTGATGAAAACAGTCATACTTAAGTAGAAGCTGGATTGATGAGAAAAATCTGCTTATACGGACGCAAGATTGATAAAAAGAATCATACTTGAATAGAAGCTGGATTCATTATAAAAATGTGCTTAAATGAAAGCAGGATTGATTAATAGACTCATACTTAAATAGAAGCTAGATTCATGATAAAAAATGTGCTTAAATGAAAGCGGGATTGATGAAAGTAATCATACTTAAGTAGAAGCTGGATTGATGAGAAGAATCTACTTACATGGAAGTGGGATTGATGGAAAGAATTGTACTACTAATTATAATGCAAATGCCATTAGTCTAAAAATCATAGTCCATGCTTTCTTTGATACTTTTGAAGCCTGGATATGTTGTGCTCTCGCAGCCCGCATTTCACCCGTCATCGCCTGGGTATGTGATATTATAATGATGGGTGAAATGCGGGAAATTCCCACTGTGCTTCCGCATCCTGCACTCCCGCATTTCACCTGGCATAACGGTAAAATGCGAATCATGAAATGTGTGAAGTTGGTATCAATGTCTATTCATATTATGAAGATAAAAACAAGAAAATGATAATGCTATTTATTATAATAATCGGTATAAAAAGTCACTTGTTATTGAAGAAAACGAAGGGTTAGGTATAGTTCGTAAACGATTCGCAGAACACCGGTTCGCAGATTACCGATTCACAGTTATGCGAATTGCATTACGTTCATGGCCGCAATTTCAGGGTAACAAAGAAGCCCAGATGAGAATAGATAGCATTTTCAAAATTGATTCTGGAGGAGATAAATGCATTTATCTGTGCATAAGCAGCCTGCATAGTAAGTGTAAGTGATTGTTACACAGAATGAATTTACGGAATTGATATCGACAGACACAGCATAGACTGTTAACATGGTTAAGAAGCATTGGCATTATCTTAAGACTATGTTTATTATCATTTTCACATAATAAATTCATGTAAATCTGTCTGAAAAAATTTCTGAATAAGTTCTGCATGATATTTTTATTACGGCCCTGATAAAGGTTGAATGTTTGTGGATATCAATGGCAGAATGATTCAGATAATTCACACTGCTTCAACTTGGTCAGTTGGAGATCTAGTAAATGATTGACCAGTGTACAATAAAGATTTGGCATTGTATGTTATTCATCTAAGTTTCATTATTAATAGAAGTTGTAAATAGTAGATTTTAATTGCAAAAGGAGTACAAAGATTTGTTACATGTGTGTGTTTGTACTTGTATGACTTAGAGATGGGGTCCTTATATCGCAGTGAACCTATGACCCTGTGCCAGCTGTTTCTACAGTCAGAGGCTGCATATGACTGCTTGTCAGAACTTGGGGAGCTGGGCATGATTCAGCTGAAAGATGTAAGTAGCATTGATTGTAATTTTGTCACTGACGTTTTTTTATGTCCCACTGAACTTTAGTTGCCTGCTAATAAGTCTGCCCAGATAGTTGCTGAAATTGCTCTGGATATTGATGTATTGCAAATAGATTAGAATCTGAAACTGTCTCACCCTTACCAACTTACTTACTCTCAGCCTATGCCTAATGCCTTGGATTTGCATAACTGTAGCACGATGTAAATAGCATTTATATTTTTTGATGTTTTTATAAGCTTTCAGTTTGAGAACTAGAGTTGTAATATATAACTAAATCTAAGAATCACACCATCAAACATTTCTGGCCCATCTAGAACCGTGATACAGTGAGCACCTAACGCTAGAGCTGTATCGATAATCGCTTTTTGCCGATTATGCCGATACCGATTATTGCCGATTATTCGTTTGCCGATACCTGATTAATTATGTAGCCGATTATTTTACCGATTATTTCATTGTGTTTCCCAAGATGTCCGGTTCTAAAAGATAGACCTACTGCTACTGCCTATTGTTGTGATACAAGCAAAACACTTGCTCCGTAGGAGACATATACATGTAGTTGGGGACTAATCCTAGGCAGCCAATAAAAATTACGCACACCGCCATCTGTCGACCTTGCATGACGGAGGAGCGGAAAGATAATCTATGTAACTAGACACCTTCTTTTAACATGCCTATGATGCCGTTTCCTCTCCACACAGATGTTGCTGTCGTCATTCTGCTCTTAAAGACTGAAAATAACATCATATAATGGAAAAAATTATTTTTAATATCGAGGCCGATATCGCCAATATCTCTATAATCAGCCCGATTATTTGGCCGACCGATCAATAGGTACAGCTCTACCTAACACATTAACACTTATTAGATCTAATATGCTTTATGTGGTGATGATGTGTGACAGATAAACCAATGATTGGAACATAGATGCTATATGATACTGTGACTGAATCCAGAGTCTTAGATTTTATGTAGGGAAGAGTTTTACGTGTATAATGAATTTGATTTTGTAGCTGAATGCAAGCGTAAATGCATTCCAAAGAAAGTTTGTAAATGAAGTTCGAAGATGTGAAGAAATGGAAAGGAAACTTCGTGAGTTAACTTATCAACTGCTGCTTTGCTTGCAAAATTATAACTCCATATAGCATCGAGTTTTCTGTGGATGTTTTATTATTTTAGATGTGTTGGAATAATTTCTCAAGCAAGCATTGAATAATTCTAAAGTTGCAATCTGTATTATTAGCTAGAAGATGAAGAAGTGAAATAGGTGAAATGACACTTCTTGACATGCCTGTGCAACCAGCAGCTTCTGAAAGGCATTGTTTTAGATGTTGAAAGATCCTTTATTGAAGCGCAGTCATGACTTCTGGTGTACAGCAACATTATGATACATTTTTATGCACTGTCCGCTTGCTTTGACAGTAATTTTCATAGGGAATGGTTCCCTGAGTTGACACAGGTAACTTGGGGCACTCCGTACGATCACCGATCCAAGTATCTATCATTCTCAGCATTGCTTGGCTTCACTTGTGTTTCGCGATGTTTTATTCAACTAGTTGACGTTTGTTTCACGACTTGTCAGCAGCTGGTCTAATCTGATTTTCAAATCTGGTTTGCTGTTTCAGCGACAAATTTTTGATTAATGAGCCCCCAGGACCGGTTTGACAGTCCATGAGCCCTGTGTGTCCTGCCACCACAGACCAGTCTTTGACATCTGTGCACCATTGTCATCGTTCCAGTGTTGACTGGTTTACTAATGCTGCATGTGATGGGGCAGTTGGCTGCTGACTCTATCTTAATTATGCCCCAGAGAATGATATGAGTCTAGACAGTTATTGAGCTGGATTTGTCCTGAATGCTCTGCAGCAACTGTGGTTTTTTGTTACAAAAACTGAGAACATATTTAATTATAAAATTAAATAGAAAGAATTGTGAGAACAAAAGATGGCCATGGTATATAAAAAAATTGTTTCTCAAGTAACATTATGTACTTTCTGCTGCTGTTATATCTTTTATGCATTACTTGGGCTACATTTGGATTCTGGTGACAGAATCTGGTGCGCTTTGGGCCCTTGTGTGCGGTATAAACTGAGTGTGCGATAGTATGCAGAATACTGGATTTTGTAGACATGGTGGTCCAAAATAACTAGTGAAAACTTTGTAACTGTGTGAGTTAAGTTATCACTTATTATATGCATGATGTAGTGAAGTGAACTTTTGTATCATATTCTTAATCTATGCAGGATTCTTTGACAAAGAATTGAAAGCTGATGGCATTGCTGTTGTGGATACTGGTGATAACCCAGAAGCTCCAGCCCCTCGAGAAATGTCTGATTTGGAGGTAAATATTTTCGTTGGACCTGGCATGTGTTGTTACATCTATACGTATTTTGCTGTGTAATGGTAATACTCGGGAAGATGATGACAACGAATGAAAATATTGTCATAGTTGTATTCTTTATTCTATGTTTAATATATTTGCTGTATACAAGAAGAAGGATTGCTTCCACACGGATTTTCATTCCAAGGCAGGGCTAGTATGCAATCAAGTTGAAGGTAAAATTCTATTTATTTGCTGCTTTGCTGCAGTTTGTTTCTGTGTGTGCCATCCATATGCTAGTGACTGTGTGTCACTGTCTCTCTGTCCCTCTGATCGACTGACTATGACAGAGAACAGCAGATTGTGACTAAATGCAATGAGCTGACTAAGTAGGTCATCTGCTTGTGTAGCTGGAGTAGAGTTTGATGCCCCAGTAAGTTTCCTTTACAATTCACCCCCACATCATGTTTGTGTGTAACTGTGGAGAGCTGATCTTCAGTAAAGCAGTTGTACTGGCCCTGAAATTTTATTTTGAAAAGAACATGAAGACCAAGGCTGTTTGTGATGTGATGCCCTTGAAGGCCACTCAATTTAATTTTAATTTTACAATGTAAATTCTGATGATGATTTCAGCATTTGTCTGGTATGCTTCGTTATCCTCGCAGAATCTCGATTACAGCATAATATTATCAGTTCTAAATTGTGTGTTATATGTAGTTCTCTCATGCCTTGGCATCTTTTGCACAATGGTCTCTTCACTCCACAGTCGCTGCGCTCGGCCGCTAAGGGCCTTCTGGTTGTCCCCTGCTTGTACAAGGCCACTGCTCATTCTAGAAGCTCTGCTTATGTTGAAGCCGTCTTCAACAGGAATTGTGGCTTGGGCTCCTCAGTCTTATGCAACATTTTGCATTTTTAAGCCTTAACCTCCTTTCAGCTAAACATGACTTTTGTATTACTTATTTATCACGAAATGCTGCTGACCGTTAGAAGGTTGGATTTTGCTGTACAAAAGCAACAGCAATTTGGTACTTAATTATTTTTTGAAAAGAGTATATTGATGTAATAAAGGTTTTAAATAGAGCTCTGACATTTTATTGTTTGGGACTGTTTCTTTTGTCAGCTACTTTTTCATAAAAAGTTTCAGTATGTTGAAGTGATCGTTGAGCATTTGATGTAATTTCAGTCGACATTTGAGCGCATGGAGAAGGAAATGAAGGACCTTAACAGCAATACAGAGACACTTAAACGGAACTTTCTAGACTTAACTGAACTGAAGCACATTTTACGGAAGACACATACATTCTTCGAAGAGGTTAGGTTCTCATCTTTATTACAGTGCTCATGTGAATATGGGCTGTTACAAATAAGTATTCTTGTCTGTGAATATTTTTAAACTGGATATATATATAGTTCATGCAATGTACATACATTCATGTCACTCAGTCACTCATGCGTGAATACATGCATACGGGCAATTGGGCATGCATTATTAAGGCTGTACCGGACATTTGCTTCATGGCCGAATAGTGGGCCAAATAGCTATATTCAGTATCGGAACAAGTGCGAATGGTGGTCAAGTGACATCTGTTTTTGCTTTAAAGGGCTGCTATAACAAGTAGACTGAAGTAGCTCTCTCATTAACATAATGATGCTATTGTTGCAGTTAGGCTTTGACACTGACTGAAAAGAAACTTTTGCTTACATTTGAAATTTTTATTGTTGTCGGTAGACCGATTTTTATACTACCTTATTTGTATGTTGATATTTCCATTTGAAATTGATCATCAACTCCTCATTATTTTGGATTGTGAGATGTGAGCGTCTTCAAGTGTGCTCTAGTTACATGAACCTATGCACTTAACCAGCTTATGCACTTAAGAGAAGTTTACATGTACTGTGTAAAATTGACTGTATGTACACTGTACTTTTGATGACACAATAGAATTACATACTTTAATACCTTCAGTAACTATTCTGTGTGAATCACAGACTCTAAACCGAATGTTTGTGATACAGTTTGCACAGTGCACACTCTGGATTGTTGACCAATAAAAATGTTACCTCATCTGCTGATATTGACCTCAGCACAGCTAAGACAGACCACTGACTGGATCTAAGCACTTGGCATTGACTGTATTCATAAGATATGTAATTTATGTAGCTGCTGTAATGTTGCATCATGTAATGTGATCTTGAGTCGATGAGTCATTTTGGCGTGGTTTTAGGTTGATCGGCACTACGATAGCTCGATGATCGATCTACAGGCTGAGGGAGTGGAGACAGTGAATCTCCTGGCAGATGACAGCCTCCACATTCCTGCTAATCACACAGTCCGATTTGAGTGAGTCTGTTGGCAGATGGTCTTCATCTTATATGCATCATCTTCTGAGTTATGGATATTCTGTAGAAGGAAAACATGTGTTAACAAAACGCGCACTTTTAGCGTGCATTTGGTCTTGTCAACCCGTTTGGCATGTGTTGGTTTTGTGTGTAGGTTTGTGGCAGGTGTGATTCTGCGCTCTCATCTGCCTTCCTTCGAGCGTATGCTGTGGCGCACATGTAGAGGCAACATCCTCATGAAACAGACCGACATCGAAGTGCCACTCGAAGATCCGGTGACAGTGAGCACTGAACACCCAATACCCTTCATACCGTTTCATTCTGTGTACACTTAATTGCATTTTTTGCAGTGAATAATTGTCTTCTTCTAGTGACTTCTAACATTCTAGCCATTCTCTTGTTGGAGGAATTTTTCATCTGTGGTTGTCAGCTTCAAAGTGCTGAGCCATAACGTGTTAGTTGATAATAATAGATATTTGTTCTTCACTTGTCAACCAAACATTCATGGTCACATAGCATGGCAACAAAAGAGCTACATAAATTGAATATCTTATGCTTATTTATATCTAGTTATATAACTTTGCTGACTTGTTGACAAAGCTGAGTTGTTTTCTTGACAGAGTGAACAGGTTCTAAAGACAGTATTCTTAGTTTTCTTTCAAGGCGACCAACTGAAGACTAAAGTGAAAAGAATATGTGAGGGGTGAGTGAAGATCAGACTTCATTTGCGGGATATCCAGGAAGCCGCGAGTTGATGGCTCTTGTTTTGTGCGACTCAAACCATGAATATTTATTCTTCTGAGCAATCATTTGATTCTTATTATTCATTTTCATTTATTATCATGACTGATGTATGATCATTTATACAGGATTATAGTTGATCGACTGAATAATAATAATTGGTTTGACTTTTACTCATGCATATTATTAGCTTGGCTAGTATTGCGTTACAATATTCGTTGTCATCATCCTCATCATTAACATAATTATCATGAACTTCATTGTTATCATCAGCATCTTAATCATCATCACATTCTTTTATCATGTTGTGTTTGTTCATCTTCATATAACAACATCATGAATCATCAGAACTGTTGTTCATCTGTCTCCATATAAACTCCCAGTTCATCTGGCTAATTACCTGTGGACAGATATCGAACTTGACTCGCTGCTCAAGAAGCAGGAACCTTGGTGCATTCGTTCATATACTCCAGGGTTTTTGGACATAATCTATCATTAACAGAGTCATTGTAATTGTCATCGTGGCCATTGTTACCTGTAAGCGTGGTGTTATATGTTTTATTGAACAGCTTTCATGCCACGATTTATCCGTGCCCAGAGACGAAGGCTCAAAGGCGAGAGTTGGCAATGGGTGTCATGACGAGAATCGAAGATCTCAACACTGTAAGTTGTAGCATCCAAATTGTGTACATGGAATGATTAAATTTTCAGTATGATGGAATGATTAAATTTTCAGTTGCTTGACTGGAATTTAAGAATTGCATTGGTTATCGACCTTGAAATTAATCTGGATGAACCATAACTTTAAAATACTGGCAGCTTCAGTCCCTTCTCAGCTGCACTGTCTGGAAAATGCACTTTCTGAAACTTTTCTGTATTTCAAAGTATATTCAAAGGACATCAGTTGATTCCATCCCAGATTACATTGAGCCTGTCGGGTCATCAACTGGGGCTTGTTGCACTTTCTGAGCTGTCTTCCTGAAACTGCCCTGCACTTGTGGTCTACACATTGCCAGCAGAAACAAGACATGTTTGAGATCTTCATATATGTTTCAGCACCTTTGAGAGATCCTCAACTGTTACTTTAAACGTATTCGATTGATTTTTGCTCTTTCAAAGTATTTTTGTTTAGATGGAAGTGGCTGGTACTAAGCAAATGCACAGTGCAGACGCACTGCATCTTTTTGACATTGATGGATTTCTGTAACTTCAACTATCTTTGTCTGTTGTGTTTATAAGTGGTGTTCATTGAATCTATTGTTTTGATGTCTTGAGCTGGATTGTCACATCCATTGTTGTCAATGGGTTACTTCCCGCCCTTTTCTCTGAGCTCTTGTCATGATTACCCTCTTTGTAAAAAAGCACATGTTGTAAAATTCAAACTTCTTTGACCTGAGCCATGACAAAAACCATTAAATTTCAGTATATGATGCCCATATTGCATTTGTTACACTAGTGACCCATTGACAAATACAATATAAAATGTCTCTTTTAATTCCCACCTTCTGTGCTGCCTACATCATCTCTGTTGACCTACCTCATTTTCATTTTATTTCCACCTCATAAAACATGCTGAAGCTTTAGAACCATAATAAAATATTTTATAGTTATGATTTTGGTTATAAGTATATTTGTAGATACATGTATTTGTGCATATATGTATGTATTGTATGTATCTGCATTTATTGATTGAGATGCGCAAGAGCTTGTTGGCTTAAACTGTATGTACTTTGCATACAGAATGATGCATATTATGCAGTATGTTAGTATTTATGTTCATGCATTCATCTCACATATATCAATGTATACTCATTAATTTTTTATCATCTGCAAGTGGTGTCATGGATACAGATGTGTATGCAGATATTTACATGTATGCTAACCAGTAGACATGCATATACGATTAGCCATATTATTTATTGTATTTATGAAGAAATACAGCAGTCTGACTAGAACTGTCTGCATAATCAGTGCATGTTAGGATGATTCACCAAATGTTATGTTTTTTTAAATACTGCTTGTGCTGTCTTAAATGGTCACCAACACAGAGGCCAACATTGCAATTGGATAATAGTAGTTAGTGCCATCGCCGTTTATTGATCTTTCTATAGGCTTGAATGTTGTAAAATCAACAAGACTGCATTTAACCAGAGTGATGCTCAGGGTTAGCAGTGTTTACATCGAATTCTGGGCTGAGTGATGCCCAGGATTAACACCAATGCAAAGGTAGTTGAACGCTCACTCGCCATACTAACGAATATTATACTTTATCCACAATCATCTAGACTCTTGTGTCCCTCACCAAGCAGCATTGCTGTCTCTAGCAGCTTGCAATTTTCTGCCCGGTGCTATTGATTTTGTCATCTCTTTAATTTTGTTCAGGTCTGAATCTTAAACTTGCTTTTATCACGTATCTGTCAAATTTCAACTATGCTGCCCAAGGAATTACGATTCTTGACAAGAACTGTCTCACCTGAAGCAGCCAGCGTATTATTCATAGGCATTATGATAATAATGCTGTAGGAATCATTGGATGAGATGAATCTCTGGTATACTCTTATTGTTTGTGATTATTTGTGGTTCTTTAGGTTCTTAGTCAGACCGAAACTCATCGTTTTGCTGTTCTGTCTGCGATCTCAAGATCGATTAGAATATGGTCGATCAAAGTGAGGAAGATCAAGAGCATCTATCATGCTATGAACTGGTTCAACATTGACATCACACAGAAATGCCTTATAGGCGAATGCTGGTGCCCTGTTGCACAGCTGGACCAGATACAGCAAGCTCTGCGCAGAGGAACAGTGCGTATTTATTATTGGACAAATTGGTTTTACTAGAAATTCTTTGGCTGGAAGAAACAGTGTTTTGTGTTGATTAATCATTTACATTTGCTCTCTATTGCTTTATTGAGCTAGTCAGTAGTCATGACGACAATAAACCCTGCTATGCTTTCTGGGTCAAATTCTTAGGTATCTAAATATTGATACTGCATAATAATATATATGACATTTGCTTAGGTGATTCTATAGCAAATTTGCAATGTTACGAATGTTTGTATTATTACTGCTGAGTAGTGTGTTATTTACTATATTATAATAGAAGAGAAATAAATGATTGTCTACTTATAATGAAGTCGACATCTGTTATGCTCAAATATCATTTACTCCATGATGCTCATCAAACGTTTGTCATTTGAACAGGACAAGAGTGGCGGCGTCGCTTCAGCTGCCATCTTAAACCGAATGGAGACCAAAGAACCACCGCCAACATATCATCAGACAAACAAGTTTACAAACGCTTTTCAGAGCATCGTTGATTCTTATGGAGTGGCCACTTACAGGGAAGTCAACCCAGGTAACCCATTTATGATTGCTTTTGATTCACTGTTTGCACCATTTTAATCATCCTTAAAGATGTAGGAACTGGAAAATGAAATTTTGAATTCTCCTTCAAGTCCTCTCACAACCAAGCACTAATTATGGTTATTAGAAAATTACCTATGTTTGCATACTACTAAGAATTTGCAAACAATGTGCCTATTTTCTAGACTATATGTTACCTTCTTGTGTAAGGCACAGTGAATTAAAAACTTTAAAAATAAACTTAAAAATAAACAAAAATGTTAAAAAGACTTTAAAAAATTAAAAGCAGTGAAATAGTTTTGTAAAATCCATACATAGGTTGCCCTGGATAGCAGATATGGCTTACCAAGGCACAGACAGTCGAATGTATATAAGTGCATGTACTGTTAGCCATGAGTATTCATTCATTCATTCATTTTTAAAATTTATATAGCACCCTTCAAGCAACTTACTGAGAGCCATTCTCAGCCTGGTTGCGGCCAAATAAAAATGACTTGAGGATACGATAGAAGGCTGGCAGATTTTTCCTAGGGAGCAAATATGAGACCAACATTAGCAAATATTTACTAAAAATAACCTTTTTGTTAAAATTCAATTTTATGCTCTTGTAAAATAGATTCTGTTGACAATGTTGTAGGTTTATGTTAGTTTTAGCTATTTTGAAATTAAAGATTAAAGCCTTTGCTATTTGTTATGAATTTACAATGAAAAGTACTTAATTGTGTATCTTTTATGATTGAAAGGATCCAACACGCTACCCACAACTCTCATTTAAAAAAATATTGTACATAAAATGTAACCTCCAATTTTGGGGGCTTAAGGTTAATTTTGTGTGTTAATGGAAAGCAGTGTATCAGATTAATAATCATCTCAGCTGCGCATGATTGGTTAGATTAGAGCATTTGCGTTGTTAGATGTGGAATACATGTTCAAGACTCATCTGAGATAGTTGTTACATGTAGGAACCTTTAGCAAGTCTTTCATTCACAGCTGCTTGTTACTATCGATTGGTTTTTGATCGTTAGATAATTGGGCTTAATAAATGCGTAATAGTAACAATAATGGGTGAATTTCTGACAGTTAGAAAGTTTTGCAGTGCATTTGAAATGACTTGTGAGGGTTAAGTTCTGAACAATTGTATTCACACACACCCTGTAAGTAGTAATGATGCCTGGACACTGCTTTTGAAATAACTCTGTTATGGGATTATGCAGTCAAATGTTGATGCATGTGCACCTCATAGAGTTGAAGTTATTGAAGTGAACGGTTTTGCATCAGTTTGTTGGAAGAAGTTTACTGGTTGTTGAGGAGAATTGTTGCTTTGGTGTTGCTAGATACGTGTTTTGGTTATATGATGTGACATTTCAAATGATGTTCTTGTATGAGGTGACATTTCAAATGGTGTTCCTATATGAGGTGACATTTCAAATGGTGGTCCTATATGAGGTGACATTTCAAATGGTGTTCCTTTCAGCGCTGTTTACCATCGTCAGCTTTCCTTTCCTCTTTTCACTGATGTTTGGTGATGCTGGACATGGATTTGTCATGTTTATGGTCGGACTTCTGATGGTGCTGTTCGAAAAGCGGCTGATGCAACTGAAGATAGATATAGATGTAAGACACATCTGTTACAAGATGAATTTGTTTTCTTAACCAATATTGAATATTGTTCTTTGAATCCTTCAGAGTTGTTCTTTGAATTCTTCAGAGTTGTTCTTTGAATTCTTCAGAGTTTTATTTTCAGTTTAAATTTTCATCAACATATGAAAAACAGATTTGCCGAAAAATATTTACTGTACAGATGTCCTAAATAAAAAAAAGTGCAATGCGTTATGAAACTATGTTTACACAATATTTCTTTCCTAAAGCTTATGTCTAAGTATGAATAGGATGTTTTCTTTCTATTTAAACCAATGCAAATATTGTGTACTTGTGTTTACATTTTTGGATTGATGAATAAACTATTGATTGATTGATTGATTGATTGATTGATTTTTTATGTTACTGATCAACTGGCATAGGCTGTGCTAAAGTTTGGTTGAAATGCTTAATACTGACAAACCTAAAGACATGATAATGTACACTAGTTACATGCATTGTTTTATGAATTGTTGAATTTCATATTGTCCATGTGGCTCTTATTATCTCAATCTGTCTTGGTAGATGTGTAAATTTGTTTGTTTTGTTGTTTCAGATATGGAATATCTTCTTTGGTGGACGTTATATTATTTTAATGATGGGAGCATTTTCAATCTATGCTGGTTTTCTGTACAACGACTTCTTTTCAAAACCATTAAATGTCTTTGGCTCAGCATGGACTGAAAATCTGTAAGTTTTGCTTGGAATATATTCAGAATTAGTTGTCTTGTATTTTTGGTTAATGGTGATTGAAATGGTTTTTAGTCTGCAGTGTCATAGATCATTGCTGTTATCTTTGCCCTACTCTTTCCTGTCATTCTAATTATGCTAATTGAATTTTGTAATATTTTATTGTTTGTGCGACGGGATTAATATATAACGATGGTTATTGTTACATTGGCCAGTATACAATATGATTATCTCCTTTGGATTGACATTTGAATGCATGTATGTTTGGTAATAATTATTTAATTAAAAGCAACAGTGGCTGGTCGGCATCATTTGGAAAAGTTATATCTAGGTTATAAGAAAAAATGCCTCTCATATACTTAATTGACTCATTGTGTAAAGAGTTTCAGGTAGCTGCTGTTGTGCACTGAAACAGACAAAGACAGTTCACAGTTTCACAGTCTGACGTTTGTCACTAATTCACAGCAATTACGAAAAAATTTATGTTTTTGGTTGATATTTCTTTTGATTTAGTTTTTTTTAGTTTTAATGTTTTGACTTTTTCAGACCAAACAAATCAGTTCCCGACCATTATGTTATGCTGAATCCATCACTTGAACCCAATGTTACCAACTTCAAAGGCAGTCCATATTTTTTGGGAATGGATCCGGTCAGTATGCAAACTACCTTATAAGCTATGAAACGAACCGAAACTTATGAAACTGAATTACTTCATGGTATTTTTAATGCTGCTGTTATGTCCAGTGATATATTACAGGTGTTGTAGGACTTCTCTGTCTAGACTGCTTTGGCTTTAAAGGTAATGGGAAGATGGCCACAAAACGACTGTGAGCAGTGTGGTTTGTAGATAGACCTAGAACTGTATTGAGGGTCTGGACTCTTCATACTTATGGAAGCTGTCACCACTCAGTTGCTCAAACTGGACCTATTGTGCCCCACTCACTGACAGCTGTCAGGCAGCGCTGTTCCTTATTAGTGGCTGGAAGTTGACCTTGACTGGGCTCCCTACCACTCTTTATCAAATACCTATTGGTCAACCTGTCTTGTTTTCACTGCCCTGTTCTACCAGGGTTGGCTGGGAGTACTCCAGAATGCATAACTTACAAGAGCCTATGTAAAATTGGTGTGATAATAATTTTGAAGCTTCTTGTTTCTGGTTTTGATTTCAGGTTTGGCAGATGTCATCAAACAAGATAACTTTCCTGAACTCTTTCAAGATGAAGATTTCCATAATCTTTGGTGTTACTCAGATGTTTTTTGGTGTCATACTCAGTCTTCAGAATCACAGGTAATGAGCATTGACTTGGTCTTTCCATTCTGTCTTTTTAATGGCGACGAGTGGATATTCTATCTGTGTTAATTTTTCTATGTCTAATGAAATGTGCAATGCTGTGTCAGAATATTATCCTGTGGTTACTTGCGATTTGAAATTAATGTTACCAGTTTTTATTATAGATCTCAACGGATGTTCAGAGAACATAGATACGACAGAAATGTAATGTAATTGAACAATTGTATAGCGCCATTCGATGTATTGTGATATCACCCCATAGATATCCTCTGCGCTAGCCTATGTGATGTTAAAGGCCATTGTGAACAAATAAATATGTTATATCTCTTAGCAAAACTATGCACAGTAAGCTGATAGAGTCATACATGGTCGGCCCACTCACACACGTGGAACCAACCAATGGATTTCTCTCAGCAGCTGACTAGGGATGAACCGAGTTTGAATTTCTTGCCAAGTCCGAGTACCGAGTATTGTGAGTTCAATTTTGCCGAGTCCGAGTTTCGAATGTTTAAAAAAGTCACATTCTCTTGATTTTAGTTTGGCAGTTCAAACAACTTTTATGAATTTTGTTGTTTTACCTTAGTTTACACTAGGAAGTTGTAACTAATAATAACAGTATTTGTGTTTTTAATTAGGTCAATTGTCGGTTTAAAAAAATTCAAAATTACAGTATTTTTTAATTAGGTCAATTGTCATTTTAAAAATAAAAGTAACAGTATTTGTGTTTTTAATTAGGTCGATTGATAAGACGTTTCTTTTCAGCCGGGTTGAGTCGGGAGCGCTCCTGAGTAGGAACCTTGAAGGGACACTATGTAAATTTTTGCAATAAATGAATAAACCAGTATATGTGTTTTCAGTTATATCGTTTTGTCGTTTTTTTAAATTGATACATTTGATTATAGTTTCGAAACAGAAAATCGGAAACATTAATAGGCTACTCGGTCCCATTGTTTGTCCGAGTCTGAGTAATGCCGAATACTGCGATACTTGGGCCGAGTTCCGAACCGAGTTTTAGTTCATCCCTACAGCTGACTGACAGCGTGGATGTTGAAAGTTGTTGTTTGTTTTTAGTGTGACATGTTTTGAGATATATGTTTTGCTGTTTTTTAGATACTTTAAAGAGCGCATCAACATCTACTGTGAATTCATTCCTGAGATGATTTTCCTCTTCTGCATCTTTGGATATCTTGTCATTCTCATCTTCTATAAGTGGATTGCATACGATGCATCTGAGGCCGGTTGTGCTCCCAGTCTACTCATAGGTACGACCACAGTTCTTTGCACGAGGTCACAGCCAACAGCAACCTACGTTTGTTTTGCCTCGGCATAGAAACTATTCTCACAAGTTCTTGCATGGTGAGAGTTTGAGAGAGGATCACACCTGACAATCACCTCAACATCCTGACTTCTGTGGGTAGTCATTTATGGCTTGTCAGTGAAGTTCCTCATAGGTTCTGTATACAATACATGACTATTGTGCATTGTATATTATACATACGCTTCCAGAAGGAGAATAAGTGCTATCCTCTGCACTTAGCCGTCGCCTTGCATCGCACGCTCCCAGAGTTTATCCTGTATGGTCCAATGCGCTTTGTAAGGAAAAGTTGAATAGCTTCTATAAGTGTTGAATTTTTTTATTACAGACTGCTTTAGTAAATGTTGATGCACGATGACAAGTAATCTTTTGTTGATGTGAATTGCTGTAGCGTTATTGGCACAATTTATGTAGCACTAGCAAGACGATGCCAGAACTATTATGATCGATTCGTTTGAGGTCTGAATATAATCTGTGTTAATGTAGGTCTTATCAATATGTTCCTGATGCAGTATGATCGGAGCGGCACCTGTCCTCCTCTCTATAACGGCCAGGTGAGTCTCGGTTATTTTGTGCGTGTGAACAGAATGCTGGTTCTGAATTATTAATAGTTTTCTAATCAAGGTTATCAGTATCCATAGCGAGATGTAATGATAACTCTAAACAATTCTGTGTGTACTATGCTGGGAGCAGTGAAGCTTTCTTGCTTGAATTAGTACCAGCTGGTGAACTTTAATTGTTTTCTATCATATGATGTAATCAAATACTGACAAAGATTGCTTAATTTGATTCAAGCACTAAGTGGTAGTTGTAGATGATTCCATGCATGTATGATTTGTGTGATGTTGTGCTTTATAAGTCTGGTGCGAGTAGGCTAAAGATAACCTTGAACAAGACTAACTTTGCAGAAATTGAGGACCTGTTTAAATAGCCATAATTAGACTAGGCAGATATGATTTATGTCTCTGTATAGAGGCTGCCTGTAGCCCAACAGATCCTGTTGAAAGGAAGCCATGTTGATCCAATGATCCATCCATTAAGACAGACATTGATTTGCATCTCCTCTGCTTGTTCTTTGACAGACTATTATCAAGACTCTTGAGTTTTGTGGATGTGGAAGACTTTTTAAAGAAGTGCCTAATCTTAGCCTCCCTCACTTCAGATGATTGTCTTATGTTTCTATTCCTATGCTTTTTGTTTACTGCTTACAATTTAGTTAGGCAACACAAGTGAAAGGCAAAATATTTGTTATATCTGCCATGATTTTGCTTGATTTTTTATGATATTTAGATCCCTTAGTGGCCAATGTCTGAATTGATTGAATACATGGTTGCATACATACATATATAGATACAATAAATGGTATTACATATGTACTGATACCTACATATAATACTGATAAATAGATCTATACATCTATAGATATATCCTAGATACGATCTTAGACACATCTTGATGATCTGTTAGAGTGTCCAGTAGGCGCCCTGTTAGGTTCTGAATGGTGTTGTATAAAATATGAGGATGATGATATATATTCGTTTATAATATAAGATCAGGATGACACTCCACAGGACAGCTGACATTTCACAAGCTACGGTTTTACTGAGAGAAGGAAACTACAAAAGTTGAAATATTATAATTAGGATCTCATGGGCTTGAGAATATTCGTATATATGTTTCCGGTTTTATATATATGATTTATATAGTCAGCTTCATATATACATACACGCATGTAAAGATACACTCATGCATATACTCATGGTCTCACACCCATACACACATATAATGCACACCATTTTCAGCCATTGAGTGCTACTCTGTATGTTGCTATCAGTCAGTTTTAAATTTTTATACTTTCCTCAATATGACGAATTGAATCTTGTTTGTTTTGACAGGAAAGTGTTCAGAAATTTCTGCTCTGTCTCTGCGTTCTTTGTGTCCCTTGGCTGCTCTTCGTTAAACCAGCATACCTACACTATGAACAGAAACGCAGGCGATCGGTATGACATGACTCTAACCATTTAAACTTTCAGGGGTTCCTGCTGTCCTAAACTTTCTGATATGTAAGAATTACCTTGAAGTTGTTTTGCAATTTCACCCTGTACTGAAATGTCAAGGACATTTCTTCAAATATCATAGAACCTAAATAGGTTAGTAAGTGTGTAATTATATTCTTTATTAATACAATTACTAGCTGCAATTAGCTAATTTACTAAAACCTTTTGGGTAAAGAGTATCAATATGATCTCAGATTATGTCTACAAGTTGATGAGTGTTTTTTTTAGGTCTGTTAGCAGCCATTGGTTATCAGTTGGTACTGTTTGCTAATGCATAGTCGAATAATGCCATATGTCAACCTATTCCTTGAAGAAATTCCCTAGTAGAGGTACCAATGAAGCATTATCTACCAGTGACAGGTATAAGCGAATGAAGGCAGATGTTGGATGATTAGTCGACTGTATTGAACTTTGTCGCTTTCTTGCCTCAAGTCTCTGTGATCAACATACGGACTTTTATACTTATGGATATGCCAGTACTGGCACAAAGTGTCCTAAGTGCCAGACATGATGGATGGAAAGAAATATGCTAATCTGGCATATGTTACAAAGTCAGCTCTGACACTATTGCAAGGCAATGCTATGTCAGAGTGTGATTTCTCTGTGATCGATGCCTTCTTAGGAAATGAGAGAGCAGTCTGTATCTAAGTGAGATGACAACTGTTGCTGTGTGGACTGCAGGAGAAACTATTAGGATTTTTGCATCTATTGCTGAAGTGCCTATGAATAAAGTATGATCAGTGGCAGCAGGAAAGACATTTTCTGAATATAGGGTGGATTTGTAAGAATAAGGCAAA
Source organism: Bimastos eiseni (assembly GCA_959347315.1). NCBI lineage: Eukaryota > Metazoa > Annelida > Clitellata > Crassiclitellata > Lumbricidae > Bimastos > Bimastos eiseni. Next base: position 29,436,526 of record OY365810.1, on the reverse strand, counting down.
CAGGAGGAAATGACACTGCAGAAGAAGATTGACAAGGAAAAAGCGGAGGAGAAGGATTTTGTACTGGCACTTCTGAATTAAGAAATTGTGGAGCAAATGAATGAGCAGCAAAGGAGCTAATTTGTGAAGTTTCTTGAAAATGTCTCAAGCAATTGATTCAAAGAATATGCGGTTTCTTAATTAAAGTGGCAGAGATGATGTTTGAAACTGGTAATGAAAAATTACAGGAACTGTCCAATGAGCTGGATGCAGTATATGATAGCCAAAAGAAACTCAGGAAAAGAAGACGGCAATGCAGATGTTGTGTCTACATTAAGATGGGAAAGGCCAGTGGCCTCCTTTAGTTGCTCAGTCAGGTTCTCTTGAATTGCTAGTTTGTGTGCAGGCATCATGGTGCTAGTAGGCATTATGATGGAAGTGCTTTTGTGATATAGGCGTTGATTGAGTTGCAAGTGTTGTTTCAAATATCTCATTAAATAAATTATAAATAAAGTAGATGAAAAAAATTATAAATTGAGAGTAAAATGAAAAAGGAGTACTGGGGTGAAAATGTACTGTGCTGGCTTCCTCTCCAGCAAAGCATCTCTTGCAGGGTGGCTGTACTGGTCTGGTGGTGCCTCATGGGCTGTGCCTCAGCCTACCTGATTGATCTTTGTCCTGAGCCTTTGATACAGCTGGCCCACCAGACCTCTGATCTTCTGCTGGGGAGAAATGGTCTCCAATTAAAGATTTGCCAGTTGCCAAAGGGTGGTATTGTGCTGCATTCTATGAGTTGCTGAAGTCTAATTTGTACGGCAGTGGTTGGCATAGGAGTGCCTCTAAGTAGGCTCCTTGAAGGGGAGCTATATCAAATTCCTTATCTGAATGAATGAATGTTTGTTTAAGGTATAACACAGGCTGTTTCAGATAAGTGCATGCTTTAATTTGTGTGTTTGTCTAGGAACTTATTTCATTGTTGTTTTAACATTTAGTTCTTTTTTGCATTCATATTTTAGTGCACGTTTTCTTTGGTTATAATTAAGCGAGCAATTTATTTTGTTGCTTGCACCTGGTGGCCAGTTGAAGAGATCAGCCTGTAAAACGCAGGGTAGAGCAGGAGAGAACGGGTTCATTCCTTGCCCATGGCGATTACTGTGTAGGGATCTTGATCAAGTCCTTCACACACAGTTGCTCTGCAATATAATTGGATCTGGGCTCTTCTGGACTCTGTAAGAAGAGCAATATCAAAATGTAGTTCTATTGTATAATACACTTAGATTTCTTTGTGTTAATCTGTATTACATAAATTATATTTAAAAAATATAGAAAATCGATTTTGTCTCTCTTTCTTCAGTCAGAATGTTTAGTTATTTTTAATTCATGCATGAAATGCCCTACTTTGGTACCGTGCTGTCCAACAATCGGGCTGAATGTGCCCCGGTTCTATGTTCCCACCCAAACTTGCAACATTTTTGCAAGTTGCGCATGACCTAAATGACAACATCGCTGGCCTGCCTACATGACTATTTGTTCTTGAATTGGCTTATCAGTTCACAAGGTGAACACAAAATCCAGTTCCACGTTGCATTCATATGATTATTCCATTATAAATTTTAATATAGTAAATAATTTTAAAATGAATATTAGTAGTTACTTTTTAGTTTATTTGTGCGGCCCTTGGCGTCAAGAATTATTTCTTTGGTGACCCACAATGTGTCAAAGGTTGGACAGCACTGCTTTAGTGCATTTGCATGGACAGTCCAGCTTAAAAATACATTTAGTGAACGTTTGTGTGTGATGTTCTTGTATTGTGGCCTTCCTTCTTTCAAAGCAGTTAAATTCATACAGAAATTTGCTGTTTCTGCTCTATGTACTATGTACAACTGGTGACTTCATGGTTTTGGTATTGACAATTCAGGTATATCTGAAGAAGTAATCAGCCAAAAATTCCAAATTTTATCACAACTGGGTGGAAAGTTCCATGATTTGGAATTTTTTTTATATTTTGCAGAAGTTATTAAGATGTCTAGACTTGACTGTCAGCTCACTTAGATGTTTTATTAGTGTATAGCAACTGGTTTACTTTTGATATGATGAGTGCTGTAATAGGCTGTTTGGCTGCGATCTCGTAAATGTAGGGCCGTACTGAGCTATAATTGCGCCCTGTGCCTAGCTAATTGCGACCTTTGCGTAGCATGAATCTGGCGCCCCACATTTTGAAAATAGTCCATTTTATGAAATAATAAGTTATTCCATCCTGAAATTTGTGCCCTTTCCACATTTGCGCCCTGGGCCTAGACCCTGCTGACCCCCTCGGTATGGCCCTGCATAAATACAATGTCTAGCAGTGATGTTAATCCTTGATCTGCTGTGTAGAACCTGCAGAAGGACCTTCAAGGTTAGCCATTGTGTGATTGTTAGATGTTGCGTAAATCGCGTGACATTTGTTCCATTGCATTCTAGAGCGCAGGCGATCGAGGTGAATATATGCTGATGAGGAATGGTGACATAGAATTGCAGGTCTGCACAGTTGTCTGTCTTTTTGTTTATTTGCAGCCACTAAATTGGTTATTTTCATTTATCTTTGTTCGTTGTTTTTACGGCCTTGTTTACATTACAGAATTGCATGCTTGCTAATTCATTTTCTTCTGTTAACATTTTAACCAGGTTATATTGGAAGTTATGTCTTTATGACGGCTGTTTTTGTTCACTGTTTGCTTTAGTTTTTCATCAGAGTTTTCTGTTTTATCAGTTTGAGTTTAATAGGTGCTATATAAATGCTATGAGTGGATGAATGAATGGTCAGCTGGTCTTCTTTGTTTACAGACAGCTCAGGCATCACTTTCCATTCAGAGTGGTGACATCCTGCTTCATGACCAGGAGGGTGGAGAGATTGTTCACCATGCTAGTGACGAGGACTTGTCATCGCATGTAGTCGGTGAAGAAAAGGAGGTAAGCAAATCACTTATTGCCAATCACGAAATGGTGTACAAGAATAGAGATGTGTAAAAGTTTTGAGAAAAACGTAGAAAAGGTTTCAACCGATGCAGAAAGACTTGCATATGGCAGATAATTTAATGAAAACATTCTAGAGTTTGATTTGAACTAGACTTACTTGATTGTTAATTTGGAAGTTAAGTGAATTGCTACAGTCTACAGAATTTGTGCGACCGTATAATTTGCTATATGGGTTTGTCCATGATGTCTGACTCTCTGATGTTGTAATCATTAGATGGTAATGCTGTTTTGGTATAAACAATGTAAGCTTGAGAGAATGTTCATTGCTCAATTAGGGGGGTGGGTCTGGCATATCGGACTGTCAATTCAGTGATTTTAAGTTCAATTCCTTCAGAAGGCAAATAGAAGTGTTGAGATATCTGTTCCACGTGTTCTCCTAGCAGAGGTATGTATAACTTAAAAAGTGCCTTTCACAGTTTGATTTCACTGATCAAAGGTGCTTCTAGCCGACCTACCATATCCTCCTTACATCCTTCCTCGCTGCCTGCGATCATCAAGTACAGGTCTTTTAGCTGAGCCACGATGCTGAGCAGTTATGAGCTCTCGTGCATTTCATGCCTCTCGCCCTAGGGAATGGAATCGACTGCCACTCTGCCCTTATAGCTGAAATTTACTTCCTGTCTTCAAAGCATTGCTCAAAACCTACTATTTCTACTTGGCTTTCAAGGATTTGGATATATAAGTACATCTTCCCCAGGTGACTGACTGATTATCCGCACCTCAGATTTACATTTCATTGTGACCTTGCATTCATTACAAATTTAATAAATAATTATAATTTAATTATAAGACCCATATAAAAGAAAGCAATTTTGCAATAGCAGAAAGAAGCACTTGGAGTACCAGTTAATAGCAGCTTGGGATGTTGAGAACTTGGAGCAGCTTCGCTGTGGGTTGTCTAACATTTTACTGTTTACAATTTGTCATCTTAAATCTGACAATATCGATTTTAAAATGTTTTCCAGGTTAAAAAATGTACTGCCTTGTGTGTCTCTTTCGTCTAGCTGAAACTGAGCAATTTGCTGTTGTTATTAAAGTTCCATTTAGGTGATTGTCTCATCTACCAAAGCATTCATACGATTGAGTATTGTTTGGGCTGCATCTCGCACACAGCTTCATATCTACGTCTGTGGGCCTTGAGTTTGGCACATTCAGGTACAGTGTTTTCTTTCTTCTGTTTGACTGTTGTAGAACTGCTGTAATGGAAGACATGACATGTAAGGTCATAGAAAAATTCTTAATCCCATCTTTCAAATTCATTGTGCACATCATAATTTTTTAGTTCAGAATGTTCTAGTTTATAAGCTTGAGACATTGATTCAACTGATCAGATTGGATTAAGTAATCCGTTGAAAGATGTTTTACGGTGATTGGTTTGTGTGGTACATGGTTTACTAATTGATTGATTTGATGGTTATTGTTTGGTTTGTCTGCAGAACTCTCGGAGGTTTTGTGGACGATGGTTTTGCGGAAAGGTTTCACGTTCTTCGGCCATTCCACTGCTTCTGGAATAACGACGTTTTTGTTGTTCACACCATGGATCTGTCTCACAGTTGTTGTTCTGCTTTTAATGGAAGGCCTTTCCGCTTTCCTACATACTCTTCGACTACATTGGTATGTGTTTTGTACAAGTGGATCACCATACATGTACGACTGTTTTAAAAGTTGTTAGAATGTTGGAAGTATATTTTAAACATAAATCATTTTTCAGATACTGTTAGACATTATTAGCCGATTGCGTAGAGCTGGATTTTTTATTTAACCCCATTTGACCGCCACTGTTGTACGCCGTGGTTTGTTGCGCTCTGCTGCGCAAGCGGAGTTGCTTGTCCCCCGTGCGAGGACTGCTATCCGACAGCGCCGTGCTTTCTCACTGGCTGGTCCGGTGACCTGGAATGGCCTTCCAGTAGCATTGCACCTCACACCAATAGGCCAATCTGCTCTGTTTTTCTCTGGCCTTAAGACTGTCCTGTTTGACCGTGGTTGGGCTGGGAGGGCTTCTGAGTAGAATACCTTGAAGGGGCGCTATACAAAACTGATGTAATAATAATAATAATAATAATAATAAATAATTAGCATCCAGCAAAATTTTCAAAATCTACCCTTATACGGCAAGCAAATTTTATGTCTGCTTATCTATGTATGTATGTATATATATGTATGTATGAATGTATATATGTATGTTTATATGTATATATATATGTATGTATATATGTGGGTATGTATATATATAAATCCATGCATATATATTATGTATATATATATATGCATATATATATATGTAGTTTATGTATATATATATATGTATATAATTTATGTAGGTCTATATATATGTATGTATGTATATCTATATACATATATGTATATATATATATGTATGCATATGTATGTATTTGTGTATATGTATGTATATGTGTGTGAATGTATGTATATATATGTATGTATGTATGTAAATGTATGTATGCATGTATATATGTATGCATGTATATATGTATGTATGTACGTTTGTATAATCAATTAGACTATTATACTCGGGTTTGCCGTATAATGGTTAGTTGTTAAGGACGAATATAATCGAGTTTGCCGCTAAAGGGGTTATATTGAGTTTGTTATTCCCCATAAATTTTATTTACTTTCTATGAAAGTAAAGTATTCTACGATATATTTGTTTCATTGTTGTAGGGTTGAATTTCAGAGCAAGTTCTACAAGGGTGAGGGATATCCGTTTGAGCCATTTGTCTTTGAAAAAGCTGACACCATTGCCTCTGAGTCAAGTCAGACCTGATGCTTGGATTTTCCTCCAGCTGACGACGTATTTCAAACCTTGGCATGATCAACAGTGTTTTGTCAGAACTTCTCATCCGCTTCTTTCATGCAGTCGTCAACAATTGACTTGAAAACTCGCCTCGGCTTGAATTTTTATCGCGCATTGCTTCCGAGTAATTTCGTTGTTGTGATGAAACGAATCCTGCAGGGTTTACATCATTTTCAAAGACCATGCGACCTCTTAAATTCTGCGGTGGTCAAGCTGTGAGCACACATTGGCCTATCCACTACTCATGGGGCACTCTTGAACAATGTGAACGGATCGGGATTGAATGTGGTTCATTTCTTCTCTGATGGTAGTTGTCGGCATATCATTTGTTCACAGTAGCTGAATCTTAATGTAGAATTGATGAAACTAGGAGGGCTATGATTGACAAAGACGATTACTCATGTGCTAGGGCATAGAAATATAATTAGGTCTATTGTAAATTGTGAAAAATGAACATCCCTCTAGCACGGTGGGCTTTCCTGGACAGTACTACTCCAATCCCTGCATATAACCATAGGTTCTTTGAAGAGGTGCTCAATGATCCAGTGCAAGAAGCACTATTGTGTCTGCAGTTGCCACTAGTTCAAAAAGATGTACAGAATGTTTGGTGTACTGTGACTATACAGATGTATTTGTAGATGTCATAAATATACCAGCAAATGAAATGTATATATGTATATATTACCCATTATTGTGCTATAATAAGCCTGTAATTTTTAACACTTTAACAACAATAGTTTACTAATGCGACTGGGAAATCAATTCAGCTTGTCATTAAAGTGTTAACTTGTTGGTTTTTTTCTCACACCAGTCAGTTACTGGTATAGCAATGACTTTATTCACAGGGGTTTATAAATTTGCCTTAGTCAGTCAGCTCTTTAATGATGATGGATATCAAAATCGATACTGTAACCAGAGCATGTGAACCAAAGATCCAGAATGCTCAGGACTTGTTTTCTTAAACATTGTTGTGAGGTCACAAGGCTAGCTTAGCAAAAAATCTAGAACTGCAGCACACTTTTCCAGAGTTGAAGCTTCTTATTAATTTTTTGAATAGGGTAGGGGCTTTGCAGATTCAATAATTAAGGACATCTGCAGAGTGTGGAGTCGCCCTAATGCAACAGGAATGAGATTTAGTCCAATGCAGATGTCCCTCATGGTTTACCTGGATGTATGCCATGGAGGCAGAGGCGGCAATCTCATTTTACAGATGGTGACACCCAATGAGAGGGGTAAGAAATTTGGGAGGGGTACCAACATATAACTTGTCCCCCTCTGTAAAAGGTGAGAGGGACCTCGACCCTCCTGCATGGAAGGTCCCAGGTTTGCCCTCTGGCTCTATTTAATGTCAGTGTGACCTTTGACATGGTTGATTATGCTATGTTCTTATTTGCTGATCCACCTCAGTTGGCCTGAAACTGATGGACTACTTGAATGGCTCTGCTCAATGTAGGTCTGGAGTCAGAGGTTATGCCTTCCCTCATGCACGAGCTTGTTACTCCATTATATCTCGATGCATAATGAACTTTTTATTCCTTTCAATGATGCAACATTAAGCGGTTTTCGTTTTGACCTCTTTGCGGAATGGCCCCATCTTGATCTATCCAACACCTGGAAACTGTTCTATTGGGACTGGGACTAACTCTGGGTATGAAACTTTTAAGTGTGCTAAATGATCTGAATGAGTAAATGGAAATTTCCTATAATACATCATTTCAGTGCAAATTCAGTTGTACAGCAAATGTTCTTTGGATCAAATTATTATCCTCTGCTGAGCTGCCCCCTCACCCCACTAAGCACAGTTAACCCTGCAAGATCACAAAGGCAGCTTGATGTAGGTATCAACACTCTGTTGGAGAGTGTAGATGTCTGCAAAGGGATAATGCCAAAGGGGATTAGGTCAAAGGTAAGCACTCTAAGCAGCTTCCTTGCTCAAGATTGCTACAACTTTCTCTGTTATGTTCATTCACAATAAAGGCAATAGAACACTTGCAAGAAAAAGCATAACATTTATGACAAACAAGATGACACATAATAATCATGATGTGTACAAGGTAACTGTCCATTCATAACAAACATTGCAGCTTTCATGACTCAACAAATTAACACTGATATAAGTGTAAGGCTAATAAGAAACGATGAAATAGATGTGTTGAATTTAAGGAAATCTATACAGCTTAGGCAACAAGAGAAAATCTTGATACAATGCTCCAAAGTAATGTCTTGATAGGATAAGTTCACTCATGCATTACTTCGTTATTTGAAATGTTTAAGTTGATATTATGTCCTTTCCATATAAATTTGTAATGAATCTTAAAGGCACTAACAAGCAATTTAGGTATATTAATCCATGAAGACAAATTGTTAATGTTATTGCGCATGTCGAGACCATACAACACGAAAATCGAAACGTTCCAAGCACATGCACTCAGGTGCAGTCATTTCTAATGGCTCAACCAATAAAAACAATTTAGCACATACGCAGCATCACTTCTATAAAAAAATTTATGAGATTGGTATTATATAAATGTCCACATACATCCACAGTAACTTTCATACATGCAACACCACACATTCCCTCCAAAGCTCTCAAATTCTGCATGATATCACGATTACCTTCTCATTGATTTCTAAAACTAATTCAAAAACAAATAACAAAATATTCTCAAACATTAAGCCTTCAATTGCTTAAAATTGCTGAGAATGATTGACTCAAAGAATCTGTTGCCCGAGAAAATGCAGATCAAGGTGACTCAAAGCGACTTGCGATAAAACAAAGTGCATACAATAATTGCATTTAAAAGGCATCAATTGGATTTAGAAAAGGGACTTATCTATAAAATATACTTCCAACAAACGGGTTTCCCCATGGAGATTCAAAATAAGCTTAAGGCCGGTAACTTGCTCGAGGCACGTTTGAGTTGATGGCCATAGTACCCCGGCCGATAGCCACCACAGGACCAGGCACAGCTGGGACCCGAGCAGGATGGGGTGGTGGAAGGTAGGGAGAGGCCACTGGGTTCTGATGATGATAAGGGCTTGAGATCGTTGGGTACTGATACACACTTGTTGGAGGGAAGTTATAGTTGGGAACAACTGAATACAGTCCATTGGAAGCAACTGATCCTGGGGTTCCACCCATCACAAATGAGAAACCCTGCTGTGGAGCAGCACCAATTGGCCCACTGACATAAGGCCGAGGTACAAGTTGGGTCACTGGTGCTGAGGGTGGAGCCACTCCCATTGGCTGGTATGTTATGCTTGGAGAAGCCACCAAAGTTGGTCTTACGCCAATCTGATACGGAGCCAACGCCATTGGCGCCATCAGTGGCTGGCGGTAGAACTGTGCTATTGACTGACAAGATGGAAAGACGACTTGAGAGACAGGTGATGGTCTCATCGAATGACCCATGTGAGATGCTGGAGGAGGCACAGCTGTAAGAGAAGGTCTGGCGAAGACTGTTGATCCGTCTGGACCTACTGCTATTCTTGATGTAACTGTACCATCTACTGGCTGGTAGTAGTAAGCCATTCTGCAACAAAAATATGCAGCTAGTAAATATTTACACACCAAATGTTGAAAGTAGTCCTATGGTTGTATGGAGGATGCTCTACAGCTTTCTCAGCAGCCGGTACTAGGTGCGGGAGCTGTCTTCCACATGCCATCAGATTCTGACAGATTGGCATCAAGACTTATGTTCTCTAAGGCTTATCCGGCTTGCTAGTTGTTCTCGAGGCGCCCTTGTAGCTGTATGGTTGCGTAAAGGCGCTATGTAAATTGTGGTAAAAATTATTATTACACGGGCCTTTTGCCTCAGGTACAAACGTAAATTAATATCCATTATCAACGTTTTGATCTACATATGGATGCCACAAACGTACGTGATTGCGTTTCCAGTCGTCTTCAGATCAGAAAACAAATCTAAAACACTTGGTGATTGTGTTCAGGAGTTCCAAAGACTCTAGACTGATTTCATTAGCAATTTAGCATCCATAGTATGTTCCGTCGGAAGGAATATACCACTTCCAGTAAAAAATATACGCTTAATGAAAGCCAGTATCTTGCTTCATAGTTCTACCTGTTCAATGGCTTCGACACCAGGTTATAGTTTGTGTTCTGTCAAAATACCCCGATGTAGTAAACTCAGGGCCTTCTGTAAATCGTTGTAATATCGAAACAGCGAAACGTTTTCAATAAAGAAGATTATTTCAGCAAACGCATAAGCGTAAACTTTGTTTAATCCCCATAATAACGGAAATCACTAGCCACCACAGACAAAATAGAGGGTCTACCAACCACTTACGTCATGCAAATCGTGGCGTCAGCTAGAATGTACCATAGATATAATTAAGTTTATAACCCTTGATACAACAAGCAGTCAAATTTCTGATGCCAACAATCCCAACATAGCGTGCAAGAAATGATAGATATCTATAATAGCATTAAATGTTAGCCAGTAACGTCATGAGTTATTTATAAATCGCTACTTTGAACCTAAGCGCAAGTACCAGCTGCTTCGGGCGCACTACGTCGGATCGGAAGGGTTGTCCAGAGATAGGCCTAGATTCCGCCCGAGTACCATTGAGAAAACAGTGCTGTTATACTGTGCATACAATAATTGCATTTAAGAGGCATTAAATGTATGTATGTATATATGTATGTATGTACATGTATGTATGTACATGTATGTATGAATGTATGTATATTTGTATGTATGTTTGTATGTATGTTTGTATGTGTGTATGTATGTATGTTTGTATGTATGTATGTATGCATGCATGTCTTCATGTTAGCCTATTCACTTATTTTTTATGTTGAATTAATTGGTGACATCATACATATTGGCAATCTTGCTGCTGATACCGCTGGGTATTGGAGGGATGGGGACCAGAGGAAGGGAGGGAAGGAGGTCGGTCATCAAGACTGTATAGGACAAATTTTAATGATCCTTGGGTCAAGTAAAAAAAATATTCAAGTTGAAACCAAGTCCTTCACATTTAAAAATGTGCCTGTTGCTCTTGCTATTTCTCAATGTACACGATTTTGAGTTTAATGCTAGAAAGTCTGATTATTATACAGGCAATCAGGTACAACATTTATTCCAAACAACGCATGTCAAAAACCTCACAGAACTCTCCCTGAACTATAGGGTGCCATGTAATACAGTTGGGGAAAATCTTCAGATGTTTGCATTTGCTTATATAGCGTGGAAATTAGTACGTACATGTATGTGGGACAGGGCACCCGATCAGTCGAGTTCTCGACTTGTTGCGCTGAGAGACAGGTTCAAGTCTTCCCCGAAATGGTTACTTTGCATGGACTGAGCAATGAACGAACAAACAATAATGAGATAATAAAAATGGTAATAATGATTCAATTCTGTATAGCAACTACAATAATAGCAATAATGATAATAGTAACAATATACCACTACTACTATTACTACAACTACTACTACTACTCCACCTTCCCCTACTACTACTACTACCACTAGTAACTAACCTGTGAAAACTAGTGAACCTGCAGGGCTGTCTGACATTCATCTGTGTAATTTTCAATGCCACACAAAATTGACTATTAAGGGTCAAGTAGGACAAATGGTCCTAGGTGGAGCTTTTATAACTGCATATTGGGTGATAATTCATATATTAAACTAGAATTATTATTTTTATTTTATACATTAACATTTATTAGTATGTATGTATAGATCTGGACTTTTATAAAGCACAATTTAGAACCCATCAGTAGTGAAATGGTAAACACAGGCAAGAAAATACTTCATAACAAACATTTAATGTAAATGTGTGTAATGCATAGAACAGTACGAGCAACGATTAGATAGACTAAACAAATTAATACATAAAAAGCTATGAAAATTGGTGAATGTTTATACACTTATAACTCAATTAACTGAAATGTGTAATTAAATGTACTAACACTTCACTATTTCTTAATTAATGTCCAACACCGCATAGAGTAAGGTGATGACAAATAATGCCAACTTTGTTTAATGGCTAAATATCGAATACATGTTTTTATGTTCAAAAATTTTTCTAGAATATTCATGCAGACAAGGTGTTTCCACAAATCCATCAGATAAAACTGTTTCAGGTTAAAGTTCCCAGGATACAACTATTACAATATCATGGTGTAAGGTTTCTTATTGTGAACATCCTTTCTGCTTATTTGACTTCTCAGAAGGTGATGACAAATAATGCCAACTTTGTTTAATGGATAAATATCGAATACGTGGTTAATTAGATCGATGCCAAGTAATGCCAACTTTGTTTAATGGCTACACATGAAATACATGTTTTTATGTTCAAAATTTTTTCTAGAATATTCATGCAGACAAGGTGTTTCCACAAATCTATCCGATTAAACTATTTCAGGTTAAAGTTCCCATGTTGCAATTATCACAATATTATGGTGTAAAGTTTCTTATCGTGATTCATGAACATCCTTTCTGCTTATTTGACTTCTCTGAAAGTGATGACAAAAAGAGAGGGACCGTTTCCAGTTCCTTACTTAAAGTCCATCAACAGTACCTCATTCCGCAGGCTATTGTAGTGCAGAAATTTAGGATGTGCCCAGAGTTTGCCTTACTTTTTCTTCGGAACAGTAACATCCAGAGGTTTAAGCTCAGAATTCAGAAGCTGAAAGGTTCTTTCCTGGTTGACCATAAATAGTCTACCATTGCTGTCAGCATATGCAACATCTGCTGCCAGAAGTGATGACTGATATTGCTTAACAATATTCCCATCCAAGTCGGTCTCCGTTAATTGTTTCTTAAACTCGTAGTTTAAGGAAACGAAGACATGGCTTCCATTTGGTTTGGGGATGATGCATGAGACATAGAAAAGATCCAGAGGTAATTGGATTTGCTGCTCCAAGGATCTATCCATTTTGTAGATACTGATAACTTCATCAGGTCTTTCCGTTCTTGAGATGACGAGGCAGCCCTTCGCAGATACACACATGCCATATTTATCTTTCGGCAAATCACGGATCCCTGGTGAAATAATAAACTGCTGTTGATCATCTTTTGTGATCTTGTCAACTGCATTGATTCTCGAACTTCTCCCTTTGATGTTCAAAAGATAAACACAATTTGACAGGTTGCAGGCCACTATGTCCACTGGGTGTAAATCATAGTCACGTGTCTGTATGACATGCTTGACTTCGTGCAGGTTGTTACGGTCGAATACATTAATGAAGTCGTCACGAAAGCTGCAGTGTATGTAAAGGTCGTCTTTCGTCGTAGCCATGGAAACAGGTGAACCACAGAATGCCAAGTTAATCTTATCGCTCATTTCCATATGAATTGGCGCAGTATCTCAATACACAATTTCTATGTTATGCGGCCATGCAACAGAAATGAATGCAGCATGTTAAATAGACCCTTTTAGAGTGGATAACACTTTAAAACCTTAATGACGACAGACACCTGGAAAACAAACCATTGCAATTCGTCATTAAGTGATAAAAGCACCACGTAGGCTAAATGTCTGGTTGCTTGGATACACAATTAAACAATAGTTTTGCAAAAAGATCAACTGTACATTTGCATATGATATTCAAAGTATGGCATAACAGCGCATGATAAACTCGAAAGTTTTCGTGTGCACTTTGATATAGGAACAGTCTACAGATGGATGCAATCATCACCGTTGTCCAAATCGCAAAGCCAATACATGCTTCTGGGCACGTTTTCTTGTTCATCTGCTTCTTCCTCGACATTATCCACTGGTCATTGGAACTGATCTGGAGCCATTGAATATCCACATCGCCTACTCTATCGCCTACTCTATCACTCTGAGTCATGCAAACAACCTTCTCTGTAATTTCGTGAAGCGGAAAACCCTCAGCTAACAGCATGATCCAATGTGTTATCGCTATCCTCCGATCAATATATAATTATTATAGGATGTTTTAATTCAATGCAGTTGTTGAGATTCTCATCTGATTTGAATCAAATTTCTATTAGCGATGAAGTAGGCGGCACTGTAGGCATACTGTTTAACTGAAACGGAACCTTCATAGGTTGACAAGTGAATATCAGTAAAGACCTTGTCAGTAAACGACAGCAAAGTGTCGCAATCATAGACATCATATATTACGAATTAGAAAACAATTGCTATTCGTAATTAAAGAGTGGACGTAAGACTCTATATGTAGGCTATTCTTACCCAGACAGCCACGACTCGCAGGGCCCAGTGTCTGCCGATTATTATTCCCCACATCGGCCCTTCTCGGGTTGTCAACACGATTTTTGCATCGATTTGCTCATCTAGGCGGTAGAGGGCCGACGTTGTGGGCCCGCATCTGAACGACGGCGTCTGCCGGCATTATTTCCTCCGCCTTATTATGCCCTAAGCGGTGCCCAGGGTGCGCCCCCAGAGGGAAACTGGATGACCCATTGTGGATCAGCCCAGACAAGAACAATGCAACCAGCGCGTCGGTATGATATAGGGCCGCTGGCGGGAATTCCTTCCCCGCTGTAGGCGCGATGAAGGTATATCTGTCTTTAACCATTGCTGTGCCTGCAGTTTGCCCACACATGCCACAGTACGCTCTATGAATGTGGAGCGTTGGTCCGCTAGTGGAAAATCATCGCCCGCTGTGGGCGCGATGGAGGCATATGTCTTTACAACGACTATGCCTACAATATTCCCCTATAGGCCCAACGAGTGAGGAGCGTCGGTGTAATTGGGGCCGCTCTAGTGTCAAATCATCGCCCGCTGTGGGCGCTATGCAGGACTATCGGTATCAAACCTTCACTTTGCCTACAGTATGCCCACGCAATTCCACCGTGGGCTCTACGAATAAAGAGCGTCGGCGTTGATACTAGTGGAAAATTACCACCAACTGTAAATCTGGTTGTACATGATTGTCAGGTCAATTCCCGTATAGTTGGCATTTCTGATCTCAAAAGTAAATAATATCACCCATACTGCACACTTATGAGATTAGAATGAATAACATAGCTAATGCATGAAAGAGAAAAAACTAATCAAGTTTGTTTGATAATAATTTTTAATGAAGATCGCACCATTCATTGTATCACAAATAGAAAAAAATGGCAACATCCAACTTATACCAGTAAAATACGAAGTTCAAGTATGTCAACATTAGAACTTCTGAAATATCTAAACAATTACAACAATCAATATTCAGAAATACTTTTCACACACAACACGAACAGTTTTGATTGTATACATATATATATATATATATATATATATATAATCTAAATTTTCAAAATGAGATGAAACATGAATTAGGCTATATAATAGGCTATATGAGATCACATACGATTATTGGAATGCAGGATGATTTGCATGTTCATCTACCTATCCTGTGCTTTACTTTCTGGCTGCATACATCCTTTCCTTTATTTGCATATCCCTTTACACCTTCTTTTTCTCATAGTTAAAAACTGTAATTGGCTAAGCGACAGGCACATTTTTACAACATCCAGAAATATCAGCTTAAGAAGAAAATTTTCTGTGGTCTATGATAAGCAGTAGCTACGAAATGCTCATATCAAAGTGCTACGGAAGTTTCTTGATACAATGCTACACAGACTACAAGATCATGATCACAAAATATGAATTATGATGACGATGAAGTAAAATCATTATCCAAAAATCACGATTACAACATTAATAGTCACAATAAAAGTAAGGAAACAGCAGCTCTGTACAAATGGCATTTATGATACATCACATCTGAACAAGCAACATATTACAATACACCCTAGCATGTAGAAGATCCAACAATTGCAAGTCGCCCTGTTGTAAGCAGTGATTTTTGTCCAGATGACTGTGATAAACAGAAAAAGGTATTCCAGGTATAAAATCATAACTTTTTTTACATAAATATTTAAGGAACTTTGCATTAGCCATGTTTTGACTCATATACATTTCAGCAATGATATCTCACCAGCTTGAACCATTGAGCCACAAACTTAAAATATAACTGTAAATCGCCTAATAAGTTAGTTGCCGGCAAACGCATTGCTTGTTACCCTCCATTCTCCAGGCTTGGGAGTGGTCCTGTCAGAATACAAACCATTTACATATGCCTAAAATGAAAATGAATTGATATGCACCAGCTTGTACATATACAGAGCACACGCATTTGTCTTAGACATGTGTATTTCATTAATTCACACTTGGGTTGAATGTGGACTCCCTTGCACAAAAAGCTTCAGTTAAAAAGCAGACCCTTGAAGATTTCCAGCTACACAAAAATTAAGAAAACCTTCTCTATAAGCAGAGGCAAATGACCAAGCAGCTCAAGCTGAAAAATTGTTACAGGACTGCTGCTCCATTACAAGTGAAGAACAGAAACAGTATCTGCTGCTAGTTGTCTCAAGCCACAGAGCTAAGTACACAGAAGCCACAGTTGATACTGCATCGCCACGATTTCAGTGACAAGTTGCTGCCTGTTGGTGATGATATTCCGAATAGGACAACTAAATGGGAGAGCAAAACAGATGAAATATTTGTTGTAAAGGCCGACAAATCACATCGTTCATTGTGACAGTCAAAACGTATGACTAATATGCAGCTTTGCAAATGTAACAAAATGACATTCAATGTTATTTCCACATGCTCGATATAATTCATTCAGCAAATAAATTACAAGTTCATGCACTTGAATTACGCTTATGCATTGGTCTAGATCAGTGTTTCTCAACCTTTTTCGACTTGTGGCCGCTTTTATTTAGTTGAGGACATGACTGACTACAAGGTCAAAAATGATTATTTTCAATTATTACAGATTTTCTTAGAATGGAATCAAATGACACATGGAAAAATCCATGTTTTTAATTAGTGTTATTCAGTACTTTTTGAGGAAAAAATCTGCTAATATGCAGCCGGAACGCACTTGCATTGTTGAAAAAAAAATGACATCAAAATTAGCTACCAAATAAAATTAATTTCATAGGACAAAATGATCACAATCACCAATAAATTTTATAATGTGAAAAATTGAAATTGTAAAGTGTCATTTCAAACTACAAAGTTTTTGCAAAACTACTAGTTTAATATCAGTAATTGATAAAAGGTGCCAGAACGCCGTATTGGCACGTTTCACAAAAAAGCACTGGTAATATTTATTTAAAGCTTAATAACTTGATACTTTAAAAATCATTAATATGCGATTTATGTTGCTGAATATTGTTAGCAAGTTTTTCAATGTTCAGTTGAAGGTTAGTTGTAGCCAGAATCATTAGTCCATTCAAATTGGAATCATTGAGCCGTGATCTGTTGCTCAACGATAGAGCCTCGTTCCTCCTCGTTGGATTCATTACCATGCTGATTGGACATGTGAAAACAATGAACAACTTTTGAGCATCGTCGTAATGACGACATTTTGTAATGTCACTTTTCTTTCGACCTCTCTCGCCATTGCATGTAGAAGCCACGATTTTATTTTTTCTTTGACTCCTTGTTGGTCGCTGAGGCAGTTGGTTCATTGATGCCACAACGGAATCTGCAGCAGTAATAACAAAAGCACATAAATTAAAAATTGGTCACACAAAATGCACAATTAACATCCCATAGAAAAAAAGACATTTACGACTCACGAGCGGGTAATGGTTGCAATCGAAAACACAACTTGGCCAGGCAGCTACATATCTGCATATATGTATTTCAATGCAGCATTGCAGAGGTAACCAAAGCCGCCAGTCCCACAAGTATTAAGATACATGACCATTCTTCAGTATCCCATCAATCAATCTATTTTAAAAAAGAATGAAGTTGATTAACCTGAGAGCCTGCATAAATGGCACTGCCATATTCTAGATGAAAACATGCATTAACATAGAAGCAGCTTTAGCAGACAGCAACTGGCATATATTATGGATATGGCACAGATGATAAATGCAGATTCAACATGCTGTCCTCGCTGGCTCAGAGAAGATTAATACTTGGTTGTGTGTAATACTCAAATCAAGCACCGAAGAGGCGAGACATTTGGAAAATGAAATGGCAAGGTTATCTTTTGGAGATGAAAATTATTAGCAACCCAGACCAGTTGAGCCAGAGGCATTAAAATGACATCCATGCACAAAGGACCTTTGATGCCTCAATCAATTTCTCACCAAAGTAGATGGCCACTAACGCCTTGAAATTAAACATATACGCGTGCATTTTGTCAACATACTGAAAGCGACAAAAAGAAAAGAAAACAGAACATTATAATATGAATATAGAAGATCAGACTTTGACAACCAGTAACGAAGTCATGGAATTCGAGTTTTAACCCCAACGTGCAGGAGAGTGAATGATCAGTCCTTACCAACTTATCTTGCTCCCAGCATTGCTCAGAATTTAAATTGCAAGGTATGTCATTGTACTTAGATTGCAGAGTGCTTGCGGTACAGACATATGCGTATCTCAGCGAGCATTTAAATAGCCAGCATCAGAGTTAACAGTTCAGCATGTCAACCATCGAGCATTCCGGTCTGTATTCACAGTCACCATGTAACAACCTTCAGCAAGTTCTTTATTCACAATTGCACAGTGCCACCTATGTTCTGTCGTATGACCGTGTGTGCAGTTGCTAACTTTTGAATGAAGGCGTTTGGAACCCATTTATATATCATACAAACCATTGACATGCAAAAAATAACACGGCTGCATGCACCCTAAACATAGCCTTAGTGACTCATTTATTATTATAATTATTACTATTATTTTTATTAACTGGTAAAGTGCTGGCGTCAAATCCAAAACAAGAAACAACTGATAGGGTTGCCAGATACCTTTTCTGAAAATACTGGACACCTTCCCAATCCCACCCTTCCCGGATATCACGCAAAGCGGGGGAGGGGTACGAGAGTATTACCCATGGGAAAATTGTGTATATTGTTATATTATTGTTATCAGTGCATTTTTTTAAAATAGGAATCATAGGATTGATTGTGTTTCATGGGCTTCCTCACAGGGAGGGGTTAAAACCGTAAAAAACCCTCTCTGAACCCTCCCCATCGGGCCATCACAAACGCCCCCAAAAGCTCTGAACGGTTATTACTCCTAAACACTATTACTCTGTGGAGTCAAAAGTCAGGAAACTGGTTAAATACATGAGTCCTCATTCCGCCGCCCCCCATTTTCAAAACCCGTTCTGCTTCCCTCGGGGCTTCGTGGGCAGAAAATGAATAAGACTTAGACTATTATTATAAGACTTGAAGTAAATAATAAGAGAATAGTTCTAAACTTCTAATGCAATACTATTTAAAGTCTATAATTTGCAATTTGCAAATTTAATGAACATGCTGCAAATGAATGATAAATTAAAATGTTAAAAACGTGTGTAATCAAGTGTTTATTGTATTCTACACACACGCACATTATCATGTGACATAATGTTCTTCAAGAGTTGTTAAATTTGTTCTGCTATTTGTTCTGAATTGTTCATATTATAGTTTACTTTTTACTTGTATAATTATATTTACTATTAGACTCAACTGCTTTCAGTAGTTTTTTGTTTTTTGAAATGGCATCTTTGAATTCTGTGCAATTATAAGGTATATTAAAAATATAAAAAGTTCACTTCTGACGGATTCAACACATAAGCGATTCCTTTCGTCTGTCCACACATTCCCCATCACGCTGAAAATTCTCTCAACATTTGCATATCCGAGTTGTTAAATTTAATATAGGTGGATAGCAGCAAACGACGAAATGAGCCAATGGCGTTCTCGCCGGATGTGACACGTTACAAATACCAACTCAACTTACTCAAGTGATAGATGGCGACACAAAAATTTTAAGCAAAGAGTTATGTACCAGGCAGTTCGACAGCCCAGTCACAGCTGCCTAAGTGAAATCGACGATAAATAAGAAGACAACAACAACAAGCGTAGTTCTTTAAGAAATTTTGATTTTTGAAAAAAATAATGTGTAAATAATAAAACGAGCACGAACACAAACAGAAATTGAGAAAATTTTAGAAAAACCGGACATATACATGTCCGGTATTTATTTTTATTTTATCCCGGACAGTCTGCTCAAATACCGGACTGTCCGGTTGAAAACCGGACATCTGGTAACCCTAAACATGAGTGATGGTGCTCAGCAAAAGTAGCGGGCCTGGAATTAATTTAAAAAAATGCAGTAAATGTTTTTGTATGATGATCTGGGGATAAATTTAGAGCCGTCTTTGGGTGGAAGGACATGATTGCGTGCTCTAGGTCTTAATTTGTGAATGGACTAGGGAGGCGTCGACGGAGTGGAGGTAGGACGAAGAACATGCTTGAAGTTGTGTAAAATGGAAAATAAGTTTGGCATCTGCTATATTTTGTTTGCGAGTTCAGGGACTGTTGGGAAGGATTGTTCTAAGTAATCTAGGCGTTTGGATCTTCTTAGCTTGTAGGCCTATTATCCCTGTTATGAGTCTTTCCAGGCGCTCTTCATCAGATGCTAGGGTTAGACTCCACCAGGATAGGGAGGCATATAAATTTAGCAATGGTAGTGGCTTTGCTTATGTAATTAATGGAAGAGGAATAGTAGGTAATAGCTAGGCCTATCTTGATTTATTCAGTGTCAGAATAATAATCGTGGATTCGTGGTTACCGGCTTGATAATCATGAACGCTTAGTGAAAAAACAAAATTGGCTGGTAGGCCTATAGTCAGATGATTCTGAACAATTTGAAAGGATTGATTCGTGGGGACTCCTGCCCGCTTCGACTGAATTGATTTGTAGGCTACAGCAAGAGTGACGCGAAGGCTGAGGATGAGGTCATAGCCATTGTAAATGAGGAGGTGGTGGAACTGTAGGACGAGCATTTCTCCTACCACAACCTATGGAGCTCCAGTAGATTATTATTATTATTATTATTCAACAGTTTAACGACATCTTATAGCAACACAGGCTGTTGACGTCTTCAGAATTTGTTACATTTCAGTTCGATTTCGTATTTAGTTTTAATCCTTTATCTTTATGTTGTCTTTCTTTCTTTAGTCTTTCTGTTTTCTTACTTCCTTTTGTGTTGTTCTTGATTCCATTTCTGCATGACTGGTTGCTGAGACAGCAATATTGGATATATGGTTGTTGTAGGTATTTCATAACATATAAATGATTATTACATTTTATTCCTACATATATAAAGTTACATATTGTATAAATGTATATATAAACATACAATGCACACACATACATATGTAAAATTTATTCATGTGGCCATATAGCTTCCTTTTTTGTTTGTGAAGGCTCTTTTTTGACTGCATCGGTTCTTTTCTTATTTCAGTTTTGTTTTCCATGAAGGTTTTTTCCATCTTATTTACAGGGCATCAAAACAATTCCATTACATCAATGTCAAACTATCTATATAGTTATCTATAATGTTAACAAGTAATATTCAATATTAACAGCACATCATTTATAGTATAGGATTATAGACAATATTCAATAATCCAAATCAACGTAACAACCAAAGGAATAATAATAAATCCAGACATTCAGGATTACAAAATAAACGAATTAATATCAACTTAACAACTAAAGTATCAACAATAAAGCCATACATTCATCATCACAAAACAATCCAATTAATATGTTGTGTCCAATTGCTGGTGTTTAAAATAGTTTATGAAATGGTTTTTGCAATATCCAGTACGCTCCAGAAGAAACCGATCGATGGTGACGCAGGAGAGCCAAGAAACAAATTCAAACATGAAATAGCTTGAGAAGTTTTTTGTATAATTCATGCATGAGAGTATAGAGGCAATTAGTCAAATTAAATTGACATAATCATAATTAATAGGCAGATATAATGAGCACAGTTTCGGTTCCAGGTAAATTGCCCCATGGTCAGACATTTGAAGTATAGATAGACATGTCAATGTTAGCCCATAATATCCTTCAGATGTAGGCCTATGGACCTAGTGTAACTGTTAGAAGCAGTAAGCCTAATGTCCCTCAGTCTGAGACGGGAATCAAATTAAATGAAGGGATAGTGAATTATCTCCAATTTATTGACAGTGTTGGCTCCTGTAGAGCTACAGGATATAAACTAAAAAGTTAGACACCGATTGATGAACGCAGAGATAAACAAAACAATAGTGATCGTAAAGACCAAACAGACAACCAGAGCCGTATAGTCAGTATGAGGCAAGACGAGGCGAGTGCCTCGGCATAACTCTCAAGGCACCGCACATAAATATCCTTTGTAAGTTATCAATCGTAACTAACAACGCTAACAAATTGTATGCTGCATGAGTCAATGGCACTCTTCAGCTTTTCAACCGACGACGACATAGGCCTACATAGTACACCCGAAAAAGGGAAATTATGTGGCCAGTGGCGTAGGCAGGATTTCCCCAAAGGGGGGGGGGGTTATTGTAGGCACTTTTGGGATAGTCCTTTTTCCCACTAGATCTACAATAAATTAGGGGGCTCAATGAGCCAGAATTTTTAAAATTTTTAGCCTTTTTTGCACTGAAACAGCTTGTTTTGTGATATTTTAAAATATAAATCCTTTTTATTAAAATCGTCTAGGGCGCATAGCTAGTGATTTTATAACAATGGACAATAAATTACAGACATATACTCAAGCTTTAAATTTGATATGATTATAAAATAGCCCTGCCTATGCAAATCAGTCTCAGATTTTCTTTTCTTAACATCTTAGTAGGCTAATATACGTCTTCTGATTATCAGTAGAAGTTAAGTTTTCTTGTCATTAGGGCCTATCTTATTTATTCATTCCTTAATCATAATGAATATTGGTCTTAACTTGCTTGGCTTCACAGAACGAAATCTAATCTTCGCTTCCTTAGTAGTTCATTGATTATTTCGTCGGTTGTTGGGGTCATTTCGCGGTGAAAAAGAACGCTCACTTGCACAGATGGAAACAGGCAGTGTAATGTTGCCAAAATTTGAAACAACTTTGTAATATTTGGATGAACTGTTGAATGACACAAATACATTGCGCCCAAAGCATTTTTTGGCACACTAGGCCTACCAGTTTCTTTGCGTGAAAGACGACGGTACCACTGCCTTAGCTCTGTCATTAATGAATCCAAATACGTTGAGCCATTGCTTGTGGAATTATCGCTTTGTTTAGTGCTATTCTTGCCCCAACATCTTACAGCAAGAGATAACAATGTTTAGTTAAACTTACCACAGCACCTTCCAGCGAGAGATAATTCTGCTTACCGATTTTATAGTTGATCCACTATATATAATGCAGCAATTTATATAAAAAATTATTTATCATTTATACTCAACTGTTTTAAACTTCTGAACACTCAACTTGGTATAATGCGTCCAATGATCACGTCTAAGGATGAACTGATCTAAATGCATAAGTCTCTCTTTCTATCTATTTATATATATATATACATTAATTAAATACATATGCGAACACCCATTTTATATATATATATATATATATATATATATATATATATTATAGTACGCATAGGGCCTATGACAGCTGTCTTATATCCCTGTCCTATATCCGAAAATAATTGAATGATACATTGCGCTTGTCACATTATAGGCTAAGTTCTGCTTCATTTACACCCTGCCAGAGTGACTCTGGTATACGGTATCGGGTATGCATCAAATCTATGCCACAGCCGTTGCCTCCGTGGAGTCGGGGCGTATGCTGCACTCGGTGAACTGTGTCTGTTATTCTTCTAGCGGGGGCACGGTCCCAAAATTATCCCAACTTATTCTGTAGGTTGTTGCTAAAAATATTTTCAACTACGCCAATGGGGGGGGGGTTTAACCCCCTAAACCCCCTTGCTTACGCCACTGTATGTGGCTCAAAGTTACGATGGTGAGCAAATAATGTACATTGGCGCCGTTTACCATCCACCTATACGCCTATTTACACCACGGACAAACTCACCGCATGCATCGATTCGACACTAGAGGAGATCAACGCCAAAGCAAAGAATCATTGCGGGGATTTCAATCAGCTGCCATCATCCAGAATCCTTGGTATGGCCCTATCTTGCACACATTGCAGACAAGTCAACAATACCTTCGTCAATCACAATATTTAACTCGCATTAATTAGTGGCATCTTTTCATCATGTCTGATAGCAGCTATTTGGCTTTGAACCATACTGTTTCATGGACAATAATAGTTCCAAAAATAACGGAGGCAATACCAGGTATGCAACTTTTTAGTTTAATTTATGTTACTATTCACTTCAATTCTACACAAACTCTTACATACTATGGGCTGCTGTAACTGCAGCCCAGTAATTCCAACATTCCACCAATATGACTGTTACGCTTCATTATGATGCCATGATCGCAAAGTTACAATTACAACGAGGCCTGTTGTAGCACAATTCATAATGCATCTTGCAAAAAATTGGAAGAAATATCTGTTTAACAGCCTTGCATTTCTATTGCCAGCATACTGTATTTATTAAAGATAGAAAATAATTTGGCCAGCTCATGTCTACATGTGCAGCGGTGACCTAATTTGTTGTGCTAGAAAAGGTGCAACACTGCAGAGGTAAATTCACACAGCTTCCATTATAGGTTAATATGTTGGAAATTTTCAGCCATTTACAAATGGACCTATGTACAGTTTTTTACATTGAAGTAAGAAGAAGACTAAACATCAAAGAGAATATCATGCAAGCCATAATCCAAAAAAAATTGGGACTAATTGGACACATTTGTAGAATGGATAGTGAGAGAAAAATAAAGAGTGTAATGACAGGAATTATGGAAGAAACGAGAAGAAGAGGAAGACCTTGTAGACAATGGCTAGATGACATTGAAGACTGGTGTGGAACCGATATACATAACTCATTACAGCTTACCCAAGACAGAGGAGCATGGAGAACAATGGTCAAACGTGCAGCTGACACCTATGCATTTTCAGCCCATGGATCCTGATGATGATGATAACTATGTACAGCAACTTCCATATCCTTGATACTTAAAACCTAAGAAAAGGAGAACTCTCTAGTCTACATATAATACTGGCCTAAGTATAGTCTAAACTCAAAAAATATCCAACAAAAGATCATTATTTTTATTGTAAAGAAGCTTTTAACGTTTGCTTGCACTTTCAACTGACCGTGTGCATTTGGAAGCAGACCTATAAGGCGCATGAAACACACTTGCTTAAAAAACTGCTAGGATACGAGTTTCAACCTAATGAGGCAACCAACAGTGATGTCAGGTTTCACAGGGTTTGCAGTAGTTTGTAGCACCCCATAGTTTAGCGAATAAGTCCTGGTCTTCCATTGTTAATGTTCGCACTGTCCTCAAGCCGCAGTTCTTTTATTTCTTTAATGTGATATGACATCAGTTTCATTCATTTGTTCAAATTGTTCGTCCTCACCTTTGGGCAGCTGAGTGGCAGCGGCAAGAGCATGGCTATAAAGAGAGGTAGCACTATTATGACCAGTGTTAGAATTCCCCGTGAAATCTCTGTGTCTTCCACTTGGAGGCTGGAGTCAGACAGATGTAGCAATTTCCTAACAATACATGGAATGATATAATCACAATATTTTCTCAGCACATCTGAATTCAGCTTCTATGCCTGTTATCCATCTATACAGCCCAGTGAACCAAAGAGGATAGTTATCTCTTTGTCTCATAACCAAAGTCTGTTCATCTCATCTGTTGTTGTTGCTGCTGTTCCTGTTGCACCCTTTGGATGGTTTCATCTTCATCTGTTGTGTTTAAGGAACTGAGTGAGCCAGCTAAGCTTCCGGAGCCCTCATACGCATACTCTCGAACACTGTCGTATGGAGGAGCGTTGGGGTCGTGATCTGCTTCCCAGAGGTGTTGTTTCAAGCAGGCAACTAGATCGGCAGCATCAGTATATTGCATACCTAAAAACAATCAAATCAGTTTCCCTCTTAAGCTACCATCTCGATTCGTCATCATTGCACAGAATTCAGATATTTTAACAGAGATATACATTCATATATTTCTTTAGTAGCTTAAATGATATCTGAATTTAAATGGACTTGGAATTGCCGAGCAGAGACCTACATGTATGTACACAGAAACCAAATCATACACACAAAAATTCAATCACAATCCAAAAGGTATTTCTTCAAAAGAATAGATAATGCAGCATAAATACACACCTATGTCTCGATCTATGGCTTTACTCCTGACGACCACGACATCACCATGACAACCTGTGCCAATTGGTTTCCTCAGTTTATTTATGTCATAGACATCCTGGTCTTCCTCTCCTGAATAATCAACACAACCTGCCTATTGGCTGTGTAACTGAATTCAATAAAGAAATTATTAGCACATTAAGACAGCACACAAAAGTCATTTTCTAAAAGAATGACACAGCACAGTGTGCACAGATCTTGAAGACTAAATAAGCCAAGCTACTACTCGCAAGGTCATAGATTTTGGTAGGAAGACTTTACTGAAAAATAACACCTATTATGAAAGATGCCTCTAACATGAAGCAAATAAATATACATGTATATTGTTATTACATCTGTTTGTATCTTCATGCTTACATTATTATAATCACTAACAGTTTTAATGCGTGCAGTATCACACAGAAATGCAAATAGAGGCAGTCACCAGGTGGAGAGCTGTTAGACATCCAAATTCTTAAAAGCCAAAGAGAAATAGTGTCTCTTACAAACAACCAAAAGATATGGTGGTCTGTCTGGTTAAGTAAACAGTAAACCCATATGAAATAAGAAAGTAAGTAAGTATTTTCTTTAATGAAACGTCTGCAAGTGCACAACATGTACAGAACAATTTACAAGTAAAATCAAAAACATTACATTCTATCATAAGCATACAAATTAATCTAATGAAAAATAAGAATACAAGAGCGTGAGTTGTACAGCTCATCTCGATTCATAATCTAATCTGTCTTATCAAATGATCTATAGCACCATTATGAAAACGCCCAATTGCTGGTCACTTCACGGAAAATTTAAATAAAGTGACAATACGTTGGAGAAGCACGGTTGAAAATGCCTCCAATAGGTCAACATTGCCAGCAATGAAGGGCTTTCAGAAAGTGGGAAAGTCATTTGGCCAATAATGTGGAGGTAGGATTTCATATTAGCAGGTGTGTATGAAGGGGAAACAGAATATCATTACGATGAAACGTCATCAAAGATTTAAAGGTTGGAAAGAGGTCATCTTTAGCACAAACTTCCTTCAATATCTGGCTGTCCATTTCAAACTTATGGATTTGAAAACAATGGTTGCCCCAATCTCAAAATCATGCTGACAACCATGTTAAACACAACTTCAGTTATTTATTCTTGCAGGTACTACTGGTAATGTGCCTACCAACTCCCTCTTCATCATAGTGTATGATGTTTTCCCTGACATCATCAAATGGATCAACTCCTGATGTATACGAATCCATCTGACGACGATGATGACGAAATCGACCATAAATAATAAACACCAAAGCCAGCACTAAAATCAAACATCCACATCAACAAGTAAGGTAAAAACTTCTAGGTATAAACATACAGCAATTACAATTTGTTCCTGACACTATCTCCTGTTTCCAAAGCTTTCCACAGCATTCGACAACCCTTTCATATGCATATACATAATGGGCTATTTATGTAGCATCTTTATACCTCACAGGAACTCATAAAAAAAAATTTTGCACACGATCAAATGATGCTTTGACTCCTCTGTCATGTCTCTAATCAGGACAGTGTTGGGTTCTTGTGTGTCTTCGTTGGTTGGTCAAAGCTATGGGTGTCTCTGCCCAATTTAGCCACTTTATATCAAGTAAGCCAGCAAATAAATTCTTCACTGAACCAACTGCAGAAAATTCACGAGGGATATACTTAAACTAATTTGCATATACTGCTAACTTAAGGTTTCCTGGCCTACTGAACTTTTACAACACTTCTCCAATATGTTAAGATTTTCTACTCAGGTTTCACTTGAGGAAACTATCAACTGATTACTTGTCATGGATATTAAGATAGCAGCATTAATAAAAAGACCTCTTAGTATTATTCTAGATACTATTATTATTGTTTTTTATATTCATCAGGGCTACTATAGCTATCAGAGTATCAATGGCCAGTGCTGAGCACATGTGAGTCAAGGACCTGCCCAAGGTCCTCTACAAAGCAACCATCTCAGAGGAGGGTAATACCCAAACCACCCCATATTACAAAGTAAGCTCCTCGACCAATCAGCAACCATGACAAAATATCTTTGCCCCCAACTTCTCTGCCCCCCCCCACTTTGCCAGGTCACTACGCCATCTCAGGGCCTCTGACCGGCTTGACCCCTTCATTCCCCATTCGAGGACCACAATAGCTAAATCCAGATCCTTTGCCTGCAATCTCTATGCTCGACCATCTCTATGAAAAGGACTTTCCCTCTCTATGTTCTACCATCCTATCTGGCAACATCTCTGTCTCTTTCTCTCACCACGAAACCTTCTTTTCCCTATGAGGACCTCGTGATGTGCTTAGTTCTGAAAGGCTTGTGTTGTGAGAAGCGCTTTATAAATGATAAAATACAATACAACACAATGTTACACATTTGAGCAGAACCTATCTGAGTCTAATCAATCAATCTGTCTAATAATTACATAATTATCGACCACTGCACAGCATAACATAATGAAATAATACATACACAGTATGACAGTGGCACTGATGATGATGGTGATGATGGCACTGCTGGTAATTAATATGGAAGGTGTTCCCTGTCTCTCAGTGCAGTGCGACCCGCCATAGCCTCTTTGACATCGGCAGAAGTAGCCTTGATCTGTGTCGTGGCATGCCCCATAGTTGCAGAGGCTGGAGCTCTCGTAACATTCATTAATGTTTTCACACAATTCAGTCAGTTCAAGCCTCACAAGTTTCTGGCCCATCGGACACCTACAATATTTCATCATAAGCACATACCATAAAGTGTGCAATTCATTTGCAGATATTTTATCCAGCATAGTAAATTCAGTAGTGCAGCAATAGCCTCAGCCAGAGAAAGTTAAATAAGGTCTCAACACAGAAGTTATTCATATCTGAGCCATAAGAAACAGAGTAGGCCGAATATGGTAAATAAGATTCCTAATAAAAAGTTAAGTTATGAGCCACAAACCATACAGCAGACGGAGTATGAGTTTAAAATCAGCAGTTGCCTACTTTTTCAGCCACTTACATCGTGCACAGTAGGATATGTAATATTTAAAATTAGAATCTTTTAACCTTAGAGCAGGCAGAGTAAGCTAAACGACATGTAATTAGAAGTTGTTCAATCACAGTCACAATCCTAGGCCTCACTTCTGTCTACCTGTTTGAACTCTGCAGTCCCACCATTAGTGCTCGAGGCCTGCGCTCCCTCCGCTCGGTTGAACCCCTCTCAGGCATTCCTCTCTCATCTTAAGACTACTATATTTGGTGATGCTGGGATTGGGAGTGTCTCTGAGTAGTCACCTTGAAGAGGCGCTACACATAAATTCTTGTAATAATAATAATTGTATAGGCTAAATAAAGCTTAAAATGAGAAGTTGGTCATTTTGGAGACAGGCCTCAGAGCAGGTAGAGGAGGACTAATTGAGATTTAAAATGAAAAGTTCCTCAGTTCCGAACCCGAATCTTACAGCAGGAATATTAGAGTTTTATATCAGAAGTCAGTAGGTGCACTCACCTCTGTGCTTAATTTGAAGCATCCCAAGGACGGACCATGTATCTGCTTATATGCAGGATGTCCTGCACTGGTTATCTTTCCCCCCAGAGCATTGCATTCGGGGTCTCTGCCCTTGTTTTGCGTTGCGATTGCTGCACTGTGCCAATATACCTAAAGGAGTTGTGTTGGTCCATTAAGGCCACTAATGACCGATGCCAACTCCGTTCTGCTGCCCATGGTGACCTGGTTGTGCCTTTCGCTCATACCACTATGATGCAACATTGGGCCTTTTCAGTGGTGTTCAGTGGCCATCTGGAATGGGCCCCCCAAGGGCTACACCTTCTGCCTAGAAATTCCTTGCCTGCATTTTACTCTTCTTCTGTATTTTTCAGCCGTAGTCAGACCAGAAGCGCTTCTGAGTAGATATCTTGAAGGAGAGCTATAATAAGTTCACATAGATTGATTGATTGATTAAATAAAGCCATAAATAGAATAATCACTTGCCTGCACTCAGCATGTCTCCAAAGGTCGATACACTGCTGGCCAGTGCCACAACGAAGACCCTTCGGCCAGTGACAGGCTTCCGAGAAACAGCCATCGACGACGTTCTGGCTCCTTATCAGATATTCCGCTGCACTGCTCTCCCTGCTCTGAGACGCATCCATCGGAAACCATTCACCGTTAAATCGGATATCTCTCAAACAACCTAAAAAATCCATGTATGCCAAAACTGGTTACTGACTTTTCCTAAACACAGACCACTTCGAAAGTCTAGCAAAAGGTTTACTAATAATCTAAAAGTAACACTACTCAGGGTCCAGTGTCTTGTTGTAGACAACTGTGTGCAAGGGCCCCTCCCTGCACCACACAACCTATGAAGACCAGCAAGTCTGTAACTCTTTATATAAGTATTGGATGCACATTAGTTCTCAGTGCATAGAAACATATTTTTTAAATAATTTTCCCCTAAAAATTTTAAATTTCCTATTGGGAGTAGTTAAATAAATATATACACCTTTATTCATGTTTCAGCATCTCTGAGCAGGTGGAGTTTACAGGCAATAAATAAATACTGAGATACATACTCCCAGAGTGATGAAGGCAAAACCCCTGATCCTTAGTGTCAGAAAGGCAAGATATTCCCCTTCCCCAATACTAAAAAAATATCCCCCCTACGTTAAATTGGAGGGATTTTCCTCTCGACCTCCCCCTATCTGAATGCCCCTAATACATACACACATATGTAAATCTTTAATTCTCAACAATAGACTCCAAATGAGTGAGTTTGGTACAACAGCTTCTTCACCCAAACACAAAAAAGTCAGCTTCTTGTACAAATAAGTTTCAAGACACCATAACCATCAGGTCATAACTGGTCTAGACTGATCTTCCTAATTCACCTAAGCAAACTATTCAATTTAATTAATAATAATGTAGTCAATCATTTCTTATGGTATACTATACCCTGAAAACCTATCAGTTTCAAATATTGGAATTGCAAAACGAAAAACTAGAGTTCCAAACCAGAAGCAGCTCATAATGAACAG
This sequence comes from Bimastos eiseni, assembly GCA_959347315.1. Taxonomy (NCBI): domain Eukaryota; kingdom Metazoa; phylum Annelida; class Clitellata; order Crassiclitellata; family Lumbricidae; genus Bimastos; species Bimastos eiseni. The sequence goes on along the minus strand of OY365810.1, from coordinate 29,405,558 downwards.
AATAAGCTGTATACTATTTTCAAGGTCGTGGTCAACCAAGGGAGGATCTCTTGACGATGGAAATCTGGCTTCTCCGCCGGCAAAGACACTCCTTTGACTGACATGGATCTGCAGATGTCCACCAGGAATCCCAAAGGACTCGTTGAAATTGATGCCTTCTCCACCATCGAGTTGAAGCCGGACCCACTGACCGACACGATGGACGTTAGCACTGTGCCAAACACCGTCCGATGCATTGGCTTTGAGCAGAGCCACCTGTTGCTCTCCATACCCAAGGTTGTAACGAAATCGAAGATGATAGTCATGTATCTAGCAAATGAACATGCAATACCAAACATTTAAAGTCAAATTTAATTAAGTCATTTCAGATTCACTTCAGAAATCAACAAAACGAAGTAAGATTATGCACATTCAATGATTTAACAAATCTGGGGAAATTTCTAGAATGTTGCTCCAATTATTTTCTTGGATAATTACACACATCCGAAAACCCCACTTAATACACTCTCCCATTCCCTCGTGTACTTCATTTACAACACCAATTTCGACATAACATGATCATGTACACGGATCCCAAATTTAGTTCAACTTCAGATAATGATCTTAACATATCATAACCTCATCATAGACCCTTGTTATGGATTGCAAAGACAGCATTACTAGGTGTTCCGGTATTGACCACCAGGAGTTGGAAATTTATATTAAAATATACTCAATAGAAGAACTTGAACTCAAGTAGTTTATTTTAAGCTTCACTAGATTGCAACTGCTCTGGTACCTCTAGGATGATGTATTCAGCCTTCTGAGCATTCTGTGCCTTGAACAATAACCCAAACTCGCGTCGTGTGCGAAACATCAGTTGGATGTCTGTTCGATGAGCTCCTTTTCTGTCAAGATTGGCATAGAACTTGTCCTTGAAATCCCACTGAATGAAACTATGTTGCCTGAAATCTCTGATGGGTGCTTCTGCAAATCACAAAAATACTCATCACTGCAGCAGTCGAGTGATAATTACGTAACGTGATCAGTAAGGGATCAATCAGCTCAGTAAAATGGCATGAAAAGTGAATTTTAAAATCTTTTGTCTTTTCACACAAATATCAACTCATGAATACATTGAATACACAATAAAATAAATACAGAAAAGTAATCACATATTCACCAATTCAACCAGTTAATAAATGTTACCACTACTCATTTGTTATTTCTGTATACTCCTACAGAAAATCTTGAATCAGTCAAATTTCTCAACGTTTTATATGATTATTGTATCTTCTTCTTGACAGCATTGGCAGGATTTCCCAATTTTAGCATTTTGATCATGCTAAAACATCGGTTGTAGAAAATCACCAAACTTCAAAGCAAAAGCAAAATGTTAAGCATGTAACTAAAAAAGGAACAAAAACGAGTAAAAAATTCAAATTTACATTTGATAAAATAACAGCTGCAAAGGCTCACCAAAACTGCACTGGTTTCCTGTCCATCCTGGATTACAGATGCAGTGATGCGTATCTAAGAAGGTACCAACACATTTTCCCATGATGCCACAGTTTGTGTGGCCTATACCCAATTCCTTACTGCTACTAGCGTCTCGTCTTCTGCAGCTCCAGTCTTCCCTCTGGCAACCATCCTCCGAACCCTTGGATTCACCAACTTTGCCAATGTGCAAGTCATACAGCTACAAAATAGGGCTAGTAAGTTAATGATGATGATGACGATAGTCATGAAGAAACTAGTCATGATGAAAATAGTTATGACGATGATGATGACAATAGTCAGGATGATGACAATAGCAATAATGATAGCGATAGCGATGATGGTGACAACAAAATTCAGTCAGAATCATGACTAAAATGGACCACTTAATAATGGTTCTAAAAAGATGAATTATATGTTTTGACAGACATTATGATTACTTCCTGTAACAAAAGTCTATGTTTCATAAACAGCGCAATGGGAAATGCGCTTTGTAGGTGACCACGCCGAAGGATGACATGTTTGATTGGCTTGTTGGACAGAGATGGAAGAAAGTTTGATCTCAATATTTTCCTTTGAAATGACATTTCTTATTTTAGATATAAATCTCAAGTATGTTGGTAAATTTTTATTATTGCTCCTTTTTGAGAGAAGTCTTGCTTTCTTACATGAAACCATCTTAGTTGATTTTTCATGGATTTTGAGAAGAACTATTGAGTCGTAACAATGAATAAAACCCTATTTCAAAGAACGAAGATAACTTAGTAGAGACCCAGCTTGCCTTTCCATTATGAATGAGGTTTTTGATGCATCCATTAAATCCATCTTTTGGGACATTTGCAGGAAACGGAATGTTGGCGACAGTTCGGCCTCCAAGTTGAAGTGGAGTGGTCACCGACAGATGGAAGTCATCTCCTGGAGTCTCGCTTGTCGCTTCACACGCTCGTCTGTCCTCATAAGACGTCTGGTCATTCTCATTTTCTATTATTTTCGCATTCTCACATTCGTCAACCACCAAGCGAATATACTGAACAATAGAATATACCGAACAAAAGAATATAATGAACAATAGAATATACCGAACAAAAGAATATAATGAACAATAGAATATACAGAACAAAATATAATGAACAATAGAATATACTGAACTATAGAATATACTGAACTATAGAATATACTGAACAATAAAAAAAGCACACCTAATATATCTCATCTCTCAAGTAATAGAGCAAACAACTGCAGAGTATAAGCATATCAACCAGTTTCCAAAAAGATCATAATGACTCTCATCTTCGTCTTTAAAATTGACACAGCTCTGAATCTCACATCACTTAAGCTTACTTTTACAATCTTCAAAAACATCATTATAAGCCAGCACAGAGAGTGCCTCTGAGTAGATATCATGAAGAGGCTCCATATAAATGTTCAATAACATTACATTACATCACAATTTCAGACCAAATTTCCATCTAAGATGCCACCATTTTGCAGAGGGGTTGGAACAACTCTTCCGAATTCAACAAGACCAATCCTACACAGACAGGAAGGAGGCAGCCGATGTGATGCATGAATTAATACAGAAGAAATATTTCTTCCCATGCACAACAAAGATCTTTTGGTACTTTACCATTGCGACTCATTTAAACCAGTCGATTCCATTGATACCTTGCCATTTCTGATCACATCCACTTTGTGCCAGAGTCCGTCGTTAAGCTTCTCCAGACGAACAAAGCCTTGTTTGTCTCGTCCGTCCACTGTCAGCTTGGCCTCGCCCGAACCATGATTTATCCTCAGAAACGGGTAACCATTGCGAAGTTCAAGAATTATGAAATCCTCTGGTTCCCTGTCTTGCAGTTCTTTCATCGGACCATTGTAAAGAATCAGTCCGTTCTCTTTCAGCGTCACAAACTCGAGGCTCGTATGGCTCTGCTCACATTGCGTCAACGGTTCAAACCAAGCCCATCCGTTTCCATGGAAACTGTGTCTGGTCTGCTGACATCGAGGTCCATCAAAGCCATCTCGACAATAGCATCTAAAATATTGACCAACATATGAATGATCCCTACAATGATTCTCCGAGTTTCTACTTCTATTGGCATGTTTCTCTGTCCAACTAAATACTCATGAACGGAACACTCTAGCCATATGAAAGGTTTACACAACATTCCCCTTAAGACATGATGAACATTTAAATATTCTATTTTTCATCATATATGATGCTAGATTATGGGCAGTCAACTACCAAGGCAGCAGCTAGGTGGCACTGATTGACCTAATTACAAAATTTTCTGTTATAGACGACGTGCCACCAAAGTCGACACAACTATTTTTAGCTAAAAATGTCATTTTCATCCTGTGATATGGACATTTCAGGTAGACATTTTCCCGTTAGAAATGACGCTAAAGCCCGGACAAAGCCAGCCACAATAGCAGCAACTACATGGTGCTTTTTGGCTTAATAACACAAAAGAGGACAGGCTTGGCATACTATATGTAGCCTGGGTGAAGTCCGTACTCTACGCATTACAGGCTGACTGCCCAAGCCAATCGGCCACCGTATCACACAGGTGTATATGGTTTTATTTCCAATGTTTCTGAGCAAATGTGACTGAAGAACTTGCTAAAACTAAATACACAATGACAATGACCGGATTCACCCCTCAGTTGAGGCTCAAACTAATTACTCAGTGAATGCAATCTAATCAGCCAATTGTCAAGTAACAGAGGTAAGGATGGTTTTAATTAATATTAATTGATTTCATGAAATAAGAACTGGAAAAGGACACCAATATAATAGTAACAATATTGTCCATGTTGTACTACATACTCACTCAATTTTCTGTGGTCCCTGTTGCAGACAAGTTCCTCCGTTAAGGCAGCTATTTGGTAGGCAGGCGACCTCCCTGCTCCCATCCTCTCTACTAATGCCAACCTCCACTGCGCATTGATAGTCGGCCTTGATATAGGTCATGACCCCAAGCAGTGAGGTGTCATTAGTGTTGATGAGGAGTGGCTCCGAGGTGGTTACAAGGCGGTTGGAACAGCCATTGCTTTCACATAGTTTATTAAGGCACTCATCAATTGGTACCACAACATTCCAGGCATTCAGTAACACCTCAAGCTAAGAAAACATCATACACAAAAACATAAATTAGTTCAAATACTTGTCTGGCACAACTATAAGAACCAATATGAGAGGAGGCAACTAAAGTTTTGGCCTCTGTCTCCAAACATCATAATTTGGAATGAGGAAAGCAGGTAGTAATATATTTTCGTTTAATTGCAAACTGACAAACCGTAGTATGATTACAAGCACAGTATGAACGAATAATGACAAGCTATTACAGGAGTTGAATTTATCCATCGGCAGCCATGCAGGGTAAGTAAGGAGCTATGAATCATGATGCAACTTGGCCAAGAGTGTCAGAACATCCATGTCATTGTTCAGCTGTCGACGGAATCCATTGATTGGTTCTATGCCTGTGCGTGGGCCCACCACTGGTGACTCTCTCAGCTTACAGTGCACTGTTTGCTAACTGATGTAAGATATCCGTTAGAAATAACATTTAACATTACATAGGGTAGCACAGTCTACTGAGTAGATTTCTTGAAGAGGCGCTATATAAAGGTTCATTGATTGAAATTTCATTGATTGAATCAATATGATGCACTGGCTCCACTTGGAGGGCCTTTCTATTCGTCCATATGCGCATAAAGCAATTGACCTTTACCACAGAGACTATAAGAGAGTACGGGTTCAAGGTGAGCGTCAGTTTGAGCAAGTCCTTCATGCACAATTGCTCAGTAACATCCATCTAGAATTGGAAAAGAGTCAAGAGTCTAGGAATTGGAAATAATCATCTCCTCTAGGCCCCAATGCTGCACTGAGTCATGATTGCCACTACATTTGTGGCCTCACCAAGTGAACATAACATCTGATTATTTCAATTTCAGTCAGCACTTTTAGAAATCAACTATCTTAAAGAAATGAAAACTTTAATCTGGCTTTCAGTGTGGCAGATAGCTCTTCGTGGGCCCAGGTGCAGAGGTTGCTGCATGGGCCTCTGTCTGCCCTCTCACCTTCTCAGTTCCTCAGATGCCCTCAAACTTTCCTGTTCTCTGGCCCAAGCACAGACACCCATTGAGAGCACTGCTGATTTTGAGCGGAGCCATACAGATGTTTCATGACATACGTTACATTACATTTCACTGCATATAACAAATTACAAACTGCTCACTTGAACTTTGTGACCATTTTGACAGCCACAGTTGTAGCTTTGATTTTAAACTTCAATTCTAATATCACAAACGTCAACACTAGTTACTGCCACTTAGAAATATGCTGCTTAGGGTGTCAGTTTAAATTCTGACCTCATTCCGAAAGAGGGCCAGAATTCCATTGAGTTTCATGCTTTGGAAGTACAAGGTGCTTTCGCGTGCCGAGTATCGGACATCAACAGTTCTCGGCAACATGGGATGATTCATAACGGTAAAAATATCGACATTGGACAGCGGGATGTCCAGCTTCTTCGCAACAGTCATTCGCAGCAAGTCATACTTGCTCCATCCATATTCAGTGAGAGTTGGTCCAGTCTTAGGTCGACTCATAAAGGTTTCAGCAGTCATGCCTATGCATCATCCACAGAAAAGAATCAAAAACAGTAACATGAATAAACAATATACACCAATTATAATTATTATATGGATGGAAGCTTAGACTGGCCATTCCTAATAAGGGATAAGCATCAAGCAGTGCCTCTTGAATGCCGAATACCCGGATGTCACTTCATTCATTACAATAGACATCGCCAGCAATGTATCAGGAAAGATGATCACTGATTGGCAACGACGTTGTGGCTTCATATCCCTTCCAAATCAGTCCCAGGGTAAACAAATACCAGTTATTACAAAGTACATTATTTGCTTTGGTCATATGATCATTAACGAATGAATGTCTATTTCTTGGCTCTTACCACTTATTCGAAGTGACCCTGAGTTGAGGACTGCATCATCACTGATATCCATGACCTGGATAGCAACTGAGGACACAACTTCCCTTTTCCACACTACGTCGTGCACTCTGACCCTAAGTTCGTACGAACCCTCCATCAGTCGACCCTTTGTCTCAAGCATTCCGGTTTTATGGTCAAGTCTGAACAAAGGAAATGAAGAAATAAATTAACAAATATACGAGGAAATGAAAAGTATTAAATAATAAATGCAATGCTTTCTAACTGACAGATTAATGTATGTATGCATGTATGTATGTACAGTATGTATGTATGTATGCATGTATGTATGTACAGTATGTATGTATGTATGTATGTATGCATATGACCACCAAATAGAACACCCTACAAGAACACGCCAAATGAAGCTACCTAACATATCCCAAAATAAAATAAATGTCTACAGTCTACACAATGCATCTAGATAACAATAACCAACGAACCCACAAAAATTAAAACCGAATAAATAGATCACTTAGTTTATTGCTGACGCATAACCCACAACCCAAGTTAATTCCTCCTTCACCCTTTCATTTACCCCTAGAACCCTGTTATATCACGAAGGAGGAGGATGAGAAGATCACCTGAAATACTTCTCAGCTTCCCGTGGATTGACAAATGCAAATGATTTATTTGTCACGTCCCAATCGTCATCATCTTCAGCATAAACATTTCCAAGTGGCACATTATCAAATTCACCTAAAACAAAAATTAGTCCATCTATCAGATTTCTAAATGCCATCATTGTCTATTATGTAGTCTTCATAATTAATAATATTTATTGCAACTTTCCAAATTTTTATAGACTAATAAATCATCTATCAAACAACATACTGATTGGTTGTTTAATAAGTATGATTATCTTACTCATTCACTTACTTTGATCGGCTGTAATTTAATTAAACTATCTCAAATCATCAAACTATGATCTAATGTTTCACTGTCTCATTCATTCCCTCTTTCATTCACTCTATCATCAGTTTATTTTATTTTGAACATCATTCTCTATACAGCCCACAGTGAAGCAAAACCATAAAAGTAGATTTGGAGTTTGCCATCTCTGCCCTTTTGACTTCTATGAAATACTGTAAGAGCTGAACAATATATGAAAACAATTTCTTACATTTTTTTTATAAATGTTGGTAGAAGAGAAGGTCAGTAGAGTAGATAGCTTAGTTATACAGAAATGTTATAAAAGATTTACGAACCTAATGGTCAGACAATCTCATATCAAGAAGTACAACATGCGCCATGATTATCGGGCTTGATGAAATGAAGAAAGTGCTCAAAGTTGAGAACTTAGCTGCCAAAAAATCAATCTCTATACCTAATTACGAATTAAAACGGTTGCACCACTGAGAATATCAAAGAAAAATGATATATGCAGCAAAGCAGCAATAATTTTTTTATTCTGATTTTTAAGTAACCTTTGATAAATTTGCTGTAAAAAAAATCTTACCGTTCCAACCTGCATCATGGAAGCATGAAAAGAAACAGCAAGTATCATCAAGAATTTCTCAAAACACCAACAGCAACAATGAAGAAATAATACAAAAAACCTAAATGCAATTATTAACACCAGACAATACATAGACAACAAAGCAAGGGTATATGTTACCAAACAAAATATAGATAGAAGCAATGATACATAGTAGTAATAGTAGTTTCAACATAACAACACTGTGTGCTAACAAAGATCATTGGCATCGCCCTCCTCCTTTATACAGCTTGGGACTGACTCTGTCACAGTGCGAACAGTGCCGGAGTTATAACATAGGTCTAACACCTCACCTCTTACAATCTCTTCACTGATAGTTGAAACACTGAACATTCACAATCTAGGACTGATTCCTCCTCCTCCTCCTCCTCCTCCTCCTTCTCTTCCCCATTGCCTTTCTTGCCGCTTCAATTCTAAACACCATCCAATGACTGACTACTTTGGAACCGGTTTTTACCCTACCTGAAAATCGATTTTTTTTTACCAAGTACCTGTAAATCATGATTAGAACTGCAAATTTATATTGCACCACAACAGGAGAGACTCGTCAGAAGCGCTACCTACCGAATACAAAGAAGCCACGATCGAAAATAGAATGGACTTCAAGCGTTTGACAAAAAGAGGCAAATAAAGTATGAGGAGTAAATGTTGCAAGTTGTTAGGCAGTTTATTCGAGGGGATTGCCGAACACAGAAAACGTCTATGGTGAACAGTGTGAGTCTGAGTGGGTGAACAATCAAGTGACCTGAGACAATGGCTCATCCATAGGTAGACTTGGTTGTTCACCCACTCAGACTCCCACTGTTCACCATAGACGTTTTCTGTGTTCGGCAATCCCCTCGAATAAACTGTTATGTAAAGCACCCTAGAAGAAGCTTGCTACCAATGGTGCTCAAGAAATTGTCGTTTAACAATTACAATCACAGTAAAGAGCATAGAAATGATGCACGATGCCAATTATGGATATAAAAACAGCTGACAGGTCCTCTTTTTCAGATGGAAGGTCTTATAGGTCAGGTGGCTGGTCTCAGAATAGAGGCACCGGATTTAAAATCCTGCTGAATTTGACCGCTGGCCTTAGATAATCAGATACGAATAATAAAATTAATTAAGCATCATTGCAACAACATTCGTTAATCACCTTTGTAGTTGTAGACGAGAATATTTTTGTGTCCAGGGGAGTGTTTATTGTCATTTATATCTCCAATGATGATGGTCAGTGTGTTAGTGCCACTGATCGGAGGATGACCACTGTCCTTCATGATGATCGGAAGATAGAACTCCCTGCGTTTCTCTCGGTCAAATGCTCTGAGGCTGGTCACCACACCAGCACCAAAACCATTTTCACCACCATCTATAACGTGAGTACACAGTGACATGCGACAGACATGTACATAAGACATATCTAGCCAAACAGTGACAGTACAATATCTGGACAAGCACTTCTCTTAACATGGCACACATTATGTACAAATGATTCAGCTAAGTTTCATCCTATTAAAGGAACAGCCACTCAGAAACTCGGAACCTGGTGTCTGCTATCAGTTCTGGTGTGGTTGAGGGCTCTGTGTGTCTGCTTAAATCCAATCACCATTAGTCACTAGTTCAGTTATCTGATTAACTTTCTGCTCAAAAAAGATTTCAACATCAGTTAGGCAAGCACAGACAGTGATTTTTTTAGGGTACTCAAAGTTGCACAAGATCATCTACCGGTAGATTGAAACATGCATCTGGTTTCCTTGCCAACTGGCTAGGAATCATGCCAATCCAACAATTTCTGATTCTCAACCATGATTCCACTTGTGCATAATGATAAATGAGCTACAGATATCATTACATTGGCTTCATCTCTGTAGTCACACAAATAAATGCCATTAGTCAACTACAACGACACAACGTGTGTTCAAACAAACTAGCAAACAGGTAATTGCATTCTCCATATATTACTAGATTGAGTCTGCAAGCATGAACACAGGTAAAATGTTACAAACCTGGAATGAATTTAAAGGAGAAGTCATTACAATTCGGATTGGCATGACAAGGACAACCTCCACCACATGGCAACCAGAACTCAAATGGAGGACCGTTTGACACCATATCTCTATCAACAGCACTTATCTGGATGATTATTTGTCCAGGCGGCTGGTTCTCATAGACAACAGGTAGGTAATCCATGGCGAATTCCGGAAAGTTATCATTAACATCCAGAATGTTAATGATCAGGGTACCAGTACCAGTCTGTGAAGGAATACCTAAACAGAAATAATGGCAGTTACAATGGGAATTCTCTGTGCATTCCTAGGACCTTTCACACACATACGCAGTGTGTATATGTGTTTACATACAAGTAAACACATATACACACTAATACACATATACCTACATACCCAATTACACATACATGATTGCACATATACTTATATACACAGATGTACAGTTAGTATGTTGACCACGAGCTTCTGCATTTCAGCAGGAATACATATTTTAAAAAACAACTTGTCAACAAAGCAGCAGAATGTATTTAAAACACAAATTTCAATCATAAAGAAGTAAGTAAGAAGCGAAGATGAAGGCAGCAGACCTGCCCCATTAGAGAGACACATGCACCACCAGCATTATAATTAATCTAAGGTTTGGCATGATATATATACACTATATATATAGACTATACAGTCATTCGCACTTTGCAGCTGAAATTACTTAGGGATGCAACTGGAACAGAGATTTCTGCCCAAACATGGATTTGAACCGCAATCTCTTGAATGACAGTCAAGCATGTGAACCTCAATTGGACAGGTTTATGACTATGTTATGTGAACATATGTTCAGAGTTTGAAGGTATCTTTTTTGCCAATCTCTAAACAGGGACGTCGCTCGGAGGGGGGCAGAGGCGGCGTTTGCCCCCTACATTTCCTGATTTAGATTATAGTGCATGCAAATTTCCATACAAAGTAATAAGTTAATAGCCATATTAATAATAAATCTCATTGAATTTCAAATATTAACATTGTATCATATCACAGGTGCCTATAATCAAATAATTTAACTTTTTTGAAACTGCATTAGTGTTTTTGTCGATACAAAGCTTAACAAATCAAATCTTTTGTTACCACTGAAAATGCAAAAACAAAAGAAGTTTAAAACAAGAACCATGAACCCCCATGTCACCAAAAAACCCAAAAAAACTTCAAACAAGAAGGAAATGCTTGGAATCACTGGGTCAGTGACAGGAGCAGCTTCAATTTTTATTTTTAGTACACAAACCTAGAATAATTAAATCTCTAGAAAAGACAAAAAAACATGACCTTTGTCAATGGCAAGGAGATGAATTCGATGGCCAGGTAACGTTTCTCGGTCCAGATGCTTAGCGGTCGTCACCAGTCCATTGCTGTCAATCGAAAACTGTCGATCTGGATCGGTATATTTGTCAATGGCATACCTAATAACAGCCAGTCAATCATGATAAATCGGTTGTCAACTGACAAATAATTATGCCATGTACATTTGGAACCATGATCTCAACAATAAACAAGCAGGAAGAAAGGAAGGAAGAAAGGTAGGCAGGCAGGTATAAGGCTCAAAACTTAGTCTGAACAGTTCCAAATTCTACAAAATGTTAGTTGAACCTAATTCCTATAACACCTATACTTGAACTTCATCAAAGTTCAACCTACTTAGCTACAAAAGAGTACATTAAAACTGAAAGACAAAGTAATCAGAAAAATTCAAATCTCAAGAGACTTCAGAACAGTCAGAGGAAGTAGAACCAAACATTTCAAATGTGAATTGAACCTCACGTAAACTGTTTATTAATGCCGGTGTCTTTATCAGAGGCAGTGAATCTGTGAAGCGTTGTTCCAATCGTTGCATTCTCAAAGATCGGTATTTTATGGCTGTTTGGAACAAACAGCGGAGGGTTATCGTTGAAATCAGTCACTTCAATTTCAACGGTCGCTGAACTGATGTGAGTTGGGTCAGTGTCTTGAACGTAGACGGTTACGTTGAAGAAAGGCAACGACAAAGTATCAAAGTCAACTGACTACAAGACAACACACTGCTCCCATCATTTAAAAAATGTGGAATGCAGTTTATGTGACATAATATAATAATATATCGCAATTCATTACATTATGTGGCACGGTGGTCGATTGGTTAGAGTGGTTGGCTTGTAACGCTCACTGTGCACTGAGTTAACGAGTTCGACTGAGGAGTCACTGCGTAGGGACCTTGAGCAAGTCCTTTGTGCACAATTGCTCTGCAGTACAACAAGGCAATTGTACTTCTGAGCATAAAATGTTGGTAGAAGGGCGATATCAAATTTAAGAATAAATAAATTAGCATCACAATAGTTATTAACCACTGCATTTGTTATATAAATTAATTTATTCTACAAATGTAAATGCTGCATTGCTTTCCCAATCACTTTTAGTATACTTGTTGCCAAAAAAACGTCAGTTGCAGCCAGAATTTGAACTGTTGTACGTTGTCCGGAATGCATCATTTTCGAGAAATAAGTCAGACAAAGATCTTGGATGACGACTTTTCAAAAAGACATTTACGTGAGGGATTAGCTTGATTTATCATACATTGATTGGTGTCTTTTATAATATTGGTTTTTGTAAGTCCTTCTTCAGCCACTCAATGTTTATGGGAAGGCTACAAGTTCTGTTCTGGATTGCCCTCATGTCGACACTCACTTCAGAAGAAATCAGTAAACATGGATTGACTGTACTTTTAAGACTAGTATAGCTGAAAATGGCAAACAATAAACTAACTGTACCTGAATCTGTATCACAAAACAGCCTCCCACAAGCTTTGTTACAGTACCTTGAACACTTTGAGAACACCCGAGTTGGTTACTTCGATGTTGCTCACATAGAAGAACTCTTGATCCTGTTCTTTGAGCATGTAAGTCAGCCGAGCATTGTTGCCAATGTCAAGGTCAGTAGCGGAAACAGAGGTTATGGAAGAACCTGTGGGATAGCTCTCGGAAATGGTTGCACGGTAGACAGATTGTGTAAAGTGAGGAGCATGATCATTGATGTCGTCGATCAGGATCGTAACGGTTGCGCTGGCTTAAAAGAGCATCAAACAAAGAAGATACCAACTGCACTGAAGACTGGTTACTTAACAATAAATGTAACAAGCACATTTTATTATTTATTTTAGACAGAATCTATAAAAATGGTTTGGGGCAATTAAAAATGGAGCATTTCAGAAATATTACATGCATGTCTTTGTCTGTCACTAGATTAATGGGACCAAGACTGCAGATACAGAAGATAATTGATTGAATGCTAATAATTTTACAGTTATGTCAAACAAGACACATAGATGACATGACATACTACTGCTTGCACTTTCAACCTTTAAACTCTGGTGCAGAGCAAATATTTTTCAGATATGCTTCTATGAAATTTTTTTACATGTTTGAAATATAGAATGACTAGTTGGGGGACCCGGCATTGCACGGGTTGAGACAGGCTTTTGGCCCTGGAGAGCAGGACGACGGTGGCTGTGGGGTTCACCAACCCCTCTACTGGGTGTCCCAGGTGTTCCCCGAGCGAACAGCGAAAGTTTCGAGTCAATAGCTGTAAAAGTGTGCAAATGCATAAACGGACAGACAGACTGTATACCTGCTACCTCTACAATATCTGATGGTGCAAAGGAAAAACGGTGTGGCAGACAGACAGCACATGCACTTGTCCGCAACTGTCCAGCACGTGCTTCGTCGACACGCTCCTGGCGACTGAGAAGGAAACTTTCCTTGGGGGGTCCTGAGACAGGTTTTTGGCCCTGGATAGCAGGAAGAGAGCAGCCGCAAGTTCACCAACCCCTTCGACTGCGTGTCCCAGGTGTTCTGCGAGCCAAAGGCGAAGGTTTCGAGTCAATAGTTCTGAAACTGCGCAAATGCATAGCCGGACAGACGCACAGAATCTTTGCTTTGTATATAGAGGTGAACCAGTTTAAATCCATATAAGTTATTGGATTCAATGAGATACTATCTTAAACCCACAGCTACAAGTATTTGTAAAGGAAAATGAGTTCAAAGCGATTTCTTTGAAGGTTGTTTACACTGACATTAATTTAACATAATTATAGCAAACATATCGTTTGTTACTTACTGCACCAGAGGAAATGAAAGCATGATTTCAAGTCATGATTTTATCCCATGTTTTTAGAATGTTGCTGTAAATTTTGAACTTTGTTGCTCTGAATTTCAACCATCCCTGGATATGTCACTTTGGGTTTCCACATTGTCACCATTAACTAACTGACCAGCCAATGTGGTGCTAGTAAGAATGGAGAACAATGAAGTACATCTGACTGATTGATTGATATAGATCGATTGATGGATTGATTGATGATGTAATACCGTCTGATCAATAATTATTTTAAGATACTTACATGACAGCGGTGGTGAACCTCTGTCTTTCGCTTGAACTATGACAAAATACTCAGACTGCATCTCACGGTCAAGGGCATTATTGAGAAGGGTAGATATCAAGCCCATGTGTGAGTCGATGGAAAACAACGGCTGACTTCCCTTCATTGCAACCTGCTTCAAGGAGTATGTCACAGAACCATTGTTTCCATTGTCAGCATCAGTTGCAATCACAGTCAGAACCGTCATACCTAGGAATGAAAGAACATCACCAGGAATCATAACAACATTCCAAATCACAACAACCTCAATTAAATATAAGGATTGTCAAATTGAATTCACAGCTGAGACTTAAACAAATGGCTGCGCAAATCCGTCCTCCTTTCTCTCTCCTCTCCTCCCTCACTCATATCATCCTGTCCCATCCCCTCTCGCTTCCCGCTTTCATCTCCCCTCATTCATCTCCTCTCATCAATTCTCGTCCCTCCTGTCCTCTCTGCTCTCTTCTCCTTTGCTCCTCTCTCCTTCACTTCTTCCCCATCCCTTTGTTCCCTCTCATGTTCTCCCCTTTCATATCCTCCCCATTCCCTACCATCGGCTCTCCTCAGCTCTGCTTTATTCCCCTCTCATCCCTCCTCGTAGAGCATTGGCAGCTCCCAAAACCATAGAACCTCAAAAGTTTACAATATCATAGACTTAAATTTGATCCCAGATATGACAGTTAAGCATATAAACACTACCTGTAAACCTGCATAATCCCCACCTGTCTTTCCTACATCTGTATCACCTGTATGATGTATCTGTCTTACCTGGATTTGTATAACCAACATTTATCTTACCTGCATTTGTCCTACCTGCTCTTGAGTGTTCTGGAATCTTCCCAATCAGTCGGTTCCTGTCAAACACAGGGGCGTTGTCATTGATATCCTTTGGCATGACCCTCACTTCCGCATATCCGGTCAGAGACGGCTGGTACTCATCCAGTTCATCATGGGCTTGGACATTAAAGTTCCAGACTGGCCTGCCACGAGTCTGATCACGATCAAGACTGTGTGTGAGATAGACTTCTCCCGTGTGGTCATTGATAAAGAACGTTCCCTCATCTGCAAACTGACCAGTCAGACTGTAGCGTATGATTGAGTTTCGATCAGTGTCTGGATCGGTCGCTCGAACCTAAACATCAATCATCAGTGTCCAAGTTAGTTCTGTCAAATATCACTGTAAAAGAACCAATTGGTCTATTCACGACCAATCAATCAATCAATCATCACAGCACGAATGTCTGCAACGCAGGCAGGATAGGCATTTTGCTGTATTGTCTCGTCACTCTGGCATAGCTTGCATTATACTGTCAATCTGTGACAACCATTCCTTTGCTTGTTAACAGATTCATACATATGCATGAAGCTCCATGTGAAATGCTCGACACTGCAGTGGTCAGCATGCTGTCTGGTCAATCGAGAGGCTGGGGATTCAAATCCCCCATTACAGAAGAAATGTGTTGAGATTTCTGCTCCACTTGCACCCCCCCAGCCATGTCAACTCAGCTATGATGAGTACACTGTCGGTGGAAAGATTAGACGGTGAGGGAGATGACTGGCCACCAGCCCTAATATGCCAAGGCCAAGTAAACACAGTTCACAAACTCTCCAACTGTCAGTACAGAGGTGGCACCAGTCCCAAGCCTGGATAAAGGAGGATGGCAATGCTAATGATCTTTGTTAACACACAATGTCATTAAACTGCAACTACCACCACCACCACCACCACCACCACCATAAAGTCCCCAAAGCTTTATACCTATAGGACCTAAAAGCTGGCTAAAGGAACTGCTTTTCTCTTCCTCTTAAATAAGCAATCATTGCACCTACATCTCAAAATTGTCTAATCTAATCTAATCTAATCCAAAGATTTAGTCAGCAACAATACCTGTATGCACCAGACATCAAATCATGGTCTATCAGAGTATATACCATAATGACAAAATATTCTGCATAATGGTAAACTGGTGGTGAAGTAGTGGAGCAACATAAGTGTCTCACTACAATAAAGCTATAAGAATCCTGATCTACTTTTAGTTTTCAGGAGAATTAAAACTAAGAAATTGTACTTTTTGTAGCAAATATCTGTTTTCCCTTGGTCACTTACTGATAGCAGATACTTGGGGTTGTTTTTGGATATGCCTCTTTCTTCCTCCATCACATCAGTTACATTGTAGATAGCGTTGTCAAACTTCGGCGGGTTGTCGTTGACGTCAACAACTTGGACAACAATGATTGTTGTATTTGTAAACTTGTCGTCAAACACTCGATACAGCAAACGACATTCCTAAACAAACATCAACTGCAACTACTAATGAAGTACACTCCATTTAATTTATACTTAACCGACATTCCATAGACACTCGATCACAGCTCAGTGCCAGTCCCAAGCCTGGATAAAGGAGGAGGGCGACGCTAATGATCAACGTTATCACACAGTGTCGCTAAATTGCAACTACTAACTCCATAGATATTAATTACTGTTACTCCATTTCCTTTACACTGCACAAAATGCTGTTCTATGTTTTTTCTCTTTGTCTTCAGAGTAGTTCAGTGAATCAAGTCAACTTCTGACTTACCACATTGTTTGAAAAAAATGCTGTTTATGTGTATATGTTTAATAAACAAAACAATATTGCAGCACAATACAGCCCAAAGACACAATAATAGAAAATATGCACAATGACATGAAAGAAGGGCAAAATGAAAACAGTATTTAACTATAAAATGGGCAAATAAGGGAAGCATGGCAAAGTTAAACCTCAAATGACAAGCATGTACTATAATGCATGGGAAAAGCTATGTAGGGTTAAATTTAGGAGAAGAAAACTCCTACCCTTGTATCACTTTCATAATCCAGACGACCTCGTACTTTCACTTCACCCAAATCTGGTACAACTTCAAAGGCATTGCCTGTATTTCCACCAATGATTGAGTATGTTAATCGATTCTCTGGAAAAATAGAATATTATTACATTTATTAACAGCTTGGCAAGACAGATTATTATTAGACAGGTGATAAAATAATATCCATTTATATTCTAAACTGTTTCTCTTACTACAATAGCATCAACATTCCTGGTCCTGCAATAGAGAGCTAGTATAACTAACAACACAATAAATATACTACTTCATTTCACCTGACCGTACCCAGCTTAACACAAAAATCCACCCCTTAATTTCGGTTGATTGCAGCAATGATTGCTATACCTTTAGAATTATTAAATCAAGGAAAATTACCAATATTAAGTAAAGATTACCATGAGGCATTTTAAAGAAAATTTTTCATTTGGTACATGAATTTTGTCTTTCAATTCTTTACGAAGACAACTTGACTATTGCATAACAGCCAATTAATTGATGGCACTAACTAAAGTGACAGTTATGGAAACTATTAAGAACCAGGTTATCATCAGAATTGTGACAACATTACCTTAAGCTGAAGTCTGGAAACATATGGGTACAAAAAAATGTTATGACTATTCTAATGCAACCCTGTTTCATCAGAGTGATCACACTATTGACAGAAAAATTCATACCGAAAAGTAATCAGCTGCATAGTTATTATGATCCTCTGCCTAAATGCTGCCTGTTTCATTTGGGTAATCACATTTGATGACAGTATCTGGTAATAATATGTAAAAACGCTGATGATGGAAACTTCAAATGCAGGTCTAGCATGATAACAGAGACAATGTTTCTCTATTTCCATGTACTGTCAGATCAGTTGGAATTTCGTAACAATAGGTAAGAAGCCTTGCCTTCGTCTTTGTCTTCTGCTGTGACAAAGATGACGACTGTACCTAGATCGGTATTCTCAGGAACCCTGACTGTATAGAGACGATCTTTGAAATAGGGCACGTTGTCATTCATATCCATCACTTGAATCTGGACCTCAGCCTCACCTGAATTGACACATACATATGACACTGAATTGACACATACATATGACATTGCATTGATATATACATATGACACTGAATTGACAAATACATATGACACTGAATTGACACATACATATGACACTTCAATGACATATACATATGACACTGAATTGACACATACATATGACACTGCATTGACATATACATATGACACTGAATTGACACATACATATGACACATACATATGACACTGAATTGACATATACATATGACACTGCATTGACACATATATATGACACTGAATTGACATATACATATGACACTGAAATGACATATACATATGAAACTGAATTGACACATACATATGACACTGAATTGACACATACATATGACACTGCATTGACACATACATATGACACTGAATTGACACATGCATATGACACTGAAATGGCATATACATATGACACTGAATTGACACATACACATGACACTGAATTGACACATACATATGACACTGATTTGACACATAAATATGACACTGAATTGACACATACACATGACACTGAATTGACACATACAAATGACACTGAATTGACACATACACATGACACTGCATTGACATATACATATGACACTGAATTGACACATAAACATGACACTGAATTGACACGTAAACATGACACTGAATTGACACATACAAATGACACTGAATTGACACATACATATGACTATGAATTGACACATATATATGTATATATATCTGTATATATATATATATATAAATATATAGATACATATATATATACATGTGTCAATTCACAGTCATTCATATATATATATATATATATATATATATATGACAGTGTATAACAACTTAAAAGCCAGCAATACAATCCATAAGGACTGATTGTTAACTTGTTCATCTGTCATTGTATCGTCAAACATGTAACAATTCTTCTTAGAATTCAAGTCAGTAAGCATGTAAAGCATTTAAATTGACAGAGAGCATCAATATCTTAAGATCACAATAACAGCAGTCAACAACGCACATATGCTTCCAGATGCAATAGCAATTCAAACAGTCACATGGACCCACTGATTCTAAATCGGCCTCTACCTGGATAATAACTGGTAGGCAGTAGTAACAGTGCAAACATGAAATTTACTGCATGCGCATATAATGAGTGGCAAGGGGGTCGATTCGTTAAAGCGGTCGGTTCGTAATGCTCAGTGTGCGCTGAGTGAGCTGGTTCAACCCTCGTCCGAGGAGTCACTGCGTAGGGACCTTGAGCAAGTCCTTCGCGCACAATTGCTCTGCAGTACAACTGCAATTGCGCCGTCGAAGCGTGTGTATGCACTTCTGAGCAAAAGATGCTGGAAGAAGGGCGATATCAAATTTCAGAATAATAAAACATAATATGCAACTGAAACGAACTAGACATGGCTGGTCGTTTAAGTCTGAATACACAGAAATCAAACAGTCTTTAACAGTGTGGGATGAAGATTTGAGATGAAGATTTGTACCTAACCAACTGAAACACCAGTCATTATACTAAGTTGTAGTAATAATATCAGAATTAAGCACGGGTAACTGAGATTTCGGAAGAGACCATCTCCTTCTGTCCTCTGAAACCTCTGCTTCTGATCTGAACAGCAGTGACACAGTCTCACTATGGGAAAGCCACAACAAAGCAAACCGATCTGCTACAGAAGCAGATGGCATTGCAAGGATAACCACTAAGGACAAGCTACAGTTGGCTGGAGTTTGCTCAATCGATACGACATCTCACAGTGAACCTGCAAAGATTTCCGGATTTATATCGAGCAGAGTCAAGTGATTGACAATTTATTGAAGGACAAAATCAATTCATCAATTTGTCGGAGATAGTCACAATGATATAGGAATAATGTAGTCACAGTTGAATGAAAGCATTTGGTTCCTTGAGCAATGACCTTTGAGTCTGACAAAGTCAACGAAGGATGATCACATTTCTAGGAAATAAAGGTGCAGACGGTTAATAATTTCACATAATTATGAATGCTGCGGGTAGAGTCAACGTCAGGCGAATACACTTGATCCATAAATTGACCCCATCCGCTGCAAATTCAACGGATAAACAAGAAACACAACTTTTATGTGTACAGCTGACAAATTTCTCAACACCATCTTCGGAGCGGAAAGAGCTGGCCAGAAACCCAAAAATGGGAAAGTAACCAACAACACATAAAATTAATAGCATACATTCAAGTGATTCCAGTGGTGTGTGAAACTATGCAAACAACAACAGGGAATGTATTTCGTATTGAAAATCAACATTCCAGATAGCTGACTTTCAATTTCATGCTGGTAATGGTGCATGAACTCTGTTAGACATGACAAATAGTGCATCAAAGTTCTATCAAGATAAACCATTCACTGCTAATTAAGCTGGCCAGGAACAAGGCTTTTTTGTCAACCAGTCACGTATGAGACAGCTCATGCGGGTGAAATGGCTATATAAAAACACAGAATTTTCGGCATCATCATCAGCTTGAGAACTGGACGGTAGAGCTGTACCGATATCACTTTTTGCCGATTATGCCAATACAGAGTATGGCCAATTACTGAAATTGCCGATACCGATTATAATAGCCGATACCGATAACCAATTATTTCATTGTGTTTTCCAAAGATGTACTGTGACTCAGTTTGCACAACAGCTATAAGCCGAAGCTGTTGATGTAACAGCATCTAGTATCAGTCAGGTAAACCTTATGCCCATGTGAACCAGCTATAAAGGTATAGGTACACGCAGAATTTGAAGTTTCCATCATCAGCGTTTTTACATATTATTACCAGATACTGTCATCAAATGTGATTACCCAAATGAAACAGGCAGCATTTAGGCAGAGGATCATAATAACTATGCAGCTGATTACTTTTCGGTATGAATTTTTCTGTCAACAGTCTCAGGTCTCTGTAGCACCATGCAAAAGTAGAAAAAGCATTGTAAGCTATCATCATCACTATTTTCCATAAACCTTAAACTATTATGATGTGAACGTATCAGGCTCCAAATTCAGACATACTTTCTTCTAACAACCATGCCATTCAAGACGGAGGAGCGTCTGATGGTGAAGCGGGTTTTGCAGATCATGCTCTGAAGATCATGGACTGGGACTGCATGGTTGCCAGAGGCGACACATATCTGCGAAATGTCAATCGAACGGTCAATTCGACCAAGTACAGCCGCACACTGTAGATGTACAAGGTGCCATTAGCGCAGCCGTTGTTCGCACAAAGGGTTTTGTTTCAGGATGATAATGTGCCATGCCAAAATCGTCACTAATAGAATGTGCCCGAACAACATGAGGCCAACCAGACTGGTCCACTCTATTACTGGATCTAAATCAGATTGGGAGTCAGATTGCGACACCTTACCCAAAAGAGGTTGGTGACCACTGCTATACAGTATACACTATACACAGAAGAAGCATGGGCCAACGATATGCTTGCTTTTGACATTATTCATTTTGGCATATCCACTGCATGGTAAAAATTACTCATGCTAATTAAAAAAAATAAAGGTAAAAAAATGGTAACTAAACAATAAGAAAGCATTTATTTTACATCCATGCATTTGCTGGCACATAATTAATTACCTTCATGCAGAACAATGTCTCAAAGAATTGCACAAAGCAGCAAAAAGCAATTTCCAAACTTTTACACACCACAGTACACACTGATTAAGTTGGCTGAAGCAGATGCCTACCCTGATTAGGAGTTCCAGATGGATAGTGATTTGGTCTGACGGATGGAGCACCATCTTCGGCAATGACGGTCACGTAATACTCATTCTTTGTCTCACGGTCGAACGAAACAAGTGTGCGTATGACGCCTGTGTTGCGATTGATGCTGAACTTATTGAAGTCCGTTCCAGCCTCTTTGATGCGGTAATAAATCTAAACAAGCCATCACAATGGCAATCAGCAGCAGCTCCACCCGCTCATCGTAAGTGTCATCAGAATTAATCAATCTAAGGAGCGGATCTCTATCATGCCCGCATGAGGTTCTAGTAGGGCGCTATATAAATGTTCACATACATGAAGCTGTAGTAAACAGTTGATGCAATGCAAGGGAAAACCTGTAAGATATTCAATGGATGTTGTGTTCAATCATTTCTAGGGATCAGCTGGGTAGAGTTTGTCGACTGGCCGATCCCTAATCATTTCTCAGCAATGATAATCCAGATGAGAAAGAAGAGCACAAGAATAAATATGTAAAAGACAAACAGAAACATGGCCGATTGGTAAGAGTGGTCAGCCCGTAACATTCAGTGTGCGCTGAACGAGCGGGTTCGATCCTCGTCCGGGGAGTTACTGTGTAGGGACCTTGAGCAAGTCCTTTGCACACAATTGCTCAGCAGTTCTACTGCAATTGCGCCATTGAGACGTGTGTATGCACTTCTGAGCAAAAATATTGGAAGAAGGGCGATATCAAATTTCGGTAATAAAATAATAAAAAATAGAGAGCAGAAGAATTAAACGTTAACTAAGAAGAAGGCTGAATTCAAGTAATCAGCTCAAGAGGAAGCTTGCAGAGAGACAGCAAACAACAGGTGAAAGACAGAATGGATAAACAAATGAATGAAGGTAAACAGAATATGTTGTTGAATCCAATAATAAAAATGATGATGATAATAATAAAAAAGATAATAATAAAAATAACAATTTAACAATAACAACAGCAATAATAATAACAATAATAAAATAATAATAATAATGATACAAACAATAATAATCATAACAATAATAATAATAATAATAACAGTAATAATAACAGTAATAACAACAACAATAATAATAAAAATAATAATAACAATAATAATAATAACAATTATAATATCAGCGCATCTCGATGACTATTCAACGCTACAACGCAGTTGCTTTCAAAGGAACTTTCGCTGCATAATAATAATATAATAATAATAATAGCATTCAGAGGCATGTTCAAACAGCCCACCGGGATTGACTATTAAAGAATTGTCAGTCAGCCTGTATTGTGGAAAAGCGCAGACTGACTGTTGTACGTGCAAGTGTGCTGGTGGATATAATAATAATAATAATAATAATAACAACAAGATAAAAGAGAGAGTGAGAGAAAAAGAATGTGCTGTAAAAAGGTGGCTCAAGCAGAAGTCAATATTAGAAGAAAACACCATTCCATTCTATACATGCCTTTCGGTATTCCTGAAATTCATCTTTATCAGTGGCTGTCACGGTAATGACCTCTGCTCCTGGTTGGAGATTTTCTGCTACACTTCCTGGATAACGACCGTTCTCATCCAGTCCAATAAACTGCGGAATCTCATCGTTTTCATCAATCAGGTCAATTATTAGACGCGTGTCGTTGTGAAGAGAACTTGTGGCACGATTCTGATGAATTTCATTTACAGTAAGAAGGAGATGTATTGCAAATTGCAGCAGCGAAATGTCAGAACCGTTTACACTTAAAGTAAATACATGTAGTCAATACACTTAATATACAATCTTTCTGAAATGTCTCTGGGATTGATGACACGACTACCTCTGGTTATAGCCACACAAACAATTTAGAAATGAGCAACATTTGCTGCCTTTAAAGCCTTTAGCACAATATTCATAAAATTATGATTTAAAAAACAACAGACACCCCAAAAGAAATCACAGTAAGTCAATCACAATAGTGACATCAAAATATCCTAGCGATGTTCATTAAGGTGATCTAAAGAAAATGTAGATTATTATCAAATTCCCAGCTGTAAATCAATTTCTCAGGCTGTTACTTTATTTATAACTAAACAAGCAGGCACGAAGGCTTCGACTCACAGCTGCTTTGATGGTGAGCACATACTGAGGCAGAGCTTCAAAATCGAGCGTCCTATATGTGAGCAGAATCATCTCGTTTGTGACATCGTCAATACGGATGTAGAAACTACGTGGCTGACCATTCTGTTCCGGTGTTTCACCCGGTTGGATCACATAGTGGACAACAGAATCGGGAACAGAGGACGTTGCCTTCAGTCGCTTGATGATTGTGTTTACTGGTACATTTTCACTTATACGCACTGGCACGAGAGTGTAGTCTTCAACCCATTGTGGATAGGCATTGCTTAGCTCTGTGATCTCAATCTCTATTCGTGTGAATGTGCTTTGCGGAGGGACACCCTTATCACGGGCTTCGACCTCAACAAGCACCTGGTTTCTCTATAAACAAACACCACAGTCCATGAAAATGAAGTTCATGCAAGAAGGAATGCTCATACTGTGTTACAGGGTCTTGTGATTAAAATTAAAGAGTGCGTGCATCACACCTATGAGTCTTCCAATCCCAACTCATATGGAGGATTCTAAAGGAGCGAAATACATTTACATAAACATATAAACATACATCAGGTGACTATGAACAATAGACTTATAGAAACAGGAGTGGCAACACTTACGTTTGTCCAACAAACAAATCAGCATTAATGTAACAAATTATCCAAAACATATTTCTTAGTGAAAACAGATATAGAAGCACTTGATAGCCTACATTCACTAGGCTTAAAGAACAATAGAATGTTGACAATAAAGTACCCCAGACATAGGTTTGGCAATAGTGATCCATCCATTGTATTGGTTGATTGCAAAAAATCCGGACGGGTCATCTCGAAGAAAGTACTCCACTCTTCCATTGTCTCCAGCATCTCTGTCTGTTGCATAGAGTTGTTTAACACGTTTTCCGACCACGCTTCTTTCCTCTATGCTGGCAGTATAGTGCGGAAGGTTGAACACCGGAGGGTTGTCATTTTTGTCTCCGATTTTAATTCGGAAGGTGCAGAATCCTGCGAGCTTCTGGTTACCCTGGTCCTCTGCTTTGACTGTAACACTATGATCTGTGACACCGATCTGTGCCTCACGATCTAACACGCTGGCCGTCTTTATTATCCCAGTGACAGGATTGATATCAAATCGGTCACTGCTCTGATCGCTAGATTTCACTAATGAGTAAGTCACATTTGCATTTGATCCAGTGTCCAAATCAACAGCCTTTACCTAAATAATAGGACATAACAGATTTAACGAAACAGCACAGCCATTGTATAAAATGGAATTAGAACTAGTTCAGGGGAGTCAAAGAGCCAGCATATGAGCCAGTTTTCTGGCCCACAGAGTCATGCCTAAATATTACATGATTTGAGAATAAAGAGGTAAAATTTGGTAATTTTCAAGGCTTAATGCATTTTATGTGATGCTTATGACTGATAATGAATACAAAAGCTTAGATTTTTTAACCATACTGTTTGTATGCTATAAATGCAACACTTAAGCTCTAATTTTGCAAAATATCTTTAGAGTTGAGCTGCCTCCCAGATCTCAACTCCCATTTTGCTAAGGCACCTTCAGCACTCTGGCCTGTCACCTGCTGGAAAATAGTGTCCCACCCCATTAAAAAAGGTTTGACACTCATGAACTAATTAATTGAGTGGAAAAATTGCTTTGAGCACTAAAATTGCAAGAACAAGTGTAATAAAACAACAAATTTATGTACAAGTGTAATCTTAACCCTCTTGGTAAATAATTCTCAAAGGATAAATTGCAGTATACAGCAGTTTATTAAATTGCAGTAAAATTTAGGATCGTGGTCATTATGAGCACCAATTGAGCACCATTCTGAGCCGATATTTAAAATGTCTTTTTCAGAGTTGTGTGACTAGAAATGAGTCTACTCGTCTACTCATCTTACAGTTGCGATTAGTATGATTGTGCACTATTAATGGATTAACGTATATGATGAAAGGAAAACAAATGCATATATCGTTACACAATATACCTTCAAAGCATGCTACAACAATTCTAGATTTACGGTCATATTCATTAGCAGTCAGTGAGTAATTGTAGACAACAGTAAAAGTGGCTTGCTACTTGCTAACTATAAAAACTGCTTTGTCATTACATTATTTATAGAGCAGCTCAAAGCCACTCCTCGTCACATAAAAAATAACTCATAGCTGAAAAGGAACATAAAACTCATCCACAGGGAAATTTTTCATCCATCTCACAAAACCTGGTGGTTTGACGTGAAACTCCAAAGTCGCTCGGATGCATTGAAAATTTGAAGGGGAAGATAATTGATGGCATTCATGAAAGATGTTAATCCAAAGGATAGCCCAAAGTTATGAGACTTTGAATTTAAAATGATGTCCATGCCTTTGGTAGGTAGAAGATGATTTACAACAGCAATGTTATTTTATATGGATCAACCTGAAAGGTAAAGCTCTGTTACGTTTGCAAGTGCAATATATCATACCTGGATCACGACGGTTCCAACGCTTTCCCTTTCCATTACCACCGGATTGAAGTGAGCACAGTCCACGAATTTTGGAGCGTTGTTGTTGATGTCCTTCACTTCAACTTTAAGCAGTCCGTTGCTACGACGACTAGTTGTTCCACCACAGCAGCCACCGTTGTCCACTGCGGTGACATTGAGCCTGTATGACACCTGCGACTTCTCCAGATGGCCAACAAGAGTCAGGATACCTGACTTGGGTTCGATGGCAAATGGTCCACTCAACAGACGCCCACCTAAAAACCAAGTCAATGGGAAACTCCTAATCGATACCTTGATTATAATTCAACTAAACACATGTAGACCTCCTCCTTACATTTTGATAATTGACCATCATACTTCTGACATCCATCCAGTTGTATCAGTCAGTCATTTAGTCACTCAGTCAGTCAGTCAGTCAATCAGTTGGTCTCAATTTCAGTCAAGCAGTATTTTGAGGGAATATGTGGCTCCTCATGAGTCTTCAATCATCAGAATGTATGGTCACTTTAACACTTCCCTTCAAACCAAATTGTTTTTTAATTACATTATTATCTGATCATTTGAAAATGTATCTCGGAGTAGACTATTCAGAGGTGTTATCAGCATGACAGGTCCATGAAAAACAAAGTCTTAGAGCAATACAGAGATGCAGGGAAGATCCCCACAAGAATCCGACTCCGGACTGCCCGGGAAAGGTCATTCCAGAGCGAGGGACCCACTACAGCAAAAGCTAATCGTCATCTGTCAATGTACAATAGATCTCAATACTTATCAATAACATTTGCAAGTTCAGTTTCAGTTCAATACCAAAATAAAATTTTTACTGCCATACTTTTAAGAAACTATGTCTTCAATGACCACATCAAACTTTTAAGAAACTATATCTTCAATGACCACATCAAACCCGCCCAAAAAATCCACCACTCAAGAAGTTCGTCTCAAGCACTGATCAGATAAAGGCCATAAACTGGAAAATATTTAAACAGATCAATTAACAGCTATGACATAATTTGCAAGTACCTGATAAAGATTAGATGATAAGACTCAACAGAAAGACCCGGCATCAGTAGCAAAAGAAAACATACTTTCAAACTGTTCCATAACTTCATTTAAGCATATGCTCCTAACAGATGCATGATAGTCCAGTCGTTAATGCGCCGACTGTCAAACGTAAGGTCAGGAGAACAAATTCATGACAGAAACAAATCTTTGTTTGTGAATTCACCTGCCATTAAATCTCTGTCAAACTCTGCTATAATTTGTGTGGCATGGTGGCTGATCGGTTAGAGCAGTCGGCCCGTAACACTTAGTGTGCGCTGAGTGAGCAGGTTCAACCCTCTTCCAAGGCGTCAGTCACTGTGTAGGGGCCTTGAGTAAGTCCTTTGTGCACAATCGCTCTGCAGAACAACTGCAATTGCGCCTTCATGGCGTGTGCACTTCTGTGCAAAACATGCTGGAAGAACGATATAAAATTTCAAGAAATTTCAAATAAATTAATCCACTGACTGTACACTCTCTGTGCAAAGATCAGGTGATGAGATAGAGGAAACCCCCCACCCACTTTCAAATGCCATGGCTGAGTAAAATGAATTGTAATTGTAATGGAAAACTTATATAGTGCCACTCAATATCAGAAGGTGCAAACTCTTCATACCCATGACTGTTTCTCAACAGTTAGCTTAAGTTAAGGGTTGATTTTCTTCTGATTGCGTTAACCAACCTGAAATAGTCAAATGCTTACATATCATATGGATAAATATTATTTTATGTATAAAATAGCTGAATATATAATATTATGCATACCTGAAAAGGCGTAGATGATGCCGTCCCCATCCGGATCATAGGCCTGTAGGACGTGTATGACAGTGTTGAGAGGTGTGTCTTCTCTCACCTGTATCACCTCCACTGGTTGCACAAACACCGGATCCTCATCATTGACGTTTGTCACACTGACCCGCACCATTGCATAGCCACGGTGAGATGGTGTACCGTTGTCAGTAGCCACAATCGTAAAGTTGTAAGTGTGGTTGGGAACATTGTCGTAATCAAGGCGTCTGCAGAAGCATTGACAAACATATCCAATGCCTTCTTATTGGCTCTTTCAAAGTATTATAATAAATCCTGTGGTCATCGAATTCAGTAATCTTCTTTGAAAAACAGTTGTTTCCGTAATGTCATAAAATCAATTGCATAAAAAAACATCACACATAACAAGTACAAAATAAACACAATAATGAAACACAGATTTATAATTTATTATTTTTAATTATTATCGAAATTTGATACCGCCCTTCTTCCAACTTTTTTGCTCAGAAGTGCACACAAACACACCACAACAGCGCAATTGCAGTTGTACTGCAGAGCAATTGTGTGCAAAGGACTTGCTCAAGGTCCCTACACGGTGACTCCCCGGACGAGGGTCGATTTATTATTATTATTTTTATTATTTTTCGAACCTGCTCCCTCAGCACACGCTGAACGTTACGAGTTGACCGCTCTAACAGATCGGCCACTGTGCCACACAAACATATACAGATATCTTCAATCAATCAACCTATCATTCAATAAATCGATCAATCCTTCCGGATTTTTTGCAATAAATCGGTCTGTCGGTCGATCAATCAATCAATCAATGTATTTTGAAGGGCTCTCAATGTCATATAATAACTAATTAGCAAATACTATAATGCCAGCATTTACAAAAAGACAAAGCATAATGAGCTCAACACTTGGATGGGGATCAGACCACCAAGACAGCGAAATACAGCAATGGAAAGAAAATAGCCAACAGTCCAAAAATTTAGGGTTTGGAATTTACCCAAATATAACCTCCCTTGCCGTCAGCTGACTTATAAAAATGCAGCCACATTACCAGAGGTTGGATTGCTATGCAGGAGTTGATCATTCAGTTCGATCACCAAAATCAGTCAGAGTTAGCCAAGTACAATGGAAGCATACTCACTTACTTATATAGTTAGCACTTCAGAAAGTACAATATAATCTCTCTCTTCTTCAATAGCACTGCATCAACCATTGATGCATCAACCGTTTGTACACACTTAGCAGTTTTGACGTAACCAATGTTGTTGAGCGTCTGAACCATGAAGCTGTTGTCATTGACGCTGTATGTCAGTTGGGAATTGGTGACTGAATCCAGATCAGTTGCTGTGACTGAAGTGCAACAGGCATGAAAACATTACAATCAAATGCTCACTGCTCAGTCAAATGCAATTTATATAATAGACAAAATTCTGCTTAGCTCTTCGTCACAACGTCTTTGTTTGGCTGATGTAGTCATGTCATGTATCTACTTTCTTCATACTGTATTCGCTGTAGGCTGCTTCCATTAACTATAGTGACCATGTCTATGGCTCTTATTTAATCCTCTTGTCTTGTCAACATCGAGTATATGTCCAGGCGATAACACTGCATCAATACAGCAGTCATTGCAGTGGCAGAGAAACTGAACAACTTTATCATCACAGATTTCATTTTGTTCAGAACAATTGAAACAAGAACAGTTGTCTCCACAAAACTCAGAGTGCGACTGAGGATTTTGTATAAAGCTCATTTCACAACGTTATATTGCAACTGTCATATATTACATATATAATTATGTGTATGTGGGCTTATATATATATATATATATATATATATATATATATATATATATATATATTGTTGCATGTCGGCCTTTA
Organism: Bimastos eiseni; assembly: GCA_959347315.1. Lineage (NCBI taxonomy): Eukaryota > Metazoa > Annelida > Clitellata > Crassiclitellata > Lumbricidae > Bimastos > Bimastos eiseni. The sequence goes on along the minus strand of OY365810.1, from coordinate 29,375,235 downwards.
GCTAGGATGGGTGACAAGAGTTCCAACTAGAATGGGTGAGATGCCTTATGATTTAGGTCCGGAGTTACCCATAGGGATATATATATGGGAGCAATGCACACCTAGTATCATCAAACTCGAGTTAGGATAGTTTCCTGTTATGATACTACTGTTTTGGGTTAACTATTATGAATGACATTTTAATTCGTCTTCGAACCCGATGTGATAAGTCGTTTTAAGACTTGCTGGCCTTTTGTGTTCTTCGCTGGATGAAGTTCGTCGATTCATAGGCCTACAGGGGTAGATCTGCTTGCAATTTATATGTCGCAAGTATATTGCTCAATAAATATTGTTTTGATCAATTACTTGCTAATTACTCTTAACGATAAAATTTATTTTCAACAATTAATCAAAGACTGCATCCGTTCCGTGTATGAGTAAAAAAATGTAAAACAATATTTATTGCACATTGCTTGCTGGAAGTGTCAACGTGTTCATTACAGGATCGTTCCTCGTGTGGACGACTTTATCTGTTGTGGTTTTATTACTAGGATGCTATATAAAAGTATGAATAGCTTACATATATGATATGAGATTCATATCCTGTCATTAATTGAACTTTTCTACTACTAAGCTTTTATTATGTGTACCATTATTTGTCTGTACATGCTGCATGATTGCAGGCGTTATTATTAAAGAAAATACTTACTTACTTACTTACTTACTTACTTACTTTAAATGGTTGAAGGAGACATTTGAACAGTAAAACGCGAACAGTACTGCTGATACAATTGAATAACTACTAAGCAACTGCAAACTAGCAATAAATATTAATAATACTATCAAAATATAAACAATGAATAATGTTACTTATGTATATGTTATTACTTACTGGGAATAATCACATTTAGCAATCAATTAATAATTCATTAATTCCTAAATAGTTAACTATTAAAACGGAATTTTTAACACGCTCAATAAATATTATATATATATAATATATATGATGTTCATATCCAGTGTATATATATATATATATATATATATATATAAACATGTATATACAAACTGGATATGAACCTCATAGGCAGCCAATGCAATTCATTTCATCACCAAGGTGGATATATGATAGAAACAAGGGAGGTGTGCAGACGGTCTGACAGCAGAGTTCAAGATTGATTGGAGGATTGAGGGTTGACAGGCGAACTTTGGGAAGACCTGCGTATAAGGAGTGACCGTGATCAAATGCAGCTGGAGAAAGAGAGTACCAGGGTGGTGGATCCTAGAAACTATTCTTAACTAATCCATTAGCTTAAACAGTGTCCGAAATACCTTGAATTATGTCTGTTCCTATGGCAACCGTTTCAGCAATCCCTTGAACTATGTACTGAGACAAAGGAAATGTTGGAAAGTTGTCGTTCATGTCAACCAGATTGATGATGAGCTGCCAAACGAACGAACGACAGATTAAAGTGATAGAAATTAAAGGCAAAGTCAAAAGTGACTGGTATCTGACAGCATAGCCACCAATAACATCCTATCAACTTCCTGTCATTGCTGACATCACATCCAATAATTATTATTGATCTCATCATCCTCAGCATCTGAATTCCTATTATGTAGCACAAGTACATAAATTCAGCATAATGAATCAAAGTCACCCATGATGTCTGCTTGGTTTAACACAGTCAAATAACCAGCAACTCTTACAGCATATAAACCACAAGCATTCACAAAACCTTAACTGCTAATACTGTACATCACTGGAGATCTGTGACTGAAATATCAGGACCAGAAAGAGTGCAAAGCAAAACTACATTTCACAGTACTCAAAAACAATTATTGTGAACACTGAACAGGCAAATAATTAATTAAATAAGGTCTTTTGTTTAATGACAGAGACAATTCACTACAATGGGCTTGTTGATTGGGAATCAGCAGGCCCTCTGGATTATGTGAAAATATTTAGTAAATTATGAGAAAAATTGCATAATCGCATAAACCAGGGGTCCTAGTCATCAACAATTATGTGGTCTGGTGATAAACTATAGCCCCTTAAGGCTAATAATAGCCTGGACAAGCCAATTATAGTTGACACTGACCCACATTTTCGAACTTTATGCAATAATTTGCGAAAACTTTCCATTTAGGAATTGATGCAAAAACAGCCAATTTATGCGAAACAATGTAAAATCGCATAATCGCATAAACCAAGGTGCCCTAGGAATCAGTCCCCCAAAGCTTCCTACGCCTCTGGTGCTACTACCTAAGACGTAAGTCATATCAAATTACTAATGCAGTTAGATCAAATTACTAATGCAGTTAGATCAAATTACTAATGCAGTTAGATCAAATTACTAATGCAGTTAGATCAAATTACTAATGCAGTTAGATCAAATTACTAATGCAGTTAGATCAAATTACTACTGCAGTTAGATCAAATTACTAATGCAGTTAGATCAAATTACTAATGCAGTTAGATCAAATTACTAATGCACGGTAGATGACGTTAATTAAGGGATAGATATACAGCTGATTCAATGATCTGGTTGTGGCATAGATTTATTGGATGGATTCTAAACGAAGCAAAAGATTGTGTGCAGAGTTCATTCTCACTGTTGCGCTCATCATAGATTTATTCTTCTATAAGAAGACATTTAACAGCTCTTGTGATTATCAGAAATGAAGTTCATAAGTTATTTATGCTCAAGACCGAGAGTACACGACCTCTGGGATATCGATAGTGCAATAATAACAGCAGGGAACCGTAAATGACTGCCTGAATGACGACAATACACGAGGAATAAAACTGCAATGGGTTTCTTAATTGGGAATCAGTCAGTCTCAAGTCCTTTACCTCTATGGAAGCAGTAATCTCTTGTGCTGCTAACCGCAGATTCTGGACAAGACAATCGGACTGAAACGTTCAAGGTTTCACTGAAGTAATGATGCTGATAGGCTATTCACAAATCCTAGATGGTTTTTACATGCGGAATGTATATAGGTGAGTGATAGAACATTGTACTTCAATTGTTTAACTGAGAAAAGAAGTGTTTGGAGGAAGTTCAGCCAGTGAGACTGTTAAGAAAGAAAGCGTTGAATAGCTAGGTGTCATCAGCATAGAGGTGATGGATGCTCTAATGACAATAAGCTAATGGAGTGCAATAGTGTAGAGGATGAACAAACGAGGTCGAAGAACAGAGCAGCATGGGACATTGTGAAGAGAACACTAGAAAGAGAAGAGCAAAACCAAAACTATTCATGTGTTCATCCAGAAAAGGGAGAGCATGCAACACATGCTCAACATTGTTACACATAATAATTAGGTCTTCAAGGTTTGTTTCCTGCCTCCTATGAAAGACTATCCATTCAGGTCTTGAGGCAATGCGAATTTGCAGCTTTGTGGGAGAGAAAAAAGGCTTCTGAAAGAGTTTTACAGTTTGTTGTAAATTCATGGAACCATAGAAGAGCTCAAAACATGACAAGCATCACAAAAATTAGAGGTGGAAAGCTTAATTATATAAGTATAACCTCTTCAGAGAACTTGTGTCAATGCTCCCATCTGGTGATGCAGATGTTGAATGCAACTGACAACAGAAGTAAGTAAGTAAGCAAGCAACTAGCTTCTATTTGCACCTGACAAGAGCAAGTGCACAAGTACCACAATCCAAGAGTCGACGGAGCATAGATGATTTTGAACATCATGGTAGGTGTTCAAGCAGCATTGTCCCCTGTACATAAGGAAAGAGTTTTGGTCCCCTTGCAATCCCAAAGTAATTTTGACATCCAAGCCCCAAAGATCCGGGGTTACCTTCTTGCCAAGTGGTGCTACCTGTACTCCAGTGGTCAACAGTTAATTCCATGCATTTCAATTTGCTGAACTGTACTGAGTAGGCCCTATATTTATTACTAGGAATATTTACTACTTCTCTCTCCATCAGGCTTGAATTAATCCCTCTCATGGGATATTTACTATCTAAGGAGTGAGGCCATTTAAAGACGTCCAGTTTGAGAGCCAACTGTTTATTTTGCACTTTGAAAGCATATTTCCCTGCTGACTCATTTTCCAACTCACTGGCATAATGGTTTATTGCAGCTGACTATTACTCCCACAGTCCTCCACTCCTTTATTATATCCACTCCCTCCTTTTTTTAGGCCATCCTCTAGAATAAGTGCTTGTCTGACTATTCCAGATCCACCCAGATCCCCTGGAATGGATCATTCATAAATATCTGCTGAACAAATGGCTGCATTAACATATTCACAGTCAATGGTCGTTGCTGTAGTGTTGTCGACGATGACAGTAATGATGTTGATGACAAACTCACTAAAGATGCTGGTAATGATGAAGATAAATGCTTGTGGATAACAAAGAACTTAAGTTTAGATTAGTTAAAACTGTATTTGTTGACATACTCCTATATCTAGACAGACAATGACCTCGGTGTTATATGGGAACCTGGATTCAGACCGAATACGACAGAGATGTCTTTTTAATGATAAATCAATTGATGCTTTGCAACAGATTTGATATATTTTCCATTATCTATTTAACATTTAACATAAATAAGACTTGAGCATTGTACATTATAAGATTGTTTGTAGAAATGCTATAATTCATTCTGTTTCTTTTAACTTTCCTCTTCAATGTTCTGCTGTGGCTTTAGATGTTGGCAATACCATCAGAATGATGAGACTTGACAGTCCTGAGTAATGGAATGAAGTGATTGGGAAACAGAATGAGTATACTCAATATATCTTGAGCATACTCACTGTGATGCCCAATCACTTCATTCCATCACTCAGGACTGTCAAGTCTCATCATTCTGATAATATTGCCATCTTTTCGAAATTCCACTCCTCATATAGGCTGCCTCTAAATTACAAAACAATTCGATGTCACCCTTGACCTAAAATTGATCTAAATTACAAAAAGCAAGATATAAGATATCGTGGCCTCTCTGTTATGGTTGTCTCCATCACAAACGTCTAATAAGCTGTCTATGCAGTTTCATTGCAGGCCTACTTAAGGGAGCTTCATGATAGGCAAATACACTTAAGGACGAAGACAGTTGTTAAGTGCATGCTACAACCTTGGCTACCTCTGCTGTTTGTGAAGAGATGCACCACAGAAGTCATATAGAGAGTTGATTGCTCTAATCCAGTAGTTATCCATTTAGCAGTATTAGACTTAAGCAAACATGCAAACTTGTGTGAAAACTTGCTTCATCTGCAAAGTCTGCCTATTAACCAATTTTATTCTTGCGAGTCCTGCTTCACCCAGGACCAAGTGGATTTTTGTGGATTTTTTTAACGACACCATTCCATATCGAAGATGATTTGGTGTCGCCCTCCTCCTTTCTCCAGGATTGGGACTGGCACGGTCATAGTCCAAACAGTGGCGGAGTGGATGACCAAGTGGATGACTTGCAACAAGTTATATAGCACAAAAAGTTAAAAGCATCCTCTATTGTACTACAAGCCTGTAAAGTCTGCATATTTTATTCTTGTGAACCTGAAAATAAATTGCTGGATTTCTTTGAATATGAAAGTACTGGTACTGGATAAAAAAATTGGCCACTTGGTCTGCATCTAATAAATTTATGAATCCACTGAGTGGAGAGTTGTAATATTTATGGCTCGTACGACGGCCTTTGGATATTTTTGGTATGCATTTGACAGGTCTAATATAATTTAGGAGCAATCCATTTATAGCCTACAACTCAGAAGCAATCTTAAATGTTGCAAAGCTGCATGTATGACAAAGAGACTCCTCTTAATTATGAATATTGTGATACAATACTTTAGCTACATTCTTTACCAACGGTATTGGCTTCTGCAACACTGCTGGTTGCCATATTTGCATATTTATAGCAAGTTTACCTCAAGGTGTAGTAACAATTTTATTTTGCTGATTTGGCACCCCTGTGACACTCTAATGGAGGAGGGAAGGGGATGCTGGCCTCCCATCAGCTACTGATGTCATGAGGAACTTCGTCTACTTTCACTGGAAGCAGAAATTGACAGTGGTACAGTTGTACTAGCACACCATGAGCTACTGTTCTTCAGGAGTAAATCATGACTGCCCATAGGTCACAAACCAGACATTATTCAGTAGAATAACACTCTATACTGCCAGCATGCAGCTATGATGAAGAATTGCTTAATCAGTAATGTCAATAACCAGCAGAACCAAAAGAAATATAATGAGAAACTGGATAGTCCTTTCCATATCAGTCATGCAAACTCTGATGAACTGAAGAAGAATGAGCAAAGACCACAAAATTCTCAAATAACAGCAATCGCAATCGCAATCGCAATCATCAAGAACCGGATGCACTGGATCTGATGACAGCAACTGTTGTGAAACACTATCAGCTGTTGTCCAGTGGTACTTTTGTTAGTACTTTCACCAGTAATGACAACATAGACCCAGCAGGCAACTCCCACTCAATATGTTGTCCTTTTATAAGCAGTCACTTAGCAAAATACCTGCCCACAACAGAATGCACTATTAAGGGAACAATACCAAGGGTAATGCCAGCAGTGCTGTGACACAGATCACAAATCTAGAAGGGGCGCATTTTCAGAGTGTAATAACTTTAACTTTTCCCCAAATTCATTTAATCCTTTTCCTGCAACATCATATTACCTGTATTCACATTTAAAAACTACAATTACAGTTGAACAGTGCAATAAGAACGACTTTTCGTGACCACTACACATCCTATATATGAAGTATTTCCAATAAAATGCATCATTTATCTATGTTTTGCAGTTTGGTTCATGACATCTATCCTTCCGAAGCTTACGTCATCACGAATTGGTTGCCGAAAACATTTTGGTCTATATTGAATTTGGTTATAATAAATCGGCTCATTTCTGTAAATCATTATATTTAGATTTTTAAAAATAATGTTAATTATTTGGTTATAATAAATCGGCTCATTTCTGTAAATCATTATATTTAGATTTTTTAAAATAATGTTAATTATTATCTGTGCAACTGATTCCTTCATAAAAACTTTCCGGTGCAGCATAAAAAACTGTGAACCATCATCAATCGCATCATCACTGGAAAAAATTCCTGACCTAGACTACTGTGTCACATCTAGACAGACCAGATTTAGAAGTACCAAAGGTCAGTGACAATCAAATTGAAATATCAGAGAAGATATACAAATATTTATTGCAACAGCCTCCACTGAAGACATTAGTAAAGCTAGCCAAGTTACTGCTCCATGTTCAGAAGAAACTGATAGGCCAGTAATTATTTATATAGGTAACAAAATGTGGGATGGACCCCAAATTCAAGCTTAGCACATGGTGCAATTAAAGCTTGGTACAACTGAACTGACAACTCAACTACATAGAATCAACATGACTTGAAATGATTCACAGGGTTTAATATACATCCCATAATGTTCTGTGCATTTCAAAGTTACTACTTAATTAATATAATAATTATAAGTGTGGTAAATTTGCTTTGACATACTGGAAGGGAAAATTGTACCTTTGGAGGTGTGTAAGCTTCCCTTAAGAAGTGCATATAACAGTATTGCACAGGAACATAGGAATCTTAATTATTTAATGAATGCATGCAGCACAACAATATTCCAAACCTGCATCAGCAGGTGTATTGAATGATACCCTCATCTGAGTTCAGTTACAAGCTAAGTTTGTGTTAACAAAGTTAAACAAACTTTTATTTGTTTGCACTGCTGGACATAGGTTTGCACAACCACAGTACACAGCATAGACAGAATTGTGTGGAGGAAATTACTGCACGTTTCCTCCCAGGATTTGCAACCCTGATAATAATGACAACAGAGATATGACTGTTGTTCATCGAGGCAGGAAAATAGAAATGTTCAATCACAAAACACGAGATCAATATCAGCCTATGCTGACTGACATCTGCATAGAAAACATCAATAAATGCAGACATCCAAGGGAACCAAATGAAGGGTAAGATAGCTCTTTAGCTCATACGGCAAGTATCAACATTCACGATGAAATCTAAGCAAGGAGAAGATGAGAAACAAGAGTGGTATCTGGGACAGAAAGGAAACTTTTGTAAGGAAATGGGAATGTCACTAAGGCTAGTCAAGGATTTGAGTGAAATGGGAGGTGAAAGACAAAACAAATGATGAACATTGGAGTCTGATGACTAGATACAAGCACAGATTAGCAAGTGGAAGCTAACGCAACCAAAGTAACATTCAGAAGTGCATTTGGTCGGCTGTGGTCAGGTCCATTAGTGCTCCCCATCAGCAAACTAATATCAGATGTAATCGAGCCTGGAAAGACCAAAAACGGAATAGGATTAGAATCTGATGAAAGACATGTCTCATCTACTAATCCAATTAGACACGGCCAGGTGACGAGGGGCCAATGGCTGATGAAAGAAACAGAATGGCCAAAAGCAGACGTCTTCTTCACCATGATTGAATTACTGGTTCCTCAATACAACTGGTGGTTTCCATTCCAATACAGTGGCTGCCACAACAACGACCAAACATCCTTGTCATCATATCAATCAGACAATAATTCATGCCACTAACACATCTGCAATACTGTAACCACATTTCACATCACAATACTGAAATGCATCCCATACCACAACAATATTGCATTAGCTGCATCACTCATTGCACTGAGTACTCTCAATCTACAGACTGGGGAAACAAATCACTTACAACATAGTCATTAGTGCAAACCAGTATAATTAATTGGGGCAGATCTGCCTTCCCCTTCCCACGCTCTCCCTCTGTACAACTGGGGACATTCTATTAGTCATAAAGCCTCACCATAAAAGTCCTCCAAAGCTGCAGCGCCTTGTTTATGGAGCATGCGCTAGGTCATATGCCATAGATTGGTAACCAGAAAGTCTCTGTCTCCGCGATTTGGAAGGTAAGAATCTAGCCTAGGCAATTAACTACCTTGGCCATTACTGCTTTTATGAACGGCATTTGATCAGAGAACCACTGCTCTGGTAACTGGTTCCTGGAAGATCATAAAGTCCTATTTAATTTCTTCAGCATTTGCAGGAGCAGCTCCAGAATGCAACACTACAGTGGGTTATGAGCTTCTGTCGAGTCACTTGGGTAGTTGGTCCCTTCTACACCCTGCACTCTGGTTAACCTATTTGTCCTATAATTTTTCATACACGTCTTCAGCAGGGCGTGGATTCTGGTAAAAGGCACCAGCCTTCTTAAACATATTTACATTCCAAATCTGAACGCTTCCATCTGATACGGATTAACAAACATTTTTAGCTTATGCTAAGACACAATTTAAAATCTCTTATACAACTATTCCTAAGAGCTGCTTAAAGTCAGAGAGTTGTCCGATACCATGCGAGAACCACAGCATGGATTAGTTAGAGAACTTAAGAGAACGTAGTAACTGGCCAATGGGAAAGAATTAGGCACAAAGGCGACTGGTAGAGTGGGTACTGGTTAGACATGGTCAAACTTTCTGATTGGGTCAGCTAAACTGGAGGCGTTTTAGATGGCTGCCCTGACAGCAAATGATATCACATCAATCCTATGCTAAATGACTTGATGTCAGAGCATGACCTGTAACACTGCACACGCTTTGACAGATTGCTTTTGATACACCAGCTTCTGCACTACTGCAGACCACAGAATTTCAATGGAATGCCTTGTCAACTATGGTCCATGTGTCTGCGAGTGCCTGCTGGTGGAGACCTGCTTCAAGTCTGCATAGTCAGATGGGCTGCTATGGGTTTCCTGGCTGATAGAGCATTGCAGTGCTGGTCAACAGAAGCATTAGTTGGATATAAGAAGAGAAGTGTCATCCAAAAATCGACTAAATCAATAGATTTATAATATTTTTAACATCATCCATCTGTAGTGACCAACGATGGCATATTTATATGCAAGAAATAGAAAGAAAGTTAGTAAAAACAAAGTTCTGCAACAAAATAATACAGTCCCTATAATCATAAAGACACCAAAACATATAAACAGCACAGACAGACAAATAGGCAGATGCGTAGGCAGAAGACAGGTCGATAGGCAGAAAGGTAAATTGGTAGGCAGGCAGGTACTAAGAGGCGAGTACAGCATAAGCATTGGCCATCAAACTGATCAATACAATAGATGCCAAAATGAGATAAGCATTGCTTATAAAGCAGACAGACAGACTTAGAAAAGAAGATTACAGCATAGGTCAGAATGGTTCTAGTCCTCATAGCCAACCAAACGTCTTTATTATACATGTCCACTTACACATACACACACACAGAACATCATACATGTCCACTTACACACATAGCCTACACAGTACACACACATGTATTATATATATAAAATATGTATATAACAAAATATCTGTATTAGTATTGAAACAGAGCATATCATGTGCATTTGTGGAAGCAATGCATGTATCACGATTATTGTTATTTATCAATTAAGTCCTCTTCAATGTCCATTGGCACATGACCAGTATATAATTCCGATGCCACTGCCCCAATTGAAAAGTATGACATGGTAAAGGCAGATGGATTGCAGACATGCTTTCTAAGCAAATGCATACACAATGCAATGGGAAGAGAGCAATACAAAGCTAAGTTGATGGGCCAAGAGAGACCGCGAATAAAGACCTCAGAGTGTCACAACAGATTAGAAACACTTTTAGAAACTCATATACTGCTAGTTTATGATGCACAAGATATCAGCCGATGAAAGACCAAAATAGAACCATAATCAAGACCAAGATGCCTTAAAATTGCCATAGAATGCCTCTTTCGCAACATGGTTAGCATGAAAGAAGAATACTCAGAAGCAACCTTTACATGATACACTTATAAACTGAAAAATCTACAGACTAAACAACCATTAGCACAAATTATACCCAATACACGGGACAGGAAATCAGTCTTTCTGCTCCCTCCAATAAAAATAAACTACGTGTTTGCTGGACAAAAAACGTTCCTTATAAGATATAAACAACTAGTCAATGATCCTCCTTCTCTGTCACTTTGGTTGGTTGTTTTGTCTCAATGCACAATTCGTTAGGTAGTTCTAACATGCTGCAATTTAATGGCACTAAGTGACTTTCTATGCTTCGAAGGTGTTTTCTCCATGTATTGTTCTGCTGTGGAGAAGAATGGGCTTTCAGTCAAGGGTGGCGACTTGATCCATCAACCAGTCAACAATGAATGCCTGCTCGATTTACACCCAGTGAATAACCGAATGGTGTCATCTTCTACCAACGAGAGCCGGCTCAGTACTGGTGTTATGGTGGGTTGCGTATAAAACCACTTGACGTTTCTCAACGCTCTCGCTGTTGGATGGGAAGACGTTGGTTGGACTCCACCACTAGTGACTCATCTAGTTATTGTGTTGCTTACCATTTGCCAAAAATTAGGCCAGTATAGAAGAACAGAGAACAACTTTGATCATTAGAATGGTGTGCTATAAATTACTGAATAATAATTTATATAAGTCCACATCAACATGGCTTACAAAGTTAGGTAATTTACGAAAAGTTAAAAACATTAATTGGTACAGCTCACACTATGATGACAAGCGTATTGAGGGAACTTGAGCCTAAATACATTCTCATAGTGTATATCTCTGAATATATAGTGAATCTGTGAACATATTCTCAGCGTCCACAAAAGCTATGTTGGGGTGATCGACTCATTCACTGGTGCCAGAAAGAACACTTGAGGAGATGCCTTGAAGCATCAGAGAAACTGACAGGACAGATCAGATGCACAAACAAGAACTTAAAAGAGAAGCAGATTATGACAAGAAAGAATGGTGAACAAACAGCTCATGACAATCAATCAATCAATCAATCAAAAATCAATCAAAAATACTTGATATAGCGCCTCTTCAAGATATCTACTCAGAGGCGCTCCCAGCCTAACCCTCGGCTGAACAGGACAGTTTTAAGAGAGGCGTAAAATGAAGATGAGGAGTTCTTAGATAGAAAACGGAGCTCTATGGGAAGTCCATTCCAGATTGTAGGTCCCATGACCGAGAAAGCCCGATTCTGCATTATGGAAGTGAAGTGCATGCAAAAGGGACGATCAAGTCGCCATGAAATGCAGAGCGAAGTGGTCGTCGACCACTACTGGAAGTGATAGGGCAACATAGCTCCTGCAAATAAGCAGGCACAGTACCGCCAAGGCAGCGTCAAATCAAGGCAGATATCCTAAATGAGATGCGCTGAGGTAGAAGCAACCAGTGCAGGACATTCCACATGTGACAATATGAACAGATAACTGGTAACTAAGGAATAAGGAATGTTAAGTTAGAGGAAGGAGGAAGAGCATGTCAAAAAGACTTGGAAAACTGTGTATATGCAAACTTAACCAGACAGTGTAAACTGAATATTTTTAGAAACTTAACCAAGAGCACAGACTGAAAAAACAGAGAAAAAACATGAATAATGTATTCTAAAGACTTACGTTAACTATACTTGTACGTAAAGGTCTGCCATTTTCGATTGCTTTCACACGAAGATGATACTGTTGAGGATCCTTTTCATAGTCAAGAACTCTTAACAAGTCCACAGAGCCAGTACTTGGATCAATAGCAAATTCATTAGACTGAGTTCCTGCCTCTGTAGTCAACTCATAGGTCAGAGGATAGCCCTGGTGCGAAAAAGCCTTGATCTCGGTTATTCTGAAAAAGCATTCATAAAATTACGTAAATAGACATTCAGTGCAATTACAAAATTCTCATGATTTAACAAAACACCCAAATATACTACAAATTTCAAACTGATTTGCATTATTAAATCTACTTGAATGTTCATTCCAGTTACTACATGAGCACTGGTATTACCAAGATTCCTTGCCACATAGCCAAATCAGCAGCCAGTTAAATAGCAGCCAGGCATTAACGATGACAGCCTTCTTGTTGGCTGCTTGATAAACTTCATCACAGTGTAGTTAATGAAAACCGATGGGCACAAGTGTATCCATTCACATATTCTGCCTCCCCTTAAAATCCAAGTGGCTTCTCTGAAAATTCTTTCCTGCCTAACCATTAGACTAGCTTCCACCACTACCATGAAGTGCAGATTGGTGCCTTCTGGAGATGCATAGCTTTGCAGAATTATATCAAAGCATCATAATTTTATGGAATGAAACGATTAAAATCTCAGAGGGTAATACTGCCATAAAGGGTACGAGCTTACTTACTATTGTAAGGAAGAAGGTTCAGGAAGTAGCAGCATCACAGACAGCATAATCAGAGTGCACTCAGAGAAAGAAAATGATGAGATCGTGTGCATCATAACTGCACCGAAGAAGTTATTTGATTAGATTTGATTTAGATGACAGTAAGACAGTTGTTTACTTGAACGGTTTTGAAAGCTTACCCATACTGTCTGCCAGCAGTCTCTGGAATATTAGCAACATACTGAAGTTCATAGAATTGAGGATCTCGTTCCCCAACAAGAACCTTCAGTGAATGAGTCGCCGACTTCTGAAGCGTCTTTGCGTTTACATCCTGGGCAGAGACTCCTATTTCATAATCTTTACCAAGATGGAACGGTTGAGCTCCTTTCGTTCGAACAACACCACTTTCTGGATCTACATCAAATCGGTCTTCACCGCCTGATGACAAACAGATACAAAGAGAAAAGCAGAAATAAGACAGAGTTGGGAATGACGTTCTCATAAGGTTACTAGAACAATACACATGTTAGATAAAGCCGGGAAACTTGGTGAATGAATTGTGCACAAATATCTCAATTCTGCCATCTCAGAGTCTTTTCTGGAGCTGCTTTAGTGATTAATTATTGGATATTATGTTGTTATGTGATGTTTTTATATGAGTGAATGATACTGCGATAACAGATATTAAAACAACTGATGCAAAATTTCTACCCACTAAACATCTGCCGATTATTTCATGTTGTTTCATCTAATTATAAATTCTATATCATTGTGTTACTTCGGTTTCGAGATTATCAATAAAATGGTTGGTTATGGTTATGGTTAAAGTGATTGCTAAGAAAACTGTCAATCCATTTAAGGAGTAATGAGAAAATTCAGGGATTTGAAAATCAATAGGGAGACAATAAACTTATACACTACATTCAAGAAGCCTATATATTTGAATAGGTTAACCCTTTAACGTTGTAGCAAAACGTAAAGGCTCACAAGGGCTCATTGTGTTGTTCATTTCAGTAACAAGGCAGTATTTATGGCAGTATTACCCTCTGAGATTTTAATCGTTTCATTCCATAAAATTATGATGCTTTGACATAATCAATAACGCTGGTCATTAAAAGGTCAAAATATGCTACACAATCAGTGATTCACAGCCAACTTAAAGGCTCACAAGGACTCATTGTGCTGTTCATCTCAGTTAGATATTCTATCAGACAAAATGCAGCAATGCTAGATTACTGTTTGTGCTCAGGGCAAGCAGTCCCAACAGTCACTATGCATGACTGCAGACAGAGTTCTATGATAATTTCTTAGACAAATGCAACACATTCAGCAACTGCACAAAATATAACAAAAACACAGTAAATAACAAAAGAACAGAACAACCAATCCACAGAAAACAACAACAGATAAAGGGAACAATAAAACAACTTGAACAAAGCCTGATTAATAAAAAAGTGATTATGAGACAATACACAAACAGCAATAACCATCACAAGAACTACATAGGAGCAGCAAACAAATGTTATTTCAAACTGTGCAGGAAGACTTTAGCACCTGCACAAATAGCTAACACTAATGCAACCTAACGACTATATCCCCAACAAGAACTAACATGAAAACCTCCACGTAATAAAGTGCAAAGACGATTAGTTATAGATAATAAACAACATTAAGATATTCTACCCAGGTGCTGTTCGCCAATAAAACGTCATTGTCGATTTTCATTACAAGGAAGATAAAATCGAATGCCCGAATCCAAATTGATAAATGGATATCTACACATGCCCTGGCGCAATAATTCTATTTTCATTGTCGAAACTGCCGACTCAGAAAACCGAGATGGTTTTCCTCGGAAAACTAATCAGACGACAGAAAGAACTTAAAAGCATTTACACTACTACGACGAACATCCTGAGGACACGCCGGGCCCAGTGGAACGACGGCAGATTTCAATCAGAAGACAAAACAGCCACAGGAATTGTGATGCCTTCACATTGCGTTAAGAACATGTTGCAGACAGGCGGCAGAAAATGCGTGATAAAGCTCCATAACAATTACTCACAAAATCACTTTGCAAAGCTTATTATCTATTAGAACTTAGCACATACCATCACACATTCATTAATATATATATATATATATATATTATATATATATATATATTATATATATATCAATCAATCAATTCAAGTTTATTTGGCAAACCAAAGTAACAAGTTACATGAGATCGGTAAAACAAACAAAATTTATATATATATATATATATATATATATATATATATAATTGTCTGCCATTACTAGACAGGTCTCTGTGTAACAATGTTAGGTACCAGTGCTGAGCAAATCCTTCAAGTGAAATTCACCATAAGGTGACATTGTAACCATATAACCCCTTCTCCAACGGCTCGTTGATGCCCTACGTGGCTGGCCCACAGTCCTTCTCTTCCACAGTAACTCGGTCAGCCTCCTATGGGAACAAGATGGGCTTTCTAGTAATCAGCCTCCTCTTGCGCTTGACCGCCCTAGCAAACCGACTCCTGTCTCAATGAACCGGCGTCCCTCCTTTGCAACTTGTCTCCTATACTCAGTGACTTGTCTGCAGTAATCAGTGACCTGTTTCCTGTACTTGTCATCTCTCTCAAAGCAACCAGCCTTACTCCTTAGCAACGAGTCTCAATGACTGCCTGTAAAAGGCGCGACTTTGGGCAGTAATAATAGATGCTCATGCAGTCTCAATGAAGACCCAACTCGATCATATCACACAGGCGATTGGCCACGATACTGAGCACAGAATATGCAACTAAGGGTTTTGTTGTAGATTGTATAATCCATATTCTGCTAGAAGTAATACACACTCTAAACTTAAAATACATCATAATAAAACTAGAGCTGTACCGATTAATCGGCCGGTCGATTGATCGGGCCGATTATCAGCATAACCGAGGCTATAGCTGTTGTGCAGTGAGTCACTGCTTAATTACCCTGGGCAGCTATTTCCTCTCTGCTGGCTGCCCACCGGTCACCACCACTGACGCCCTATTTCAGGACAAAGTGGCATTTCGTAAGGGCGGCTTGTCTGGGGAGGGAATGGGGTGTTTAATAGAAGAAGAAAATGATTGCATGTATGAATTTGCTACCAGAGACCTTCCCATCATAATAGTTCAATGTTTGGGGAAATAGTGATGATGATTGTCACGGGTTTCACTCTCGCCACTCCTTCTTCTAGATGACGAGAGTACCCGCTGGTTCTTTCATCTATCACCAAGCTCAGCAACACGACACACTTGATGGTTTTAATATGCATATTTACTGAAATATACACACACCACTAATCCTATCTACACCTACTGGAGTTATTAGTGTTCTTTTGAAATGTTTCCCTGGTTTACGTTGGAGCCGGGGTTCCCAACTACGTTGATTACCCGTATCGTCAGAACGACCTATCGTCTCCCCCAGTTCCGAAACAAGTCCGTTCCTTTGCTAGCTACGCTATATGAATCCTTCTAGAGGCGATTTCCTTCGCCATCCCAAAAGCAAAACTCGTATCTCTATTGGACGACAGGTCACCTGCAGAAACCATTACTAAACCCTGGTCGGTCGGGTCTTGGCGTCCCTAGCGTAACGTCAGATTCCTAGGGGCGTCCAGTTACTGTTTGACTAGCGGCTGTATGGCTGGGCCTGGTCAGTGTCAGAGACGGTAACAGGTCCCAGGGATCAAATTTCATTATTATCGTTATACCGCCTAGTAGGTGGTGCCATTCGTATCGGAATTGTCCCCTATTCATGATCCGTGTCAACCAGCCGGTCCAGACCAAATCTTCAACTGATTCATGAATTTCGGTTCTTGCTCTCTGCCGATGACACTAGTGTCCTTGCCTCTAATTCTTCTAATGATGAACTACTCCTACTTTTAAATCGTGAACTTGTCAAAGATAATGGCTGGTGTTTAGCAAACAAGCTCACACTTAATGCTACTAAAACCAACTACATTCTCTTTGCCTCACATCGCAAGAAACCTCCTTTGTCTGAAACGGTCCTCATGATAAATAATGTCCCTTTACCTAGGGTTATATCGACCAAATTCCTAAGTATATGTCGACCAATCACTTACCTGGAAAACCCATATTGAAAAAATAGCATCTAAAATGGCTAAGAATATAGGCATAATATCTCGTATTGCGTACCTATTACCTGTTGCCATACGCATAAACCTTTATTTCTCCCTGGTCCACCCTTATTTAACCTACTGCAACCTAATCTGGGCATCCAATTACCACTCTAGATTAACTAGGCTAATCTTGCTTCAAAATAGAGCCTTTAGAGTCATTTATAAAAATTCTGACCCACTGCATCATAAATCCTGCCTCTTGAGCGTCAAACAGACAACTTTAATACATATTAGTGAATTCATTTACAAATTCTCGATTAACCAATTACCTCCTGCGTATGCAAACTACTTTACTCCCATTAAATTAATCAATCCGTACTCCCTTCGCAATTTCAATGATTACAGGCCCATCCATGCACGTACCAATGCCCGTAAGTTTGCGATAAGATGCAATGGGAATAGCGTCCCTCAGGAAATACGTACCTTAAATTATTTAAGTGTATTTAAATTGAAACTCCGTGACTACATACTGCTACACCCTACATAACTCTGTCAGTGAATCTATTGATCTATGTAATTACCTCCATTGTTTAGTTTGTTAAGTTATTTAAGACTAACTCTCCGCAAGCAATCTGCTTAAGTCTTGTTTATCGCCATCTACCACTTATAACTTAACTCTTATCGTAATGGGTGTCCCTGATAGCGGGACCTCGGTCCTTTTAGGGTTCCTCCCTATTGTCGGCTGCCAATCTCTCTATCAACTTAATTTTTTCCTTTTTGTTAATGCTTCACTATTATGATTGTCAGTGAGCAACAAAAAATGTTGGTTATGGTTATGGTTATATATATATGCATCAGTATCGGCATAATCGGAAAAAGTGATATCGATAAGCTCTAAATAAAACATAAAATACATCAATTAGCAAAACTACGCACAGTAAGCAGAAAAGAGTCACCAGAGGTGGGTCACTTACAAGGATGGAACCAACCAACAGATTCCCTACAACAGCTGACAAGATGGCATGGGTGTTCAGAGTCTCTGGGTCAAGTTGTTTTGATTGGACACAGAATGATGATGATGATGATGATGACGAAGACGACCACGACGAGGATGAGAATGATGATGATGTCAATGTTGATGACGATGATGATATATGAATACAGTCACAATGCTAAAGAATGTTCAGTAGCATTGTTTAAGAAACAACATTGGAATTTAAATCATTAGACTAAAAACAATAACAAATTGTGATGCTAAGGAAAATGCATTTCACATAAATCTACTTCATACTTGGTGTGAATGAATAGATGAACAGGCAATTTTATTTTATTTTACTAAAATATAGAGCTTTTTCATAATAAATGGGTCATTGATTGTGTCTGTATCATTGCATGCTGCACCTTGTGTGCTGTACGTGTCAAAAGCAAGATGCACTGTGATGAGAATTCCCAAGTGAAAACTATTTCAAGAAGTGGAATAATTCATCATCATCGATCAAAAGCCCAGATGCTTCACGAAAATTTCCACAGAATTCAGTAGCCAGACACCCAAACAAATCTGACACAAAGTCTGGTCAAGTGAGTCTGACCAAGTCTCAGTTAGGCTGTTAAGACTGGCAGGCTTCCGAATTCACTATAAAATCAAGGGTTAGCCTGGTTGGGCCATACATACTTCAAAGACAAACCAGTGAGACCATGCAATAAGTATTCAGCTGCAAGAACATCATACAAGTGAAAATAAGGTGTTCAGCCTGTTAGAATTTAATACAAATGCAGGTGTCATAGTAATGCCCCATGTTATATTATTTTCAACTAAATATTTATATTGAAAAAACTGTGAGAGAAAAATGAAGAAGCCGCTGAAAACTCCATCAATCTATTCACAAGGGGACAAGCGTCATGCAAAAGCAATCTTGAGGCTTTATTGCTAAGATTGTCAAGCTTGATTCAGTAGTTTTAAGTGGTAAATCTTTGGTATACATCAACAAATGAAATCATAATATCGTAAACAACACTAGTTGAATTGATACCAAAGAAGTCCTTAAGCGGAATGAGGGTAATAAAGGAGTGCAAAGAATTTGAGCTCAAATGCTGAATGCTCCCATTTCTGCAACACATATATCTAAATAAATTATTTTTATTATTATCATTATTATTAAAAAAATGAATTTGTAATGTGCACAGGTTCACACCAAAATTTCAATGTGAGGAGATGGATTTAGATTTCCAGATCCCAGAAAGCCAAGGAGTAATAGATAGCTTTTAGAAGGAAGTGAATTTGAGTGACGGAGAGAGTTGCAGTCGATTCCATTCCTTAGGAGCAGAAGCATGAAATGCACAAACGCCAAAAACTGTTCTGCATCCTAGCTCAGCTAAAAGACCTGTACTTGTTGAATGCAGGCAGCAAGGAGGGACGTGAGGCATTGGTAGAGCATAAATATAGGTAGGTGTGCTGGCACTAAGGGCTTTGTAGGTCAAGTAGGCCAATTAAAATTTAATTCCAAATTTAAAGGTAAGCCAATGGTGGAGATGGACTGAGGTGCATGTTCCTAGTGGTACATGTAGCACTACATGAGCTAAGGTGCTTTGAATGTGTTGCAGCCTTTTAAGTTCAAGATCAGAGAGACTGACATAAAAGCAAATTAGTACAATCAGGAGGATACAAGTGGACACTGGACAGGTTATGGTTTGTGACATATTCTTAGTTAGAACCGACCTGATGTGATAGAAACAAGATTTACAAAGGTTTGTTATGTGCAGTCATATTCTGTCCAGGGTTGCCCTATGTGCTTTGACAGTATCTGAAAGTGGCACCTTAGTGCCTGCAAGGCAGATGATAGAAAGTAAAGGGAAAAAACCCAGGCATTGGTGTGAGAAAAAAAATTGCCTCAGGCATGCCTGGGTTTATGGCCAACCCATTACAACAGAATCATGCATACATAGATGAGAGGCACTCCTCAAATTTGTATTTACCAGACTGATCAATGTATGGCAGAGCAATATGGAGCTGAGCATCATGCCCATGCTCTTGCAATCGGATTCCAAAGTGCTTAGCTATAAAACTGATTGGAGGAGTAAAGATTGGAAATTATAAATGGCAGAGGACAGATCACTGTTGTACCTCAGCAATGCAAAGTGTTCTTAAGGTCGACCAGGTAAGAAGCTAACCAGTATTAGGCAATCCCAGACACACGGAAGCTTTTGGTGAGTCTTGAAAGGAGTACATGGTGGTCTATAGTGTTGAAGGCTGCACTGAGGTGAAGGCATACCGAGAGGCAGTCTTTACCATTGTCAATAGATGAGGAGATATTATTAAATGAAGAGGCAAGTATAGTTTCAGTGGAATAGCGATCGTGGTATGCTGACTGAAACTGGGAGAGGAAGCAATGTGTTTCTTTATATCCATTGGCAATATTCGATCCAGGACCTTAGGAATGTTATTGAGGTTGGAGATTGGTCTGAAGTTAAAACGATACAGGTGTCAACAACTTTGTTTAAAAGGTGAGGTGTTTTATGTAACGCGTGACTAGAACAGATTTGCAGCATGACGGAAAACACCCGTCAGTAACACCCTTTCTTTGGCCAACCTAGCTTGTGTGCAATCAAGGGACCGAAAATATCAGAACAAGAGACAACAAGTAGGATTAGTGTAAGTATGAAGTCCATTACATATGATTTAGGGACTATGCCGTTGAGAAGATAAAAGACTTTAAAGTAGGTGACAAGTGGTATACATGTATCCAAAGGAAGAGCTGGAGAAGTCAGGGTCGAGCAGCAAATCAATCCATAATAAATTAGCTAGACGTAATGACATATAGCACTTTTACATCTATGATCATTAATTTCGGTTTAAAAATAATTATAAAGTGATAATGATAGGATTGCATTTCAGAGAGACAACATGAAAGAGAGCACAAAGAAAAAATTAAAACATGTAGTAAAAGCAGAATAAGATGATAAAAAAGAATATGACATGAAACAATAGACAAAAGAAGTCGTGCTCATCACAGCACACAATGCAGAAGGTAATTAGGATCATGTGACAAGACTCCATCAGCCACGCAAATGATACTCATTATGACAAGACACTTTAGACTATATGATAAAACTTATCCTGTTTCTTTCAATAAAAAACTCAATAGATGATACAGAGGACACCATCATCACCAGGTTCTCATTAATATACTGCTAAATTAGCTACTGGTTGAAGTCAAACTAATATCCAGCAAAAAAAACTGCCATTACGTTATGCAATGTAAATCATTGAAAATATCTCATCATCCAAAAAAGTCATGTCAGGAAGATCAGCTTATTTACTGGTACTATATAGAATCAAGTGGGTAGCAGCTGTCACTAGCTATTAGAACCTGTCTACTAGTTATTAACAGCAGCTGTCAGCAGCTATAAGCACCTATATATTAGTTGTTAGCAGTAGCTGTCAGTAGCTGTTAGCACCTGTCTATTAGTTATTAACACTAGCTGTCAGTACCTATTAGCACTTGTTGATTAGTTATTAGCAGCAGCTGTCACTAGCTATTAGCACCTGTTGATTAGTTATTAGCAGATGTCCGGGATTAACAGCAACTATGACCGCTTCTGACCCTTGTTCTAAGATAGGTGAATTCATTGGTAGCTGATGCAATGTCTCCCTTTTCAGAGTTGGTTCCTAGAGTGCCCCATAGACTACATCCACAATATTCTTGGCAACAGATGTCGTGTTGCTGGAATCTTTAATATGGACCCTTTCTGAAGGATTACAGAAGAAGCAAAATGAAAATGGTTCAGAAAGACATAAAATGACAGTGGGTGCCAAGGATATAAATTTCACAGTACGTAATGCACCCTGACTGTTACTGGAATGGTCCACTTACAGCTGGAGAAGGGCGGTTTCCAGTTGACAGTCAAGTCTCAGACCAACTAATCTGCTGCCCTGGTGGTTTGAAAGATTTCCAAGCACCACATCTATGAGGGACCACTGGACGATGGGACACCCCTTGATGCACCGGATCTCATTGCCTATTAACATTCTTCATCCTTGATACTATAATGCTTTGGGAACTCTGACCTTGATACCATCAACTGTAATTGGGATGATGTTATTTCGGTCTGAATGTTTGTGCAAATCAGTCACTGGTGACTCCTCTAGTTTAACTGAGCAATATTTTCTAACTTACTAATAATCTGTACTTAACGCTTAACGACTTTTAACATCGCGTGGACTAGCACAGAAAGAGCCACTGACTATTTTTCTCAGATTGATGATATTTTATATCTTTAAAAAATACAATAATAATAAAAAATAATAATAAATAATAATAATAGTAACAACAACAACAATAAAACAAATAATAATAATTGTGCGCATTTTTCTGTCTCCAAACAATTTTTTCATCATCTGACAGATTATTCCTACCTTGGATAAAAAAATAATAATAACATTAGTAGTGACAGTACCCAACACCTATGC
Organism: Bimastos eiseni; assembly: GCA_959347315.1. Classification (NCBI taxonomy): domain Eukaryota; kingdom Metazoa; phylum Annelida; class Clitellata; order Crassiclitellata; family Lumbricidae; genus Bimastos; species Bimastos eiseni. Next base: position 29,352,515 of record OY365810.1, on the reverse strand, counting down.
CATGTCTCATCTTGTCCAGATATAATAGCCACTGGCAAAGCCGTCAAATGGGCAGCTGTGTAAAAGAGGATTAAATATTCCACCATCACTAACACCGGCGCCTTCGTAGCGATCGCCTTGGAAACCGGCGGCGCTTATTGTAGAGAAGAGAAAGACTGCAGTTTGTATAAGAGTTGAGAAGCTGGATAAGTGACACAATCCATGATCCAATGAAGACATCATGCCTATTCCAATGGAACATGGTGGCTCTTCAAAGGGGAGTGCCATCTGAATCTCTGGGGCATTGCCACCACTCTCTGAGCTCTGTTTCGATGACACTTAAGATAATAATAATAAAAACAATAACAACAATAACAACTGCAATAATAATAACAATAATAATAATAATAATAATAATAATACAATAGTAGTAATACTAATAACAATAATAAAAAAATAATCAAAAGAGTAATAATACTAATAACAATAATAACAACAAAGACTTTTCTTTTCTCAAGGGGTTCTTTGCACTGGGAGCGCCTCCGATTAGGTTGTACTGTGAGAGGCGCTTAACAAATCTGTAAATAGAATAGAACAACAATAATAAAAAATAGTAATAATACTAATAATAACATAGATGCTTATAAACTTGGAAAAGTCTTTTTCTTTTAGAGTTCCTGATCATCGTTGAACCGAGGAAGAGGGGTTAAACCTAGATGCCCAGGAGATCATGTGAAATGTGGGGATATTAATTTGACAGAGTCATGGCATCCCCAGGTATACCATAGAAGAAAGATGGCAATCAACCCAATGGTCTTTTGCAAACTCGTAAATCTATCTGACACTTTACCAACACCTAAGGTCTTGCGGGAAGAAGGGGCTGACTCGCTCCTCACACCTCTGCACATCCTTCTCCTTTATCCTTCATTGATCAACTGCTCACTGCACATGGTCAACCTAATCTCTTAATGGATATCCTCCAACCTCCTCTCTCTCAACCTTGTCTGAACAGAATTTATTATCCTTGGTGTCCCAGATCAGATCAGGAAGAATCGGAGACCCTTCAATACACCTACCCACCAACTCGGCCCAAATTAATCGTCTACAACTAATCCTTCATTCACCGACACCAATGCACCACAACATATCTACAGCCCTCTCAGCCAAAGTTCCTTTACAAACTCTTCACCATCTAGTCAACCCACTCTACCCTATATCACCTCATATATCACTTTCTCCCACCCCGTCACTACTTGTCTCAAGTAGGCCTATACTCCAGACGATTCATATCCCGAAATGCACATCAATACAGGGTCAAACTTCCCTCTGAATTCCATATACTCTCATTCCCTCCATCAATACTGCCACACAACAACCATTATCTACCTTAATTAAGCTCCTCTGTTTATCTCCAAATTGAAGTCTCATCTTTCAACAATTCCTATATAATCCATCCGATCTTCCATCTTCCAAGCTCCCTCGTCTCTCTGGTCTCTCTGGCAACCGGACTCAAATCTCCACTGGACATCACTCTCAGTAATACAACACAGCACTCGTGAATAAGATAGTGCCCAGCATTTAGCTATAGAGAAAAGTCTTAGAAATGTGGAGTTTATGAACACAATTACATCAAACAGCAAACAGACCACATAAGGCATCTAGACATAAAGCTGCTCAAGCACCCAAGTGATTTTATAGGGAAAACAGATGATCCTCATATCATATATATATATATATATATATATATATATATAATTATACATATTACAATTATATGTCTTACTTACAACTGGTGCATATATATATATATATATATATATACATATACATACACATATACATATATATAACTGGCAAAAAAAGACTATTGAGTGTTGACGTGTGTATTTATAGGTTAACCGGGAGGCACTCTGCAGTAAAACCTAACCAAATACTCTAGGATCAACGCTATGCAGAGCCATTTCTCCATTCAAAATCCTCCTTTGACTGACCCAAGACAGACATCAATTATTCCTTTCCGAAATGACTTAAGGACACGACGAATGCATCCTAGAAAGTCAGATAAGAGGAGTCAACGTAAGATATCAGCTAATCCACACATCGTCTTCTACGTAGACCAGAAAATGACAGATCATTCTCCTGTGACCTCGGCAACAGACACAGATGCCACATTCAGAATTAAGAGCAGGCAGAAGGCGCCTTCGTCTAACAGAGTCTTGTCTTCTGCTGGTGCTGGAATGGCTCTATTCCTTGGCGCCATCCAAAGCCAGTGATGAATGAATGAAAGAGGTGTGAGGGTCGCTGACCCTCTTAGCAACAGCATAAATCAAATTCTGAGTTTCCTGATTATGTGACATATCTTTATTGGAAAGAACGATTATTACAAGAGTACGTATGCGCTTATATATGGCCTACACTGAATGGTGAGAGTCTGAATGACTACTGAGGGACTTTGGACGGAGGCAGAGACTGACAAACAGCGCTATATACAAAACAGGGATGAATAGGAAAAGACAGACGCATACAAGAGACAGATAAAGAGGTAATAAAATGAGGACAACAAAGGCCAATGCAGACACAGAAGTCTTACATTACATTACATACTAAAACTAGGCCTCATTGTTAAAGTACAGCAAGAAAACACATACAGGAAGACATACACAAATAAAACACAGGCAATCTAACAGAAGAGAGATATAGGGACAGATGCATAGACAGACAAATGCAGAGACAGACAGATGCAGAGACACAAATGCACAGACAGACAGATCCATGACCAATGATCTCAAACTTTTCTCGATCACTTGCTAAATCAGATGACCTGCCCCTTCTTGTAAAATCAAAGAAACTTGTCTCCATTCTCTCTCTCTCACCAGATGAAATTGCCAGATAGCAGCGTTTGCTGTTCGTGCTTCCATGGTCAACAATCCACAGGACATCTTGAAGGGCAGAAAGACAGATAGATGACCCCAACTGACCAACTAAGACAGCATTCGCTAATTGACCAACCTGACTCGAGAATATATCGAACGGCGCTATCATGGTCGGCATCCTGGGCCATCAGTTGGTAGATGCTTGTTCCAATAGCAGCATTTGCAGCAACTGTGGCCAGGAATGGACGCGGAACGTTCTTGAATTCAGGACTTTCATCATTGACATCCAACAATCGAATTTTTACTTGTTGATCTTCAAGATCTGAAACAACAGTTTCTTACATTGTAATCACAATAATTGTACACTGTCTCCAAACAATCACATAATTATCGATAACGAAAGCACATGCAATGCATTCGTAATGCATAAATTTGCAGCATAAATATAATAAAGCTTTTCTTTTGCCAAGAACAAATGGTTCATTCAAGCAGATCAGGCAGTTGATTCATTTTTATTTTATTGATATTGTGATTACTTTAATTGGGTAGAATTTAAATTTAAATTTAAGTTAAGTTACAGCCTGCCTAAATTAAACCAACGAAGTAAACTTTCAACCTAAACATTAGTTTCAAAGTATATTTAATACTTAAAACCCAATACGTTTGCTAAAACCGGAAAGCAATGGAATGCAACTCCCACAGAAGAGAGACTTCAATGAGTTGATGGCATTAATTCGTTCGCTGGGGACTAAGAAGAGTTCAGATGACTCTCCAAGCAGCCATTCAGCTGACGTCTTGCTATCAGAGCAATCAGGCACGCATGTTATCAGAGTCACACACAGCTGATTCACTGCAGTAAGTCACGTCAGTCCAAGCAAATTGTTATCTGTCAAATGCCTTGATAGTCCACTGCAATGTACAGATTGCTAGGGAACCAGCGCACAGCCGGAAACGCATACAGGGTCATTGGACTCATTGCTGGTCTCTGCTTCTACCAGACGATTGGGAACCACGAATGAGAGACTGAGACACACATCTAATTATGGATGAGATACAAGCAAGGACAGAGAAGCCAGCAGAGCTGTGTCATTAAAAGAATGTCACCGAAAACAGTTCCAGTAATAGCACATACAAGTTTTTAATTCTGATTCCTGAGCTGTCAGTTGTCAAGTCAACCAGAATTTCAACAAAAGTTGATTGCAAGTCCAGATGAAAACAGATGAAAACTTTGACAAAGACAGCAGAAAGAAATAAGCCCATCCTTACAAATGTTTTATCAGTTTTTTCTGCCAAAACAGAATGTATCAGAGACAATCTGAAGACCAATGCATTCAAGAATACATTGATCAGATTAAGAGATTGCATGACACACATAAATAACTATCTTTATATTGCGATATAAGCCAGATTTAGTAACCTGATCATGGAAGAATGATACTCTTTCAACATCATCATCAATATCATCATCCTCACCATCCTCAGCGCAACTGCCACCATGTGGTGGCAAATGCATGGATACGGTTGCCAGACGTCCAGCAGAAGAAGGACATGTCATCCATTTCGGTCTCAGTCCTGCAGGCAAAGCTAAAAACCTGGAAATATCTGGTTCTGGTGTGTTTGTTGCATTGGGACACTGACTATTATTTCATGGCTGTTTTAACAAGTTTACAGGAGCATGTTGTAACTAAGCTCCCTTCAGGCCTCACCAGGCTAGCAGTCAAATCTACTTACTTATTTATTTTTATGGCAGCAATGCAGCTCGAATTCTTTCAGACATTTTAGTCTATGATCCGAGAAATGTTTCAAACAACGTATCTATGGATTTCCATGAGAGTCTATGGTTGAAGACTATTACGAGACCTTGGAGTCCACAATTGAAATATTCAATACTCCTTGTGGCTTCATTTTATAATGTGCAAGGTAAATCGCTTGAAAGTTCGATTTTAATAAAATTCACATTCCAAAACCAAATCCATTGGACCGAGTCATGCAGTGAAGATCCGTTATGCCCGTGAGACCAAACGATGAGACATGTAGAGGAGAAGCAATTCAAATGTATTGGATCATCTAGAGGTCCTCAAACTATGCCACCTGAGGCATACATTTGGTAATAATCACCTGAATCGATGGAACCATATTAGGTGAGAAAAATGCTTGTAGTAATGAAGTGTACACAAGGAACACCAAGACAATCGTAAAGAAATTGACATTGTAGCTTGGCTGGCTAGCTGGATGTACTGTCAGTTGATTGAATGGTTGGACAAATCATGTGGCTGTTTGAATGCATTGGTGGATCAATGGACGAATCTGCTGCAATGGATAGAAAAATAGACAAAGGCATGGAGGATGCGTATTTTAGCATGTTCAATGGAGACATGGTAGAAAGATGATATCTATACATGTATGTAAACGAAAGCAGAATTAAATGAACTACAGCAGTGGATGGATACAAGGCTGGCTGGATGGATAAATGGATAGACAGATAGATGGATGAATGGACGGTTCAATGGATGGGATTTGATTGGGTGGGAGGGTGCATATATGGAATGGATGGAACAGTGAGCAGATAAGTAAATGGATGGGGAGTAGATCACACACATGGTTGACAGGACAGACACGAATGCATGCACAGATGGATGAAAGGAAGAAGTGGACAGATTCATGGATAAAAGTTGTCGTTGGATAGGTAGAAATGGCTATAGATGATGCAAACAATTCATATCTCTACATATGTGATGGATAGAATGGCTGGACATGCACTGGTCATTTGGAACTGTCGTTTCTCACACTCTGTTGCCAAACATCTGCCCTCCTCAGAATTAATTGGCTTCCTGTTTCTAGTTGACTAGAATCGACCTCCACAGGATCAATGAATCTTCGGCAATTCGTCCACCACACCCACCAGCGCAGCAGCCAAAAGGAATCTTCTGGAGAGAGGTTAATGGAAGGCAGGACGAAGAGAGACAGCAGATGAAGAGGAAGAGGAGGGTAGGGAGGAAGTGAAGAATGGCAGGTTCCAAGTCTATCATCTATCATTTCCTTTTGAAACAATCCAACCCGGAAAGGTTGAAATATTTTCCCTCGAGTCCCTTCCTAAGTAAATGCAAATGCATTGCCACATTTTCCATGACCAATGTGTCATTTCTTGCCCTTGTCTAAGATAATTCTCTTCTGAAATTGCGGTCGCCTTACTTCCTCCCTCTTTCCAACCCAACCTCATTACTTCACTGATAAGTCAGTGATAGAGTATTGCCAAAAGAAGTATCAGACAAGCCCTAGTGGAAGAATGCATCTCATTATTTCTTGTTACCATCACTGGCAATTCTAGCAAACGAATGTCAAACCTAACATAATTGTTGCTAAACCGAATCCCCACAGCCATAGCCAATTAACTACCGGCCTAAACGGAAGCGACCCTATTCCCTCAGCAAGCAAAGACAAGAGAACCCATCTCTACCTATCTATCCACCAGTTCATCACTGACTGACCAACAGCGCACACAGATCCTCTCGGTCTTATAAATTATACACAGTCAAATCCAACCTGACACCTCTGATGCGACCAGCAGTTGACTTGCCATCGTTTCCCACGCCCATCAAATTACTTATTTATCTCTCCATGTGAATGGATGCCAACTGAGCTAAGACAAATGGTGACGCAGCTTCTTTCCAGAGGCATCAAAGGTGAAACAAAGAGGACCAGTCACATCAAAGCAACCGATGGCTTAAGGCACATCACACGTGCACATTCTGACTGGCACCAGAGAATTTGCCACAGCCACTCGGAGCATCTGGAAACACTAGTTGTCATGACAACCAAAATTCTCTGGTAATAAAATATAAAAAGGCAGTGTGTCGCGGACGAGAGATGAAGTAAGAAGGCAGTGCACTGGTAGCTGTAGAAATGGTAATTTGGAAATTGATGAGTTTCTCGTATATGGACAAAAGCCTTCAGGAAATCTGTCTCCTCAAAGTGCGTGCGACAAAGGACGATCTCGTTGCGCCATCTAGAAGGATTCAAGCTAACACTAAACAATTACTCGCAACAATCAGACGTCGATTTCCTGATCAAACAAACGATGCCCTTCAGAGGCAGAAACGTCCATTAGCGACCATAAACGATCAATTTGAAACTCATCTTTCACAACAAAACAGTGACCTGCTTTGCCATGAAAGTAACTGCTTATAAATAACGCTATTATGTACAAAAATTAAAACTTTGCCATTGCTCGCATTCTAACAGTGCCAGTCCAAATCCTGGAAAAATAGGATGGCGACATTACACAGTGTCGTTTAACTGAAACTACTATATATTACTACAGAAATTATGAAATCATTCTAAAACTTCCTAACACAAATATCCATGCTGGCATGTTGTGCAAATAAAATTTGTTAATGGGATAAACACCATGATTGTAATAATTTGAATTAATTAGTTCTGAAAGGTGTCATACGAGGTAGGAAGACCAAAATTCAAAATAGAAGCAAAAGGGTCAGGAAATAGTCCATGCTCAACTAACATTAAAAGCATTTCAGCAAGTTTCAAGTTTTTCAAGTCAGCAACTACTGGACACAGCATCATCATCATCCTTCTTATTAAAATCATTATTATTATTATTATAACAGTTATAATTAACAACTGATTACCAGTGCTGGGCACCAACTACTTGACTAGTAGTTAAAACTATTTCCTAACTACTTTCAAAATATGTAGTTATAACTACTATTTAACTACTTTAGATGACAAGTAGTTACAACTACATTTGTAACAACCACATAAGTAGTTAACTACTTTTATAACTACTTTGCTAATGTTATGTCATGATGCATTTATAGTCATCAAGCAGTATGCAAATTTATTGTCAGTATTAATTGCTGATGTTCAACATAAGTAATAAAAAAATGATCAGAAACACAATGACTTATCTAATTTTAAGCTAACAAGGACTAGAACTACTAGCACATGCTACAAAGCGCCCTTATTAGAGAACAGTTTTAGCAGTAACATATGCCAACTTGTTACAACTACAAAAATGTCTAGCCTACAAAGCCTAGAATGATCCAGTGGGCCACCAAATAATCATGCCTGGCAAATGGTTCCCTGTGCTCTATATAATATCACTGTATATCTCACCTTTTTCTGTCTGTATGGACTGCTTCTTGAATTCCTAGACCTGGTCTATCCAGCCAGTGCCCAGTCTCTTACCTTTGTCTCTCTCTCTCTCTCACCGCTGTCACTATTGACTCAACAGTCACCTCTCTCTCAGACCCACTTGTAACCCAGCTGCCCACAATGACTGGTGGTCATCCAGCCGCGTACTTGCTGCTTCCTCATTCTTTAACCCTGGTTCATAAACCTCAAACCCTCTACGACCAGGGCTATACTCTAGTTCTTATAGCACAACAATCCCCAGGTATGCCATTAAACAGGCATAATGCCTTAGGCTTTCTCTATAGTTCTGGAGGAACCCACTTCCTCACAATAGTATGGGCAAATTTGAATTAAACAAGTACATAGCGAATTTACTCATGAGACTATAATGGACAATGCCCATGTGTGTAGTGAAGTAGCAGAAATTCCTATACGACGGAATTAGTAAATATGAAAAAATGTAGTTAATGTGAAATATTGTAGTTAACTTAAAACCACTTGATAAAAGTAGTTATAACTATTTCTTTAACTACTTCTTAAAAACTAGTTATAACTACTTCTATAGTAGTTATAACTACTAGTTAATAACTACAATAGTTAAAAGTGCCCATCATTGCTGATTACCACTTGGTAAGGTTAAGAGCAGTTACCTCCCTGCATTTGAGTGATTGGTTCCTAGTTCTCCCCATAAGCGCTTGTGGACTGAGGCAAAATGACAGAGCAGCCTGTATTGCAACAGACCTGCACCTAATGGCCAATACATGTGCTGCTCAAGAAAACCCTTGTAGATTAATGGTCCAAGAGGATGGCTCACACCGCATATCATGCAGCGTTGAACCTTGTCATACTGCCAGGCATGACTTGCTAAATTATATCTTTTGGCATTGCCTCACCAAAACTGGTTTCCTACAGCCACAAAGGAACCTCGCCAAAGACTAGCCATTAGAAGAACAAAATAATCTCCCCTATTATTTGCAATGTCGATGGATCATAATATGTGCCAGTGTATCTCCGGGTAAAAAGTAAAAAATCTATTATAATTTTATTAAAATTATTATTATAATTGCTACTAGGTATTGTCATCATCAGTGTCTGCACTTTGTAACTAATGTTGTGATGCAACAAAGCAACCATCTAATGAAGCCACATCAATACATGTAGCAAAGCAGCTGCTCATGGTCCTATGACTACCTCATGGGGCTTGAATGTAACCTGTCCATGTAACCAGCTGAGCACTGATTCAATCAGTCACACAGTACTTAGTTCTTCCCAATCAGTGCTGCACAGCGAGCAGCGCATCTGGTCTCACAACATAATGCGCAAATGTCTAATCCGAACAGATAACTGCAGCAGCCAAGCTTTTAGGAGTGCATACTGGCGTAACTCACATCACTATTAATTATCTATATCATCATTCATCAGTTGCTTGATTACATTACATTACATTTAATGCAGCTGTCAGTTTTACTATACAACAACCTAGATTCTAAAAGTAAATACAAATCTCATGATCTTCTCAGTACCAAATAATTCTAACCATTACTTTGTAACTTCTATCTATCATACAAACATCTAATATAGGCCTACAAGTCATTGACCGTTGGCATAACAAAACCAAACCATAATCCAGTACATAAGTCCAATAAGACGGAGAAGCAGCCTATGGGGGATAAGCAATTTAGAAAAGGCACGTCTTAAGCCTAGAGCAAAATGACACAAGCAACCGCGTAGAACAAACTGATAGAGGGAGACGTCTCCAAAAATCCAGACCCAGCAACCAAATATACTCATTCATCAAGAAGAGTTTAAGAATTAGGTTTTATCAAAGAAAGATTATCAGATGACCCTGTTCAATAACGATGAGACTTATTTTAAAAGCGGTGGTTGGCCAGCAGCATTCAATGTTTTGCAAACTATGTGCCCCAATTTGACAGAGAGTATTTGCTCAGCAGGAAGCCAGTGCAAAGATTAAAATGCAGAAGCTATATGTTCATATTAAGATGTAGACCTATTAATCATGGCTTTAGCCAAAGAGCCAGAGAGAACAGCTGCATGAGGGAGACTAGCACTACACTGGCACTATATAAAAGAAGTATAGACAAGAATCACTGGTCTGCAAGACCCAGTTAACTTGATTGGCTTCAGTGCTAGTTCAGAATCAGAATGGAGACAGCCAGGTGGAAATCTTTGGTGATGCTGGTCGTGGGATGGTGCAGGAGCAGATGACCAGAGCTATTTCCCAAAACCGATAGCTCTCCAGATCTAGTTTGAAGTCAGATTTTCAGTTTCCAGTGGAAAGCTGCCCTAAAAAGATCAAGTGAGGGGAGTGCAGCTGAGAATTACAGGTGAGACAGAGGGATGACTGAACTGGCACAGACCATACAGAAGTTTGTTCCAAAGAGTTAAAAAAGAGTTAACAAAGAGTAGATTAAGAAGCAGTTGCAGAATCTGAGAGAGGAGGAAACAGACAGCTAAGAAAGAGCTACGTATGCTGAAGAACAAGTAGATCTGGGTGGTTGAATTGTGAATAGCTGATAAGTAATGTTAGAGGGTTGAGAGGTAACAATGCCAGGAGATAATTGACCATTAGAATCGAATAACTTACAAAGTGGATCGTCCACGCGTGTGACCTGGATCGTAAATTCTATCTCAGGCTGACTCTCAAAGTCCAGTTTTTCGCCTGCACGTAATTGCACAGATCCTGTGACTGGATTGATTTCCATTTGCCTTGGACCAGGCTCCTTAAAGGCAAACACCTCATAATAGTTATTCTCCAAATCCACGAGCTCTCCAGTCTTAGTCTCGGCCACTTCCACCACTCTCAGTGCTCGTACTTCTCTCTTAGTTCGATCAATCCTTGCTGATACAACGTCTCTTCTCAGTTGCCTGCTTTCAACATTGACATACACTAGAGCATTATCGCTTCTTTTACCACCTTCATCTACAGCATAGACAATCAGTTTGTACCTGGTGAATTGTAGTTCTTTGCCATTCTTTTGCATGTAGACTGAACCATTGCTTGAACTGATACCAAACTCAGTGCAGTCTTCCATTCTGTATTCCACTCGACTTCTGTCTGCATCTAATGCGCTCACTTGCACAACCATCTGTCCTTCCAGACTCTCATCTTGAACCTTTGCAGTGTAGAACAGTTTTTCCATGCGTGGAGAGTTATCATTGACGTTGTCAACTGTTATCCAGATTCGTGCCAACGCCGGTTCATCTGTCAGGTTCCTTGTGGTTGCCACAATTGTAACCAGAAACTGTGATTCCTTTTCGAAGTCCAGTGGAGCAAGAGTACGAAGAACTGGCCTACATCCAGAGTCCTGGCTCAACTCAAACAATTCACGCGGACCAGAGACAATAGCATACCACACAGATGCAGTGATGTCTGCTGCAACTGTAGCACCCAGGTTTTCCAATCCATCAACTTTGCTGTGTGGCGGAGCGTTTTCAGACACATGTCCCGTGTAGGCCTGCTGTGAAAACTGCAGCAACTGGCTACCATTCTGAATGGTGATGACCATGTCTTCTCTCCACGTGTTCCAGCCAAAATGACTGAAAATGCTCATCTTGAATTCTTCGTATAACTTTGACGACAGATCTGCTGTCGTAACAACATCTCCATTGTCAAGTACTGCAAAATACCTGGTAGCATTAAATCCAGGTAAGTTCCAACCAGAACCCAAAACTGTCAGACTGAACCTCTGCCCAAGGAATGGAACCGATGTGACAAAATATCCCGGAATACAGTCATGAGGTAAAACAAATCGATGAAGTGCATGGAAATTTTTTCCCTCAGCATCTAAATGCCATGCATGGAACATATGCACAAGAAACCATAACCGAGTAAAGCAGCTAAAAAGGAATAAAACCCAAGCAAGCAAATTATTTCGCATCCTGAAATTTCAGTCCACCTACTATGCCATGTTAATGTAATCCATATTGTAAGATACGTTGCAACTATGAACAGCAGTTGTTGACTGCACGAGGCTGTAAAACTACTTTAAAAGTGGATTAGAAACGTCTATCGTCTGTCCAACGGCGAGATGCAAGTTAGACGATTGATGCCCGCAACGACGCTTCTTAGAACATCATCAGTATCCTCGTCAACCGCACTGCCTCGCATCCAGCCATATATGTATACACGTCGACGACATCCTAAACGTGCAGTTCCAGGAAGTACTGTCGCATATACGCTTGACCTGCAGGTATAAATACAGCCGACCGAAACACGCATAAACGACCCGATCGTGTCCATAGACGCCGAATGGCTCGCCTGATACCCTCTAATATCATCGACGAACACAGTACTGCAGACCGAGAACATGCAGAAGCAACGCAACCAATGAGCGAGTAATTTCCCATCCTTCTAAAGCCGAATCGGTCCATCGGTCGGTCGCTTGGTTGGTCAGTTGGTCGGTAAAGCACGCAGCTGCCCAATAAGGCAGATGCCGGACCCGGAGCCGCTCGTCCTTGTATCGTCCGTGTCCTCGCCTGCGGGTCACCGGCTCCGGGCCGGGTTGGACGCGGTCGATTAAGAGCCTCCAGACCGGAGAATATCAGCGACTTGGCGCTGGGAAAGCGTTTGACGATCGAGGAATCCGTTATGGAAGGCGCTGCACACGCACGGCAGAAGAATTGTACCCATAGACCTCGTGTCTCTTATAAGATCTAAAATAACGCAAGACGCCATCTTTTTATAAACAGGAAGGTGCATCTTTACTGTTATCTGATTGTAACGAAAGGAGACGTCAGTCAACGCAAACGCCGTTTAATCATTCGCCTCGCTCTTTAACGTCACGCAACGTCATTTCTACGTCACACGTCAAAGTAGTATGGCAAGAACTTGGTAGATGATGCACATGTAGTGTTCATGATGCGCATCACTGTGCAGTAAATGCATCTGCCTAATTTCTATAGGCCAACACTCAACACAATAGCAAGCCCAAACTTTTAGAACTATTAAAAGAACGAAGTACTAAAGTTCATTATGGTGAATAGTGTGTTCAATGCATTGTGTATGACCAGTATGATCAAGGTGTCACCAATGAAGCTGCTATAAAAATTGCTATAAAAATGTTGGCAGTACAAATTTCATATATATATTAATATTATATATATAATATATATATTATATATATATATTGTGCTGAACAAAAAAGATTGAGTTAAAGTTTAATCTTAAGATCTTATGTTGTAAAAGAAAGAAGTTATTAATGGTGGTGTAAATGTCAATTAATATAGCCTAGCATGTTCAACTAGAAGTTAGTTATTTATGAGTATTGAGTAGCTTAGAGTAAATTCACATAGAATAAAGAGAGGTGACATTATTGTTGGCATCGTCTGTGGGACAAGAAACCACAAAGAAAATCAACAGTGGGATAGGCCTGTGAAGCTATAGAGATAATCGACAGGTGAATATAATCTACAATAACAAACACCTTGGCCAGTGAGGCACAAATTTTCGTTGCATCACACACGAAAAACCACGTTTTCCAAGAAAGGAATCATCCAAGGAAAGAAGCAAGATGAAGAAGTTAAGTGCAGCAAAAAACAAGTGGAAATGAAGAAGATGGCTTCAGAGAAAATAAACCAGCATTCATTGAAGGCTGGTTTGTAAGAAAAGCAATTGAAAGATAAATTATGTGATGACAGGACATGTTTCATGCATTAGAAGCAGAAAAAGTTGGTGAAGGTGCTGCTGGAGACCTGGAGATACTGTACAAAAAGCCATTGGGCCTATGTAACTGGAGATGATGATACAGTAGATGATGAAGAGAAAGAAACAGAGACAGAGAGAGACTGAGCCAAAGACAAAGACAGACTTCTCTTCTCATTGCTCTCTAGCACTGACCTGACATGCACTGAGAGAGAGAGCAAGAGAGCGAGAAAGCAAGAGAGCGAGAGAGAGTGTGAGAGAGAGAGAGAGAGAAAGAGAGAAAGAGAGAGAGGAAAGAAAAATAAGACAAGAAAATACACAGAGAGGAGAAACAATACAATACAATACAACTTTTATCTATGACATGCCTTAATAAAACAAAGTTTTATTCAAAGGATGCGTGACTAGTCATAGATGCATAGTTCTTAAAGAAGAGATGAGTAACGTTAAGATTTAAATATATTAATCGAGGTTGATTCTTCGGATTGTTTCTGGTGATAATTGTCACTCATGCCAACCATTTTCAATAAAGACGTGCTAAAATTCCTAATCAGCTGATATAAAACCTTGTAAACTCATCTGACATCACATTTGGCAGCCTAAGTTTTGCTCTTAAGCAGTAATCCGAGTCACTAATGGACTGTGGACAGCCATTTCTTTCAAACATTGACATGGATCCTCTGCAGTTAACGTAGTCCATGTCTGTTCTGAAGCAAACGGATGCACTTAGTAGACATCTTTATTCCATTTTATTCTATTTACGAATTTATTAAGCGCTTCTCACAGTACAGCCTAATCAGAGGCGCTCAAAGTACATAAGTACATCCATAAGTACAGTCAGTTCATCATACGAAATCCATGCAATGCAAGTAAATAGTTACCATGATGCAACTATGATGAAACCAAGCTCACCCATGTATGGTCCTGCTTCAATAGTTTGACCATAAATTCAGACAAGTCTGAGGCAATTTTGTTTGGCCCATGCCAATGCCTGCCTTCCTTCTCATTGCTCACTAGCATTGACCTGACATGCACTGCTGTACGTACCGCTTTCAGGGACTGTTTAAAACACTTCAGTCAGAAAAACAGCTTACATGAATAGTGCTCGTGCCCCACTACAAACATGCTAATACTCCACTCGCTGAATTGGCTTCCTGCTGAATTAATAATAAAGTTTCAATCGGCCTGTTTCACGTATGAAGTCCTCAGCACCAGCACACCTCCCTATCTGCAATCACTTCTAACTCCTGGTTGCCTGCTATCATCAAATGCAGGTCTTTCAGCTGAGCCTTGATGCACAATCGTTCAGGGCTCTAGTGTATTCCATACATCTGCTCCCAAGAAAGGAATCGACTGCCACTCTCTCTTCATAGCTCAAAATCAAACAAAACTACCATTTCTCCTGCACTACACAAATTTGGTACATTTTTCACCCATTTACTTTTCTTAATTGGACAAAGCCTTCACAGCATGCTTGTGCACATTTCCACACAGCTTTTAAAAAAGTTTATACAACTGAAATTTAATATTGTCCTTTTTTCAACATTTTTTGCTCAGAAGTGCACAAACGCATCGATGACGCAACTGCAGTTGTAATGCAGAGCTATTGTGTGCAAAGGACTTGCTCAAGGTCTCTACACAGTGACTCCTCAGTGCATACTGAGCATTACAGGCCGACCGCTCTAACCAATTGGCCACCGTGCCACACACAAGTTTATGGAACTAATTACTGCCACTACGACCTTAATCACAGCTTCAAATATATGACCAACAAGTCACACAGCGTTCAATGGTACCATTGCTAGGTAGATTCTCCTGTGGTTTAAAACTCCTGTATTAAAGATTTAAAATCCAGCAATGAACAGCCTATGTTTCAAAGTAATATTCTACAATCAAGGGTAACTACATGTGAGCAATCATAACAAGACAATGTTGGGCCTACATCTTTTAGTATCTATACACAGAAATTGAAATTCACCCCTTTTCAGGTCTCATAAAAGTCAGAAAAACTTATGGTACGAACCAATAAAGCTAATTAGCAGTTAACAACATAACAGTACAAACTACATACACATTATACATCTATATTCAATGCATCATATATATATATATATATCTATATATATATATATATATATATATATTGTCAGCCATGTCAAAGTAACAGAGTCTGAAATTCTTTAAATTTGCAGAAAATGACTATCTTTAAACATCAAATGAAGCAAACTCTACATGGCTTGAATATCGCTTTTTAGAAGTGACATAAACACTTGGCAACTTGACAAAAGGCTAATAAATGTGAGAAAAAATGACAGATTATCTTAGTGACAGTGTAAAAGTTTCTGACACATTGACCTCCACTACAGTTTGAAAGTTTGGCCAGACTACATGCATTCCAGATCACAAAACAAAAAAAGTTCTTGACGGTTTTCTTTTCTGTAAAATTCTAATAAGCAATGCTGGCTCTTTGATCTGTAATCTGATCACATCTTTTTTATGCAAATGTCGCTTGTATTCAACGTATCTAAACCTATTTTCATATACCATGCACTAAATGTCTCTTTCTTTATGACACAAACTAACATGTTGGCACTGCAAAAACAATGTTAAGTTTACTAATGGACAGGCAATGAAGCTCAGGAAAATAATACTATTTCAACAGCAGAAAAAGAAAACTTGTAACAAATATTCAAACGATGACACCCTAAGTTTCTTCACTATTTTTTACAGAAATTTTTCATTATTTTATTTCAAGAATGATCAACAAAGACATTCAATTTTATATATTAATTCACCACAGAATGGATACATCAATTAACTGGTTGAAGAATTTCATATTACTGTGATATTAGTTGTGACTTACAGCAATAATGAAATAATAAGCAAATTTTATACTCCTGGCATCTAATGCAGAAAAATCGACTTATGTTATGTACGCCAAGGCCAACCAGTCAGACCAAGGCCAACCAGTCAGACCAAGGCCAACCAGTCAGGTCAAGACCAGAAAGTCAGTCCAGCTCCAATCATTTAGAAAAGGTATAGCCGTCAGCTGAAACCACACCCCTTCAAGCACTGGTTCGGTATATCTTAATTCAGGATATATCTTCAAAGGCTGCCAACCACAAACTGTACACAAAATGAACACTGGTTCTACCTACTGCCGCTGATTCATATCAGTCATCAGACCGTAACCTCAATTACAGCAGTTGTTTCTGAAATTACTATCTTTCTCCTGATATAATATATTGTGTACCTACTCTGTCCATTTTCCTAATAAACATGACTAATTAATGACTCATAAAACTGTTGCTTCTTTGCAGAAATAACCTAAAAGTGCAAACAGACACATCCTTAGTTCGCCTGAGAAAAGTTTCCAATGTGTTACGTGTGACACCATATAACATGAAATGATTAGAGTCTGAAAGCACTCAAACAGATGAATCCTGAACATGCACTGACGATTTCGCTAACAGAAGTCTAATGTTTGACGACCCTTGGTGCAGATCGATCATTACAGATAGTGTGTCGCAATTTCACACCCCTTCGGATCTGATGCTCAAAGCCTGAATCTGAAGTCACGTCCTCTGAAGTTGTCTCTTTGCCATGCTGTGTTGATCGTAGCACTACCTGATGACTGGGTGCCATGCGCTGCACCACTGACGATGACCTCTGAATGTCGCCAGGTGTGTGTGCCAGACTTCTCCTCGTTGACAGCTTCTCGTTAAGGGTCTGCATGACGTTGGCATGTATCGAAAGTACCTGTGACTCCGCTCTCGTCTGGACTGGCATTGACAGCGGACAGGCGTCGAGGTCCTCAGGAGGAGGTGGAAGAGGTAGGTCATCCATGTCATCCTCCTGGATGTGTGTGGTGAGTGGATGATGATGAAGACTGTAGGCAGCTCTTTGTGGAAAAGAAGAATGACTAGGAAGAGGCCTTGAGATGCAACTGACTGAGGTCGCTGTGGAGGAAGGGTCATAGTGCAAAGTCCCAGCCGATTCAAAAGCTTCATCTTTTTGAGCTGTTACCTTTGTTCCAGTGTTGACTGATTCCATTCCTAAAGTAAGATACATAGTCATTGATAACAGATATCATTATGTACCCACAACTACAGCATGACACCTGTAGTCTTCAACTGTCATCACAGACTATATAATAATAACTGTCATGTAAAGCACCCTAGAAGTAGTTTGCTACCATTGGCGCTATGTAAATGGTCGTAATTATAATTACAATAGCTTATTCAGCAAAAACTCTCAGTGATATCTAGGTCACCAAGATTCTACTTTCAACAATATTATTATAAGCCTGAAGATGAGTCTTGAGGCAATTTTCTAAGTTGCCAACATCAAAAGAATGGAAACATGGAATGTGAGCCAAACAAATAAGGTTTTTTTCAACAAAACAAAAGTTCTACTCAGGAAATCCAGACTTAAATGTGTTTTAGAAAATTTTTCAATGCTCTATATATTCGCTGTGCTGTGTACAATATATAGCTTTCTATTCTTAAGCTATTAAAAACAAGTCAACTGGTGCTTGCTTAGATTTTGTGCACAATAGAAGATGCTTTCTGACCTGCTGCTGATGCAGGTCGTCGAAGACCTGGCTGCATGGCATCATACATCTGGCGCTTACTGGGAAGTGTTGAACATTTATCAAGGTCCGAAAAATCAAAAGACGATGCCAACAATTCATTGGCCAATGCATCCAGATCTAAGAAAGTAACCACACAAGAAGATCAACTAATCCAGTGTTTCCCAAACTATGGGTCACGACCCAAAAGTGGGTCACGGCATCTTGTCAAGTGGGTCACCATGCTTACAAATGAAACTGTTCTCTTAATAATAATAATAATAACATCAATTTATAAGGCGCCATAAACGCAGCCCAAACCACTACAAGGGCGCCTTCATGGGCCTTCTTTGTTGTACTGTCAGGGTCTAGGACATTACCCCCCCGGACATTGCCCCCAGACATTACCCCCCTATTCCAATACATAATTGAAGTATGTATGTGTGCATGTATGTATGTATACATGTATGTATCCATATATGTACGTATACATGTATATATGTATACATGTATGTAAGTATGTATGTATGTATATAATTATGTATGCAATGCTGCATGTATGCATATAGGCATGTAAGTATGCATGTGCACATGTATGCATATAGGTATACATGCAGGTATGTATGTATGTATATATATACATGTATATATGCATATACATATGTATGTATGCATGTATGTATACATGTATGCACGCACATACGTATGTATGTATGCATGTATGTACGCCTGCATGTATGCATACATGTATGTACACATGTATGCATGCATGTATGTATACATGTATGTATGTATGTATATACATATGTATGCATGTATGCATATTTGCGCTATGGAAATATTGTGATGTCCGGGGGGCAATGTCCGAGGGAAATGTCCGGGGGGTAATGTCCATATACCTGTCACTATAGTATACTCAATGAGTAGAGTCCAGTCTAGTCTCTTCGTTATCGAGTAGGCCTATATTCAATGCATGCATTGCAAATTTACATTGAAATGCTAATTAAATGTTAACACAATATTGTTTGCCTTTGTGAGGTGGGTCGCGGGCATTCAAAGATTTTTTTAAGTGGGTCCCACGACCGAAAAGTTTGTGAAACACTGAACTAATCAGTTACAGGCGAAATGTTGTCTCGCATAAGCAGGTGTTATCACAGCCCTCCATAGAGATAGACATTAAAAGAAACATCTCATCTGAACAGTCGAAACAATTAACAACTGGTCATAGACATTTATGAAAAGTAATTAACACAGTATTTAAATTGCCAAATTAATTAAGGTCAAGACAGAACACAAGCAGATCCTGTGAAGCTGCATTTCTGACTCACTTAACACATAATATTGGGTCAGGCTCCTTTCATTCCTTTTTTTTGCACTAATTTAACTTAACCAAGACTGTGCAGCTGGTGGTATAAAGCTATAGTAATCACGCCAGAAACTCATATCACTGCAGTGTTTGGTAGTCAATTCAAGCACCACCTTATAATGAGGTCATGCTACAACGATTTTACATTATATTTTGATATATACATCATTAACTGTGTTACAGACTTCATATCAAAACGAAGCATGAATCTTCAACATGAGATGTTCAGTGCTATAACTGAGACAAACAAATAAAATTTGCCCTAGAATGGCAGAGCTTACCAGCAGGAAATGATGCAACAGTTTCCGCAGAGTAGGAACTGACGTTTGTCAGCGTCCCATATCCACTGGAACACTGAAGTGACTGACAGCTCTGCGCACTTGACGCCTGATAGGGAACTTGCAACATGGCAGTACTGGCTTCCAGTTCACGCAAGGCATCAGCCAGTGACATTTCTGCTGCATCCTGAAATATAGTATAATTATGGCCAGAGGATTACATCACTGAAGACAGTCGTAGCACATTGGCCTATAGACCAGGCTGGTAATAATCATATCTCAATAGTGACACTAGAAGCTAGAAAGAACAGTCAATCAAAATAGAAAGTGCATCTACATAAAAACTGCATCTACATTGAGTGTGAGCTCCTCTCCCTCACACAAGTTGTCACCTCTCCAACAACTAAGGAATGACTTCCATTATAACCATCATACAGAATATACATAACATAAAATGACACCAGTCACGTACATTGTGATTGGTTCTACATGCAATTCTAAATATAGTATCCAATCACTATACAGAATCTTATGGTTCATCATAACATACATAACACTAATGCAACCACTCCTATATACACATTCAGTAAGTCTTAAATCATGCTGTTTATGTGCTCAGACACAAAAGACATTTTAATCCAATCAATCTGCAGACATTATTGTATTTTATGCTCGTAGTGTGACTATTAGCATGTGGTCACCAAACATGTTGACTTGCATGATGTCAGAGCTCATTAGGTTTAACCATCTTAAGATGCACCTTTCTAGGTGTGTTAGACAGCCATGATAAGCATCCCAGCTAGGTTCTTAAAAGTCACTTTGCTATAAACGTCCCAGCTAGGTTTTTAAAAGTCACTTTGCTATAAACGTCCCAGCTAGTTCTTAAAAGTCACTTTGCTATAAACGTCCCAGCTAGGTTCTTAAAAGTCACTTTGCTATAAACGTCCCAGCTAGTTCTTAAAAGTCACTTTGCTATAAACGTCCCAGCTAGGTTCTTAAAAGTCACTTAGCTATAAACATCCCAGCTAGGTTCTTAAAAGTCACTTAGCTATAAACGTCTCAGCTAGGTTCTTAAAAGTTCCTTTGCTAATGGCCAGACGCACACATATATCTTGCATAGATCACAGTAGGATTCAGTTCACCAAGAAATCAACACTCAAAAACTGAAGTATTGTATTGTATCTATAAATTTATATAGCACCTCACACAGTACACGCAAATCAACGTTCACAAACAGGTCATTCACTAACAATGCTGGCAAAGTCTGATTTCTTTAAAGTTGCGCTATGTTGGCTCTCTTTTGTGTTTTTAGTTTCCAAGTTTTCAGATTTCTCACACAACTGTGCAAGTCCAGCCAAGTCGTTCTTTGTGACATAACCACTTATCGGAAAATCTATGTCAGAAAACATAAAAAGTATCAGCACTGTTATTTACAAAACCTGAACATTTGCTTACACTTAATTACATTCAGCAAGTAACAGCCTTCAGACATCCGACTTCAAATCCACTAATTATTTCCACCGCACATATAGTTAAAGACAAGCGAATTTGGGAATTCGCCCAATGAATGAATCAGCTGAGTGCAGAACCCAATCTAGTTGCCCCAGGACCTCAAAGGAAGGCCAATGAGGATTGAGTAACAGTGGTCAATTTAAAAGGAGACAACGTTTGTGGCCCAAGTTGGCTGATCCATTTAGACAGTATGGGTTCACATCTTCTCTAAGAAAGCTACTGTTTGGTGACGTTGACTACTGCTCAGTGACCTTGAGCAAGTCCTTCACTCATAATGGCTAAGCAAAATCGACTGATGATTCGTCATTATATGGCGATGCATAATAAATTAGCAATAATGTTGATAATAGATTAGAGGTAGAAATTGTACTAAAATCAGACCACCATACCTGATACTTTGTTGGACTCATCGAACCGTGCTAAACTTGGCACAGTGGGGGTCATGACCCGCTTCAGCGTCGATCCGTTCTCCTTGTTCATCACCAGTGCAGGCCTGGCATAGATCTTATCCACGACTTTGACTGAATTGTTCCAAGACTGTGAAGGCAGGGTCGTTGGAACTGCATAGGGGTTTTCTGGCTTTGACGACGTGGCACAATCCCCCACTCTCTGCCGAGTAGAACTTGACGTAACTGGATTATAAGTGTCACAAGCATAACTCTGTCGTGTTTTCACAGGCTGATTACTATACGAGAAATTCTGAGATCTGTCCACAGAATTAGAAGTGTGCAATGCTGTTTGAGCATTCTGAGCAGTACAGAGGTTGAGCGCATCGAGTGATGCATTATTTGAGCCGGACGAGTTTGACATAGACTCCAATTCAACATCATCTTTTAGAACCCTCTTCTGCCAAAAAAATAATAAGCTTTTTGTAACAGACCTTACTACAACATACATGACATTCTAACACTACACAAATCTTTTGACATTCCTTTAATCCAAAATGATTTGCCAGTCATTTCCCAAACTGTAGTTAATTGCAGCCTCACTGGTCCGAAGCTTTGGAATTCGGGTCTAAACTTACAATACATCTCTTTGATATTTGCATGTATCCGCAGTAGACAGACTTCAGGTTTCTCTGATCTGTGGGATTCTGACCTGTCTAATTTTCCAATCGATTGTGACTTCACTCTAAATAATCAGTGACTGATGTCTTTGACATTATGCCAATGGCACCATAGAAGTTACTATATCAGATTAGTTTATGGTACAGTTTTACTACATAATTTTGCTAAAACAACCTATTTTGGAAGGTCTTTCATAATAAACTTGAACATTGTGTCACTATATTTTATATCTGCCTCTAATGGAACATAGAAAAATCTTAATTCAATAATGCAACATATCAGGTAAGCTAACATGTCAAACATATAATCTAATTTAGCCCACTATTCAGTAAAATAATCAGAGGTGCTTTTAACCGAATGTGCAACATCATCCTGGATGAGAAGCTTAATTAAAAGCAGACATAGCAGTGGTAGGTTTTTGCCACAGGCTGCGATTCAGTCAATTCCCTTGATTAGTCGATCAAAGAAGTCTTTCTACTGCACTCAGTAAGTTCTGGACAATGAGATACTGTGCTCCTGTCGGTTCTTCCCCAACCTCTACTGCCATAGCAATACTACCATTCTACCCTCTCCATGGTTTATAGCCTCTGGAGCTCTCAATACTGATTCTGCATTGTTTCAACAATTCTGAGTTCAATTTGCCTAATACATTCCAGACCTCACGATTGGGGGCTGGCCTATACAATGCGTTTCAACACAGCCTGCAACTTAACTTCAAAATGACCAACAGTTCACACTTTGTGTTACTATAGTGGCACTTCCCATGACTATGAATCAGATTCGATTCTGGTGATTGAAAACAACTCTTTTATGGGGATTTGTGAAAATTACACGAAATATTTCAGACCTTTCGTTCGATGGTTGACTGTAACTGAAGACATCTGGTGACATCTGCAAGAACTTCCTCGTTTGAAAGAGCCAAACTGGGAGGTTTCGTCTCCAATTTGGACAGATTCTCAATGATTTCCTTAAGATGCTCTGCCTCGTACACCATCGCTACCTCTTGATCCTGATTCAACAGCATATTTCAATTTATTATTCTTAGTAATACCAAATTATGCTGCAACATCACATCAGTGTTAGGAAACTTTAACTCTTCTGCACAAAAGATTTTAACAGGGTTTTGTTGTATAATAATAAGGGATAAGGGACATCATACTATTACTAAAGATGTATTGATGATGCTTTAAGATGACAGCATTATATAATTACGATATTCTCTGTATTAGATTGCTAGGATTGAAAATACATGCACCAGCTTCTTTTAAAAATTTCAACTGCTTATCTGTAAAAAAAGAAACATGGCTGACCACAAGTGGCTTCAAACAGGAAATGAGGTGGCAGAGATGACCCCGTTGCTCAGTCAGAGCCAAGGTCACAGAGTTCTTTTCTGATGCCTCCAGTGCAGCAAATCTAGAATTCAATTCTGTCGTGGCCTCTTCCAACTGGCCCCGAAATTCTGACTTTCCTATAAAAATAACAGAATAATTAAAAAACAAAGTATCCACAAAAGCAATTATAAAATCAAAATGTAAACAAATATACACTTATTATAGCATCCATCTTTTATTCTGATAATTCTGATGCTTTGCTAAAACAAAACCCAGATGCGTAAGTGAGTGAGTGAGTGAACGAGTGAGTGAACCAGCGAGTGGCTTAGTTGGGAAACTAATCAGGCAATCAACAATCACTCGATCAATCAATCGAGTCTTTGACATTCGTCAAAGAAAATAATCAAATGAACTGATGGATGGATGGATGATATAGATGGAATGACTGACTTGCATTACTGCTGATATGGTGCTAATACTTAACCTACCCTAAAAACAACAAACCCAGAACAGCCAATTAAAAGCTATTTGTCAGTTGGCCCTCTGCATCATAAGCAATGTAATAGCCTTGATTGTTGCCACAGACAACATCATTCAAAGTAAACACTGACCTTTGGTGACCTTTTTCTGTAGTCTACATGTTTCTCCAGAAGCCTTCTTCAATTCACTGTGACATTTCTTGTACTCTACACAAAAGAAAAATAATCCAAATGACTTGCAGGTCATAATAATAAATGCAGAAAACATCATTTCTCTGGGTTTTTTTGATAATTTTGAGCCAGCTTCAGTGAACCACAAACAAAATATGACAAGCTAATACCATGTAGAAATTACCTTTAGCATGGTCTTTTTCCAGTTGAACAACTGCCTTTTTCCAATCATCCATTCGATCTTGCAAAGGTATCACTAGTGCTTCAACTAGCGATCTACAATGATCAGTGATCAAAAAAATTGTATGCAATAGGTCGAAAATCCTAACAACTCTTCTTTAAATGGCACAGGAAATAAACATTCAAATGTGGAATCAAGATTCTGAATATGTTCAAACATTTCTTGTACGCTGTACAAAAGTAAAATGATTATCCAAATAACTTGCAAGGCAAGTACACAATAAGAATTGGAGTGTAATTCAAACTTTAAACGAATGAGACTGAGAATTCAGGGAGCTCAGTAGTGATTTCTGCTTAGATAAAGTACATCACAACATCATTGATAAATAATTCACATACATGGTGTAATTCTTCAATCGGTTTTCAATCGCCTTATGCCTTAGACAGAGCCTCGTCAGTGAAGACCCAATATCTGCTGTTGCACCTGTCATGAATAACAATCAACATGCATTCACTGAACTATTATCAACCATATACATCAATAACACAATTAAGATTACAGAAATAATTCTTAAAAATTTACAAATGATGTATAATATTGTAGAAATTCATGAGTCAATTGCCTGACAGACAGACATAATCACCTATTCAGAGGTAAAGGTGCTGTCACGGACCAGTGGTCACGGAGATGTTCTCTTCAAGCAGACTTCGTTGTTTTTCTGCCAAAATGACATCTGGAGATATGCAAACCTAACCCCAATCCTTCCTCTGTTCATTACCCAAAGGTAATATTGTCTCCAAGGGTTCTTTTTGGTAACCAAAAGTACTTGATGCGTGAATGGGGCAGTTTCTCCGACAGCTATGAATATTTTAGTATGGTGCTAACGATTGCATTAAGACGAAGTCGATGTTGAGTCGATGAACATGTATTTCATTTATTTAGCTCCGAGGCCTCAGAGGATCCTTTTGGCTGATGTATTGACGTCTAAATCGATCACTGTGAATAGGGGAGGGAGGGTGTAAATGTCGGTGCTGTTCAGTCAATAAATGCGTATTTCATTCATTCATTCATTTATGCATTCATTCATTCATTCAACTGTACACATTGCCTTTGTGAAGTAGCTATGACAAAGCATTCGTACATATCCTACAACAAAGAAATGTGATATTGTACAATTACTGTGTTAAAATAGGGAGACTCATTTTAGCATAAAATTATGGAAGAAGGGTAAAATCAATGACGACAATAATAGATAAACATTATAACAACCACGTCAAGTGTTTCAAATTTACCAGTGCTCGTTAAAATTCGACCCAGAGCTAAAGCAACTCTATTTAAATGAAACACAGATGAAACAGACCATTTTCACAATTTTTGTAAACAATGTTTTGGTTTACATGGGTTACATACCTCGAGTACCAGAGGCACAGTCGGCCAACTTCTGGAAGGCATCTAGGAAACCAGTTGATGCGGACACAGTACACCTGGAAATAAAAAGTCGTAGTTCCAATTCACACACAGTACACACTTGCTACTTGTTTTAAGATTTTGGCTCCACCTGCACCCCCTCCCCTAGCCAATCCTGCTATAACGAGCACAGGAACCAACAGGCACGTCCATTTGGAAGATTAGGTAGCATGAGAACAGGTCAGCGACTCACCCTATTATCCCAAATGAACATCCCAACATACCTATGGCCGCCGCCTCATGGGACCCCTATTGCTCTTTCCTTCTCACAGTGTTTCTAATCCATACCCTTCAGAAGCATGGTTCTATCGTTTGGGGATTTCTTGGCTGTGGGAAAATGATAACACACTAATCTACCAGCAGAACTGTTTTTCAACCTTCCAGCTCGAGTTGGTTCCTCCCCAGAGGGATGAAGGGCCAAGTTGGCTCAGACAGCCTGATATTACAAAGGTCCTTTGTTGTCCATCTAAGTGCTAACCCTGTTGCTTAACCTCGAGGTGCTAACTACAGTCTTGCCCCAACAGGACAGTAACACTGGGCTCAGTGATGTGAGATATATCTCTATCACATTTACAGTACATCTCAATTAGACAAAACATGCCAAAGGAGGAAGGCACTAAACAAATGTTTTCATTACTAATTATCAGTTTTATTATCTTTATCTAGGAGATCCGGACAGCAAACATTAATAACTGGGTTTAGCAAAGCATTTATATTTGGCAAATGTATGGAGATCCAAATCGTGGAAAGCTTCATGGAATTCAGTTTATTAGGAAGAATGATGAATGATGGGAAGCATTGGAGGAAGACAGACCCAATAATGCACAGAAACTGGAATTAGAATCAATGCTAGTAGCCGTCACATCGGCTCTTTAACCTATTTCTGGCATTTGTTGCACTCGTTGATGCCTCCACTTGTCTATTATAAAATCAAACTGATAAAACCCAGTATGATAACAAGTCATTGTAAGAACATATGATAAAAGCTATTACGGGAGTTAAATTTAACTTTATGGCAGTCATGCAAGGGGCCTATCTCTCCTGCTGTTCATTTTACCAGTGCCACCTAGTGAATGGGAAAGTTGAGTCGACCATTGAGAGAGTATCGGGATTCAAACCCACATTAATGCTGATCTTCTGCTCATTGTGCATGAGTTTTACCATTTGTCTAAACCCCTTTTCACCTAAGCCCCCTCTCCTACTGCTATTACTGAAGTTAATGATACAATTGCTATCACACTCTGCTGCTAATATTTACCTTAAGGCTGAATGAAGTTTAACCGCTTTGTTTGTGAAGTCTTCCCAGAGAGGAAAACTCAACTAAAACAGAAAGAGACAAGTTACAACAGATAATTCTCAGAGAGAGAGACAGACAGAGAGAGAGAGACAGACAGACACAGAGAGAGAGAGAGACAGACAGAGAGAGAGAGAGAGACAGAGAGAGACAACAATCATATATAATGTGATCAGCAGGTATTTTTCATGTATCCTCTACAAAATCCTCTGTTTCTAGTTTCCAAAGCCCAGGTAGGCTGTGGCCGAGATATCTCTCTGACTATTTGCGAAAGCTGTTATCTGCGTTATTCCTTACACTCTGTCAATAGTTTTGATCTTTTTGTGCCTAGGACTAAGACTGCCTTGGCCCAACACCGGGGCTTTTGCTGTTGTGGGTTCATCTGCCTAGAATGACTTTCCGTCCCATCAGTGAGGACCAAACTAATGACTAAATAATCTCCACTGGCTTCTCGCTTTTTAAAGACATTTCTTTTATCCTCTGAGTGTCTGTGCTGAGAGTGCGTATGAATAGTTATTCTATGAGAGGTGCTATATAAATCTAAAGATACGATATGAATCTAAAGATACTATAAATCTTGAATTACTAACAGACATAAGATAAAAGAACAAAGCAAATTTCTCTCAACAGGAAGAATATGCTTTGTTCTTTTTGTCACAAATAAAATTGTGATGAGTGTAACAATAAACAAAGATCTCTGTTGGTATTCAGTCAGAGCCTGAGAAAACAGGAAGTGGGAACAATTAAAACCCAGGAAATTTAATACAGCAGGAAACTTTCTTTTGAATATCAGAT
>OY365810.1:27952923-28029014 GCA_959347315.1 Bimastos eiseni | reverse complement strand
CATCGCGAGCTATAAAATGTACAGTAAATAATAATAATTGTCAATCATTTATAAACTTATTCCAAGAAATAGCGCCAATGACGTAGCGGTAGGCATGTTCTGTACAGTGCAACCGAAGGGTAGCAGGGTCGAACCCACCTGCTTAGTGAATAGTGACCTTGAATAAGTTGCTCACCTATAATTATCTGTGAGGTAGGCAATCGAAAACCACCTCACTCACACATCTCAATGAAGCCAAATATAAAGCCAATGAACCTGCCTTCGGGCAGGGCACTAATCATCATCATCATCGTCGTCGTCATCGTCTTCATCATAATAATCACCATCACAATCATCGTCCTCCTCGTCGTCGTCGTCATCGTCATCGTAGTCGTAATCGTCATCGTCATCGTCATCGTCATCGTCATCGTCATCAGTTATCATCCTGCAGCGTAAGTTAGAGCAAAGAGGTTTATAGCCAGCAACTTTCAACGAACAGCTCCTATAGATTTGAATGTCAAAGCTATGATGTCAGGACGCCCTTAAATCGTAAAATAGACTAAATCTTCTGAGTAATGTTTTTCTTATAATTATTTGTGCTAATCTTATATTCGTATTTGCTGTTAATTCCAACTGACACACTGCAGTATAGTTAACACGGGTTGTGTTTCGGTTAAGAAGATTGAAAGGATGTAGATTATATGGACTATGCCAAGATTTCATGGAGAAATTGATGCAACCTGTAAAGAAGTGGCGAGAACAAAAAGGACTTCTATGATCCATCCTATGACTCAGAAGATAGATCATACCTTCTTGTTTAGACCTTCTTGTTTAGACCTTCCTGTTTAGACCTCCTTGTGTAGACCTTCTTGTTTAGACCTTCTTGTTTAGACCTTCTTGTGTAGACCATCTTGTTTAGACCTTCTTGCTTAGACCTCCTTGTGTAGACCTTCTTGTTTAGATCTTCTTGTTTAGACCTTCTTGTTTAGACCTTCTTGTTTAGACCTTCTTGTTTAGACCTTCTTGTGTAGACCTTCTTGTTTAGACCTTCTTGTTTAGACCTCCTTGTGTAGACCTTCTTGTTTAGACCTTCTTGTTTAGATCCTGGTTTAGACCTTCTTGTTTACACCATCTTGTTTAAACCTTCTTGCTTAGGCCTGCTACCTAGTGGCATTTACTTGGATCCGGAGCGCCGCTGACTTGAGCGGCGCTTTAAAAATGTTCATTTACAATTACCTGACCTGATATAAATTTATTTAACGACGCATCCATATCAAGGATGATATTGCAATTGCAATTATATAGCCAGCTTCGCTCCGTGGAAATGGACCGAATGCATTTTGTTCTAAAATTTGAACATCGCATCCGTAATCGACCATTTGTATGGAGCCAATATGACCCAACTGGGATCTTCTATTGCATTAGTCGACTGACTACGCAATGATCATCAAGAGTTTGAGCTAATTCTATAAATCGGAACAGATTTAAACCATGCGTTAGCTTTTGTACCGTTGAGGACTACAACGAAACGATTTAGCGAGCAACTCCTGCTCAACATAAAACATGTTCTTGAAAATTTGCTTCTTTAGCGAGAATTTATGCGACGTTTCTTGCGCGATTCTTTTGTTGTCAATCCTATTGTTAGTGGGTGAGGAGGATCGAGGAAACAGGTCCCACTGGGAAGTCATTCAGCAGCAAATGAAGCTGGGCATTGTCATTAGGTGAGATCAATATATCAGACGAACGACCACAACAGCAACAGCTACAACACCAACAACAGTACTATAGCTTGTGACAATAGCAGTCGGAGCATGCGCTATCTCTCTCTCTCTCTGTCTCTCTTTCTCTTTCTCTCTCTCTCTTTCTCTCTCTCTTTCTCTCTGTCTCTCTCTCTCTCTGTCTGTCTTTCTCTCTGTCCCGCTGTCTTTCTCTCTCTCTTTCTCTGTGTCTCTCTATCACTTTTTCTCTCTGTCTCGCTATATCACTCTGTCTCTGTCCCTGTCTCTGTTTGTCTTTCTCTGTCCAATTCTCTTTGTCATAATAGAAACACGTAAACACGCTAACGGCGATTAATAAAATATATCACGCTGCATATGACAAAATGACGCTATTGCAACTTCATTTATATAAATATATATCATCATTAAACCATATGCATCTATGAATATATATATATATATATATATATTATTTGTATGTATGTCAATATAGGACTGTGGCCAATATCGCCCCGAATTAGTAACGCCACATAGTCAGAGATGAAAACATATTCCGAAACCTGCCATGCGCGCAATATTGTGTACACTTGTTTGCTATTCCTCAAATGTGCCTGTATATGAGGGAAAGCATGCGCTTCGCTGTTTGATATGGACATGCATAATTACATATCATTATGTAATAGGGTCGACGCCGCTTAATTAAAACATGACCCTGAGACTGCCTTGAATCAATGCACTAAACCGGATTATGCATATAGCATGAGCTCACTTGTACTCTGTAGGTTCTATTATTACATGTATTTATTAACAAGAGATGAGTACATATTATGATGTTTGTCAGCAACCATTCAGTTACGTCACAAGTAAATCAGAGATGGTAAATGGAAGTCACAAGTCCGATCGCCAGAGAGACCGGAGAGAGAGAGACAGACAGACAGACAGAGAGAGAGACATAGAGACATAGAGACAGACAGACAGACAGAGAAAGAGAGAGACAGCGACAGAGACAGAAAACAGAGAGAGAAGAAACCGAGACAGATAGACAGACAGATCGACAGACTGTCACAGACGGGCGTGAAGACAGACAGAAGAGAGAGAGAGAAGTGTAGCAGAGGAGCTGAAAGAATTCAGAATAGGTGGATGAGGTCCGTGTGTCATTCTGGACAATTGTGGCGAAATAGAATGCTTATGTCAATTTCAGAGCAACAGGTAATCATTAGGTCTCTGAGTCCGTACAATGCATCACTGCTTTTGAAATTGTTCTTGCTGACACCGAATGAAACCGACCGATCGTTCGTTGCTATGGAGGCAAAAGGTCAGAGATCAAAATCACCAAATAACCCACTACTAAATGCTAGGGAAACTTAAGCCTTGGTTCGTCTGAATAATAATAATAATAATAATAATAATAATAATAATAATACAATTTATATAGCGTCATAGCACAGCCGAAAGGGCACTGGTCTCTCTGGCCATTGGACTTTTGACTCCCATTTATCAGACAGGATTTCAAGGGCCGCCGAAAGAAATTCCAAGACCCTGCCACAGGTAGAAAAGTGAGGAACCTCTAAACAACATGTATCATTGGGCTATAAATAGGAAAATAAAAAACAAATTTAAATAATAAAAGCACGGGAATACAACCGCATGAAATGCGGTGCTGCGTGCTTCGATAAAATAATTTTAAGAATCTGCTGAAAGACAACGGGCCTCAACTTAGGAGCTGCAGGCATTGTCAAGTTTCTTGAGATTGTTTGATTTTATAAACATGCGAGCTTGCAGGATTGTACACTTGATCAATGCTGGCACTGTCTCTGGCGATTCTCTTAAAGTTTTTCCATATTGAATTAGGACTATAAGGACATTACGGATACTCACCTTTGTGAAGTGTATGTTTCACAGGTAATAGTGAGTCTTCCACCTTCAAAAACTGCCTTACTCTAACTGAATGTAATTTGTGTAAGTAGTACTATATGGTTTTGTGAACCTACATGTATGTCAGTGTGCCTTAGTCAACCTGACTTACATTACCGTAATAGATGTTCAAATATTAGTTACAAGTGGGTTTGTCTCCTTTACCACAGTCATAGTGATTTAAGATATATTTCTGATCCGAGTTTAATTTCCGGTGACCCTGGGTCAGAGGACTAATGCGAACTAATTAATGGCAGATACGGCGCCGGTACGAATATTCCCTATAGGGTACGGGTCGGGTCCGGTGGTGCGGGTCGGGTATGGTAGCGCTTCTGTGTTACGAATACGGCACGGGTAGCAAAAGTGACCTTCTCGCAAACCTCTAGTGCTTGAATTTGTAGGCCTACATGAATTTGTGTGTGTGTGTGTCTGCGTGTGTATTTGTGTGTGTTTGTGTGTGTGTCTGTGTGTGTCTGTGCGTGTTTGAGTGTATTTGTGTGAGTCTGTGTGTGTCTGTGCGTGTTAAGGGTGTTTGTGTGTGTTTGTGCACTTGTGTGTGTTCGTGTGTTTGTGTTTGTGTACTTGTGTTTGTGCGTGTGTTTGTGTGCGTTTGTATGTGTGTTCGTGTGCAAACCGCTTCTGTTGAAACCTGAAAACATCTGCCTATAAGATCGGCTTCATCAGTTGTCTCTGGAAATATTGCGTCCATAACTCAGGCAGATAATGGAAAGAGATACTCGAATGTCACTCAAGTGGGACATGTGGCATTGAAATGTCGCTTCAGAAAACCCTTTCGATTGGTTTCGAAACGTACACTGCCGGATATTTCCATAGCGCCTTTTCAGAATCTTTTCCATGTGACCCTCAAAGAGTATTAAGGAAAAATGTTGGAAGGGTTTGTTTGCCTGCTGTTCGGATTTGCATTGGACGATTTGATTCAAGTGAACCAAACGAAAACTCGCAACGAATCTATATTAGACGCAACAACTGTCGACCGTATATATATATATACATACATATACAAATGTTCATATACATACATATATATACATATATACAAATATATGTATATATAAAGGATGAATCTGTTGTTGATCTATATGCGTGTCTGCTTGGGTCGGTTAGCGGAGGCTGTCTCCAAGCAGCTCCTATAGAGTAGCCGTATCATTCAAATACATGCGGAAGCGTATACATAAATACGTAAGCATACATGCATATATACGCTGAGATACATCTACATAAAATACTACGTGAATATATATATCTATATATATATATATATCTATATATATCTATCTATATATACATATAATTATACATTACAAGTGTATGTATACAGACGTTCATCGTAAAGACATGCGGACGTAATAATTGTCAGTATTACAAACCGACATCAACGTTCTTTGTAGCGGAAAGACTAACAGCGTTTCAGGTCAGGTCTGATTCCAAGTCAATATTCAAATTACTTGGGTTGGGAAGAATAACTGCGTTTGTGGATAAGGTCCGGTTTCAGGTCTAGTTTCATTATTTCATATGATTTGGATTGGGAAAAGTTACGGCGTTTCAAATGAGGTTTGGCTGTATAAGTCAAGTTTCAAATGACATGTAGCGAGAGAACTGCTGCCTCAGTGGATAATGTATGGAATGGAAAGAGGAAAGCATTTCCATAACAGGCAGTGTGTCCGAGATTACTAAGTATCTGTCGAATGCCGTGTGGCGTATACAGACTATACACTATACACTTATACACTATACCTTATACACTGCTATGCCGATGGAGCCGCGTTGGTTAGAGACCCGAAGGCTAACTGGTCGAAGCTCACTCTAGACACTCTTTCCGCCAGTCATCGTAATTAAGAGTAGACGAACTTCAATACTTCATCGTCTAGTGTCATCGAAAACCGAGCAACGTGAGCGAATATTGGCGCATCATGTACCACATATTATGCACACTGACGGCAATGTATCATCGGAAGTTGGAGAACACAGCGTATGACGGATGGCAGCATATAAACACTCTGATGACGTGAAGTGCAGCCCGCAGTGGTTCTCGTTGGTGCTTGTCAGACACTGATGCGGAGACATAGGAGGTTGCGAGGAGTTACGAATAACACAGTGGGGCTCAAAACTGAGTTCGATACCCGCGTCCCCGTAACTTCCGTAAGGTTGACTAGACCTTCTTTCGCTAGGCGACGCGGCGTTGGTTAAACTGGATGCATAGCGTAATGTTTGCCCTACGTGGTTGCCGACGGTTAAATTCAAAACGTGTTATAACTTGTCATCATTAGCTCATACTGTGCGTGTAGGCCCTACTGTGATTTGTCAGTTTGCAACTAGATGAAAATATATATTATTGTTACAGTTCATGGGAACAAAACTCTCCGTTGGATCCGTAGATTATTACGGTTACGAACTTTAAGCAGATGTAAATGCTCAGAATAAATGAATGAATGAATGAATTAGAGGCACCATATAGTTAGCCCATCATGGTCAAAAAAGAGCGTTTCATTCGATCAGTTCCAGCTCTTTCAATTGTCGTCTCTGACAAGTAAATGAAAACTGAAAATGTGTTTCTTAGTCACCTGATCACAGTTAAAAAGTCTATTTAAACTAACAACTGACTTTTGTTGCACTCTGTAGATTCATAGTCTTGGTCAAAATTAAGAACGGATTCATATGATCTCAATGTGTCGTTCTGTTTTCCCTGTATGATCATGCACATGACCCTGGGATACATTGCTTCCTAATAAGAACTGCCAGAGGCCTATGCATCACTTTCCAATCCTAGACCCAACATTGTGGTTGTCAGACAGAAAGGATCATGCCGTTGGACACAATGACTAAAAATTGTCGCATGTAGCCGATATTTACACAATTATGAATAACTTCCCAAATATAATGGTATACGATCGAGAATATTGTTATTGTTATTGTTATTTCTTCCTCTTCCTCTGCAACCACTTCCTCCTCTCCTTCTCCTGTGAGTGTGGGTCTTCGTGCGCCACTTAGCGTATATCTGTGTATGTGCGTGTTTTGTGTGCTTAAGTCTGACTGTGCGGATGTGTGTGTGTGTGTGTGTGTGTGTTTGTGCGCGTGTGTACGTGCGCGCTGCGTGTGTGCGTGGGTGCGTGGACTAAAGTGGAATAGATATGTTTTGTCAGTGGATTTAGTGGCCTTACAGATTCGGTCAGGGATCAGCCGAGAACGGCGACCAACAGACCATGCGGCGCCAGGGTGGCTTCAAATGATATGAATGCCCCGTCCATCCGATGGGCCACCCAAACCACCCATGACCATTCACCTACCCACCAACGCCGTTTGCAGGAGAAGACTTAGGGAAGCAGTTGAATGATCCTGGATTCTCAAACACCTCTAACTATTTACACGTATGCCACTGCAGTTAAATCCTCTGCAATATGCCATATAAGGCCATTCTCATTTGTCAGAGACTTTGAAGATACTGGGCAGAATCAAAAGGAATAATCTCTGTCAGATTGTCTTCTGGGTGTGTCGATCTGTCTGTGTGTGTGTTTGTGCGATTGCTGTGATGTATGTCTGTGGATCTGTCTTTGGGTCTGTCTTAGTGTCTCTCTATTTCTCTGTTTGTTTGACATTTATCTGTCTACCTGTCATTTTATCTGCCTGGCTGATGTTTTATCTGTCTGTCTGTAATTTCTCTCATTTTGTCTGTTGGCCTGTCATTTTATCAGTCTGCCTGTCATTTTATCTGACTCCTGACATTTAATCTGTCTGTCATTTGATATGTCTGCCTGTCATTTTATCAGTCTGCCTGTCATTTTATCTGACTCCTGACATTTAATCTGTCTGTCATTTGATATGTCTGCCTGTCATTTTATCTATCTGCCTGTCATTTTATCTGTCATTTCATATGTCAATCCATTGATCATCCTTATGCTTGTTCTTTAAGATGTCCTAGTCCGTTCAATTCCTTTTCCATTCCATTGCGTTTGTATTTCCATTCATCATCGAACAACAAATATCTATTTATACAAAGACTACACTTCCTTGATTTGTATTTTCTTGGTATGAATATTATATGCTTGATTGTACAGTATATCTCTGTATGTGTGTACCACTAATTGTATGTACGTGCGTATTTACGCATATTTGTCTGTATGTATGTCTGTCTGACGATAACTATATATAGAGGCGAATTATCGCATAATTATCAGCGCAGATATTATGAATAAACATGTGCGTATACTTAAGCTTATAGTTTGTCTTGACGAATAGTTTACTGGAGTCATTCTCCTGAGATGATACGCTAGGGTCCTTTCCATCTTTCCGTAGTTCCCTGTTTCCCATCCTCCCTTTTCTCTGTCCAAGCCACCCTCCTCTCTCTTCCCTCCTCCATCCAGCCTCTATTTCGCTTGAAGAGCCTTATCACTGGCAACTATAGTCATCTATGGAGCATTTTTCATCCATGGTATTCCTCCAGGGATAGACACCCCTCTATACACACACACAAATACATAAGTGGCATACAAATAAGCCTACAACTGTATATACATATATATATATATTGTATGCGTAGATTGCGTGTATATTTATTGGCATATATATATATATATATATATATTATCCATATATTGCACACATAATTATATTGAACTTATACAGGACTATCACAGCCATGAATTCATTCGTTTATTCATTCCGAGCATATAAACAGCGCTTCTTCAAGAACCTACTCAGGAGCGCCTATGATTTATACGTATGTATACGTTTATATGTACACAAGGTATGTGTGTACACTTATGCTTATACGTGACGTATATATGTACATAACATGTACGTGGATATATGCGATTATCCGGAGAGAGCGTGGAGCACAGGATGAGTGGGGGTCGATTGGCTTCATCCCTTCCTCTGACCCCGTATTCTCCTTCCGCTGGGAAATCTACTCCATCCCCATTCACCCCTTAACGACCGACTAATTGACTTGTGACACGTCCACATCCGTCTCCGTTGCATCTATGTCCGGCTCGTATCTATCTGCTTAGGACATGCAGCCATTCATTCATCCATGCATGGTATATATATATACACGTACACTATATATATATATATGTGTGTGTGTGTGTGTGTTTATGCGTACATATATATATATATTGTATAATTATATATGTATATATATATGTGCAATATTTATATTTATATATATATCTGCACAGTAGCACACATACATATGCATATCAATGTATGTTCAATACACTTGAGAGCATCTTTTTATGCCAGGAGCGTATAATATGTATTTGTGTTTATTTAATATCTTAGTTACATAGTATCTCAATTCAATTTTCAAACCAAAAAATCGCAATATGACTGAAGGTACGGTGTAAACGGATGATGACACGCTACTACAGGAATCGAATGTAATACTCGGCAGCCTTGCAAGGCTCCCATCGCGTCATGTTTTGTTTTTCTATGTATGTATTGAATGAATGGTATGTATGCATTTGTATATGTGCTCGTGTTTTACAGTGCAACAGGCAGATTATTCGATGCGATTCTGCATCGGGAGATTGATGGTGTCCTCTGGGAAATGCTGGGAGACGATCGCCCCCTCTTCCCCCGCACACTCCACCCTTCTAAATATCTCTGTGTAACTGTGGCTCTGCGCTCACTTGACTGAGTATATCAACTCTCGAGCGCATTGATCTTACATTGCTCTCTACTGTCACAGATATATATGTATATATATATATCTGCAAGTGTTCCTGAGTTTGTCTGTTTCACCGTGTCTTTATCGCTGTGTGTCTGCTTCTATATCTTTTTGGAGTGCCTTCTTGGTGCTGTCTATATCATCCAACAGAGTGAGTCTCTTTCTGTTCATGGGCCAGCGACCATTTTCAATGCGTCATTCTGTATATTTTCATGCATAATATAACTACGTTATATTAATCCATCAATCCAACCAAGGAATCATGTCGTACTAAATGCCTTAATCTAAACCTACACTCCAAAAAGAACTACGTTAGCGGATAACGTTTATAACTACGTTAACTACTTTTAACGTATTAATCTGTTGTTATTGACGTAGAATACGTTCAACGTCAGAAAACTACGTCATCGCTGAACATATTGAAACTACGCTACCCTCATCTAACGCAGAGATATTTTGTTTCCTTAATACCCTATTTCGTGTGCTTGCGTGCAAAATGTAGTTCGGATACAATCATGTACACTAGGCGACTTGCGTGTTAGTAATAATTTTACTAAGCACATAAATCAACATTTAGTAAAAATTCTATGTTCTCACACATGATAATTAACGTGAATAACATTATTTAGAGAAGTTCGCATATTTCGAACCGCACATAGCGTTGTGCGCATTAATACACAAAATGAACTGTATTTGCTATCAATCGATTCTGCATTGCGACGTTTTTAAATATAAAATCTTTATAAAGAATGAAACAAGATTCTAATTTCTGTAAAGTAGAAAGTTTACCAACAAAACCAATTGTTTGAGAAATATACATGTTATGGTCATTCCGAATGCATTGAGTTAAGTGGGAGCTTTGACCTTTCTTTACTCAAGAGATGCAGATTAGCCGAATGGGTACGCGTTTGCCTCGAGCGCTTTATTGGAGTTAGTGGCGTGGGTTCGAATCCCCAAAAATTTAATTTTTTTGCAAATGTAGAATTATTCAAAATGAGGGTTTTCTGTCAAAACGTACTCTTTGAATTATAATAATAACTATTCCTCAAACAGAAAACGCACGCTACGCTGCAAACTGCGTTGATCGACGTTAGAAGGTTTGACGTAGTTCAACACGTTACAGAGATCACTACGTCAATCTAGCGTAGTATTACTCAGGCCATATAGAACGTAGTACTACTATGAAATACGGTGATTCTTACGTAGTAGTTCTTAGAGTGTATGAATCCTTTTGCATTTCGTTTCCTTAATTGTTTATCTTCTTTGACGTCATTAATTGGCAAACTATATATTCCGGAGACATTAATTGCATTTGGCCTAATCCAATCAAAGACTTTTTAAAGACCCAGTTCTTTCCAATTCTCTCATTTGTCTTCTAGTTTCCATCTATTTCCATTTAATGATAAGACGGCGTTTTCAAGCATAATTTTTAGACGATTCATTGGCTTACGTATGCGCTATACACGCTGTTCAACTTAAAGTTCTTGACACGTATACGTTTGATACATGCGTTAAGAATAAGAAGAACTAACATGGAGATGGATGTCAAGGTATGGTTGCTATGATATGATGAAAATAAATGTCAGCTACGTCTCGTTTGCAATTCAACCGTAATCTTGAATTTTCCACTCAGAAAATAGAACTTCACCGCCTTATACAGTTCAATAAACTGTTACCTTATCTAAGAGGCGTAGGCCCTACATATACCTCTCTGTGTCAACCGTGTTTCAACATCATAGGACGCTTTATATAGCTCCATTATAGTGCTCCAAAAGGCAATGCACATCTGTACACGACATAGATGTATACAAACTGTCCATGTCTTATTCGATTATCCTCTAAATGAAATTACAAGATGCCAAAAACGGAAGCCAGAAAAGATCATGGAATTGCAAAACGAAATGAATCGGTCTTTCCAGTCATCAAGGAAGCAGTCAAACAGTTCAACTGCTAACACACACGTACATCACACAAACTCACACACAAGCACGCGCACGCACACACACACATGCACGCACATACACACACAGACACACACACGTATAGTATACGCAGACACACGCAGACACACACGTACATTAATCACGTTCAACATGCAAAACACAGCTATAGCTGTGTACACGGATATGGATAGAACATCTTCTTAATAACTTTTAAGCATCAGGAGGTTAAGTAATTATAGGTTGAAATTGAGGATCGTCACGAAATTAAACTATAGTATCGATGGGTCAATGACCGACTGCCCAAGGGGGGGGGCACCGACCGCTGCCCGAGGTTGATTGTAAAAGAGAAGAAGTAATTAATATCCTGAGATGTTTTTTTCAATGTGTAAATCATTATAATTATGCGTTTTAGGTTTCAGTGTCGGGATGTGGGACACGTGCTTCTACAATGAAACAGACGAAGGTTTGGTGGAAGACTGTCTGGAGAAGAGAAACTGTAGGTCGATCTCTCTCTTTCTTAAACGCACACACACAAACACACAAACACACACAAACACACAAACACACACAGACACATACACACACCAGACACACACGCAAACACATGCACACAGACATTTAGTAATGCAAACATGTGCACCAAAACATATACACACACACACACATGCGAGCGCGCACACGAAGACAACTTTACCCAGGTAACAACACTATAAGACCCATGAACATACGGGAAGGAAGTGATAAACGATACAAATTACTCTCTTTTCTTGAGAGAGGGAAGATTGACATTGTATAGTGTATACCTACGTTTAACCCTGGGGGTACGAACTACGCTTGCATGCAGGCAGACAACTACATGTAAATACAAGAAACGGAAATTGAAGATAGAAATACTGCGAACGATGTCCTGGAAACTAGATTTGACATGCAGAGGGTGAAGCAAACAAAGAGATCAGAATAAAACCGATAATTGTAATATTACCAGCAGCTCATCAAGAAACACTTAGCAACCAACTCAAGCGCTTGATCGTATATATATGTACATGTATGCATATATATACATATATACAGCTGGAATTTATTTAACCAGTGCAGTTGTATTTCTTTCTTGTACTATGTTCATTTATTCTGAGCATTTGCAATTGTTTCGTGTAATAAAAGAGATTCAAATTATTTCTAATGGTGGCGTAGCGTTAAGTTGCGCGCCTTGCAAGATCGAACCCACCTTAAGTCACTTGGACAAGTTGCTCACCCATGATATAGTCTGTGAGGAAGACAACGGGAAACCACCCAACTCAAATCATCCCCGGATGGAATAAAGTCAATGGACTTGCCTTCGGGCAGAGAACATAGCATCATCAGTAACACCTGGAATAATTATTCTGAAACCTCTTCTCAATCCAACTCCTCCAGACCGCTAAGCCGACATGCAAGATGAATTGCTATATGCTTTCCCAGACAAACTTAACAGTGTTAGAGATAGATAGCACTGTAAACGTTCCTCCTCCTGAGATATACCTTAAACTAGTTCTTATTAAAATCTCATTATTAGCCTTAGACCAACTGACTGCATTATGTAGCTAAATTACGGAAACCCTTCGTCTAAAAAAATTGGTGCATTGACTACACACAGGTTACACTTATATTCAATTTATTTATTTTTACCCAAAGAATTACCGCATTTTAAAAGTATTTCTAGACAGCTTTGACCAGTTATTGCTCGTGCAAACAGGACAAAGTCTGACCAACCATCTGATTTCTGCATTTTAGAAGCGTTTAAGCCTTAGTCTGCCGCCAAGTAATCAAATTTGAAACGGATGATTGCGGGTTCATAGCCTCTGCTTGAAACCTAGTGCTTAGTATACACCTGCCATAGTTCCTGGCATTTTCATCCCGGACGTGGTCTCCTTCAACTGTGGCGCATTTATCACACGTGGTGTTGACCGCCGATCAACTACTTTATTGACTTGAAGACCCTTTCACTGACGGTTTGCATTGTCTTCTCAGTCTTCTGTTGCCTGTGATCGATTGTTGATGTGTGGCTGACCTTCGCTGGGGCTTCCGACGCTACAGTCAGAGCGCGACATGTCAAATTGAAAGTCATCTTAGAGACATTGAAAGCGAGAGGAGGAGGAGGAGGAGGAGGAGGAGTAGGAGGAGGAGGAGGAGGAGGAGTAGGTGGAGAAGGAGGAGGAGAAGGAGGAGGAGAACTAAAAGAAGTAGAAGGAGAAGGCGGAGGAGGTGGAGAAGGAGGAGGAGAAGGTGGAGAAGGAGGAAGAGGAGAAGGATGAGGAGAAATAAAGGAAGGAGGAGTAGGAGGAGAAGGCGGAGGAGTTAGAGAAGGAGGAGGAGAAGGTGGAGAACTAAAGGAAGGAGGAGGAGTAGGAAGAGAAGGCGGAGGAGGTGGAGAAGGAGGAGGTGGAGAAGGAGGAAGAGGAGAAGGATGGGAGGTGGAGAAGGAGAAGGAGGAGGACGTTGAGAGGAGGAGGCTGAAGAGGAGAAATAGTATTAGGAGGAGGTGTATCCTGCTGTTGATTTGCTATACGGTCCAGTTCTCCAAAGAACGTCGGTAGGTCTACTACCACTATTGGAGAAGCGATGTGGAATTAAATCCCTTGCCGTGTCCACCATTCAAAGAAGGAAAATGCAATTTGTATCGGAAAGACAATCACCCCTCTCCAAAGCGTATTCAAACATGAGGACTTTTTCCCGCGTCCTGATTTGCCTCTCTAGCGTGCGTTTTCCCATCCCATTCTTAAGATTATTTTAAGAGTCACTCGGTCTCAATCTTTCCGAAGACACTATTCAGAATGATTGCCCCATGTATAGGTACACTCTTCAATTTTTGTCGATGGTGAAACTTACGGTGTCAATCTTCCCCAAAGTTAAGTCTAATGGGACCGCAAAGATCTCAGCTGACCATTTTCTAACCTTCGCAGTTACGGGCAGTTAAGATTTTGCAGCGCCTTGACATTGACACTTTCACTTTTCCTCTATCCCACCTCTGTCTCTTTCTCTGTCTTTCTCAATGTCTCTGTGTCCTTTTCTCTCTCTGTCTCTTGCTCTAACTCTTTCTTTTTTACTCTCTATTTATTGACCTCCTTTTCTCGTACGCTTTTCTCTGTCTCTGTCTCTGTCTCTGTCTCTGTCTCTGTCTCTGTCTCTGTCTCTGTC
This sequence comes from Bimastos eiseni, assembly GCA_959347315.1. Taxonomy (NCBI): domain Eukaryota; kingdom Metazoa; phylum Annelida; class Clitellata; order Crassiclitellata; family Lumbricidae; genus Bimastos; species Bimastos eiseni. Next base: position 28,014,600 of record OY365810.1, on the reverse strand, counting down.
TCTGTCTCTGTCTCTGTCTCTGTCTCTGTCTCTGTCTCTGTCTCTGTCTCTGTCTCTCTGTCTCTCTCTCTCTCTCTCTCTCTCTCTGTCTTTCCATACTGATCTGTCATGGCTAATCGCCTGCCATGAAGGTTGACATGTGACTTTCCGTTCTGAATCAAACATGACGCAATCGTTGACCCATTGGTCGTTCGGTGTATATCAATATTTATCTGACACCTTAAGTTACCTCTCAACATTTTGACGGATTGCCTCTATCGCTCTTCTCTTCCACTTAGTTTATTTTTGCGACGACGAACTTCGTCGTTCGCCAAAATGCTTACGGAGAATAAAGAAATTATACTTTGTGCAAAATAAACGAACTCTCCATACCTAGGGCCCCGTGGTTTATGCGATTTCGTATATTTTTCCATAAATTGGCGGTTTTCGTAAAATTTTTTGAAGTTTTCACTGATTATTGCACAGAGTTAAGAAATTTCGGTCAGTATCCACTATGATTGGCTTGTCCATGCTATTATATATATATAGGGGCTATAGTTTACCGATCAGACGACGTATACTTGTTGATGGCTTATGCGATTATGCGATTTCGCATATTTTCGCATAATTAACGAAATTTTTTCGCATAATCCACGGGGGCCTATGGATGCTCTCAACAATAAGGGTCATAAAGTAGCTTACAAACACGCTTGCACAAACTAGCTGCAGTTGGCTACAAAGAGAACCTGTAAAAACTCATCTGCAATTTTGTTATGTACTGTCCATATACATATATTGTATATATATATATATACATATATATATAAATACACGCAATATATATATATATATATATATATATATTATTTATAGATGTATTCATTGTACATATGTTTTTATAAGTATGTACGCTGTTCTGAACAAAATTGACCGTATGATGTACTTCGATGTGTGTTGTCTTTGGGGCGAAAGTGTCGTAAAATGAACTAATATTTGTTGAAGACATAATGTTGAAACGATATCGCTTTACAGCATTGGTCGAAAATGCTTATTAACAGAGCCGATTTATCTTGTTCATGTTATTGAAAACGTCAACCTCTCACACTCCAAATAAAACAGCCCATGCCCAACGACATATTAAACATGAATAGCGATATATTAATATAATAAGTTTCTCTGGGATAATATAGACGGATAATCACAATTCGGTTGTGAATTCTCTTCGGTTCACGCAAAGGTCAATCGTGTTTCATATAAGCACCAACTCATCAAAGCCTTTCATGACCTTTTAGACTCGTTGTCAAAATAGTTTTCATATGTTGAACTATACTCATCTTTATACTTAATATAATATTTTTCATATGAATTGACGTAAATCTAACATCGGATGTATATATATATACATATATATATATATATATACATACATACATACATATATATATATACATATATATACATACATACATATATATATATATCGAACAGCAACTCTGAGGGCAGGATGCTCTGAGAAGGTTATTGAACGTTACGCAACACAAATGCCAGTGTACAGAAATACACACGTGATATATACGTATATATGTGGTATATATATATATATATGTGTGTGTGTGTGTGTGTTGGTATGTGGGTGTGTGTACTTGGCGGGTAGATGTGTGTGTGTGTTGGTGTGTGTGTGTGTGTGTGTGTGTATATTAGACCTGAATGTGTACACGCACAAGTAAAAGATGCATAGGGGTCTACATATTATAATATAATATGTAGAACCCCCTATGCATCTTTTACTTGTATATATTGTAAACGTATTATGTGTGTGTGTGTGTGTGTGTGTGCACTTCTGAGCAAACAAATGTTGGAAGAAGGGCGGTATCAAAGTTCGGTAATAAAAAATAAAATATAAAATAAATGCATGCAAAACATACATTTATATGTACATTTTAGCATGCATGCGTAAATGCATTGTACATGCATATATACATGCAGACATAGATACATCATATAAACCTACATACGGTCAATATCCAATATACATACACTAAAACATACATAGATTCATTCACATGCAACAAACATGCATACATATGTACTTACATAATTACAAAATACTTAAATATACATACATGTACGATTGCACTTTGGGACATTTAGACATCTCATTCTGCGCTGATTGAAAAATATCTCTCTTCTATTCAGTATCAGATTTATAGAACTGACTGCATCCGATGAGAAATGAGTTTGAACTGTTGTAAATCAGTCGACATTGAAACCTTTTGCATTGAAGCCTTCTGCGCATCGTTTGTTTACGTCCACTTCGTTCGCTGATGGCTCTGTCGACGCGCCTATGAATGGCTAAAATATTGAATGTCAATTCATACGAACAGTAGCCATACATGTACATGCATTCCACCATACAACATGATTGCATGAATTCATACATCTGTTACGCAAACGTAACTAGGTATACATACATGCATACAAGCACATACAAACACACATGCACACATATATACACACATATACATAGGTACATATACAGCAGATATAAAACATAATTAAATAGATATTTGGACATACAAGCAATGCATGCATGCATACATGTTTATTCCGCTATATGTGTAAATATGTACACAGCATACAAATATACATACATACACAAATGGACGGTGCATATATATAAGTACATGTATTAATACATAGACACTTACATGCCCACATGTGTACATGCATTGAAACATACGTACATGCATATATATATATATACATACCTAAATACATCAATCAATCAATCAATCAATTAATTAATGAAACTTGATATAGCGCCTCTTCAAGAAATCTATTCAGAAGCGCTCCCGGTCCAACTTTGGGTAAATAAGACAGATTTCAGAGTAGTGGAATAAAAATGGGGTAGAGAGTTCCTTGGCAAGAGCAGATGATCCAATAGAATGCTATTCCAAGCAGTCCATACATGCGCATACTTACTTACTTACATCTCCATTGGTTATGATTGTCCAATGATGCAAGAATGCGTTTCAGTAATGCTGGCTGATGGGATGGATTAGTTTGATTGCGGCGATGTGGGACAAGCTAAGCGTCATTGACCTAATCTGACGTAGCAGCAGCAGCAGCAAGCAGAAGTACGTGCCCTGCATGACGAGTTCACGTGACCACTGACCAGTCATCCGCATAATAGTCCCACATCGATGCACTTCCAAAGAAATTCTGCCGCTATTTGGCAGTGCCAGTCCCAAGCCTGGAGAAAGGAGGAGGACGACACCAAATCATCTTCGATATGGCACGGTATCGATAAAAGCAGGTCACAGGCTGTTATGAAACTGGGTTCGTACAAACGAAAGGTACTTCTTCTTCAGTTTTTTTTCGCTCATGTCATGTTCCCAACCAAAGACACGCGTTAAGTCCTCGCTGAGCCAGAGTCGATTTTGTCGACATCCAGGTGTGAACTTGTAACTACATCACAGAAAATGACGCTATCGAAAAGCAGCGGAGTTGTTTGGACGGAAGACGGCTGGAACAGAATTGCGACTGGCCGGAAAAACCAGCGTGATGCTAGAGCCAAATTTATTTAGAGCAATTGAACGAGGCAGCTTCCAAAGGGATATGATAAACCAATATATTGGATTCTTTTTCATGACTCGCTCTTAAAGCCTGACATTTTGCGTAGTTTCTGTATTCTGGAGAACGATGGCGACTTTCATGAGTTTCTCTCTCTCTAGGGACGCTATATAAATTTGCAATTACAATATGGATATTTATCAAAGTGACTGAACTCAATCGCACTGCAACCGTTTTGAAATATTGAATTATATTTCAATGTGATCGTAACGGTTCATACATAGCCTGTTGTTTTTGGCAGATAACTTTATTAAGCTGCACTGTATAACCGCACGTGACTCAATCGCACCTGTGTTATCCCATAATACATAAAATAATTCACATCATATCATAACATGACACTTCTATATAAGGCATATAGCGTCATTCTGCAGCGTGTCAAAATAGTTTATATTACAAGACTTCCCGTGACATCACTTTATACACATTAGTTACATTGTAAAGTCACAATCACAAAGAGTGACGCCACATTATACATGTGTGTTTGTGTGTGTTTGCGTGAGTGTGACTGGTATATATATCGCCAGTCACGTGGCCCCACGCATGATTTATTCTTTGCTTGAGCGACCTGTCATATTTTAGCTGACTAATCAACCGCTTATCCATCCGTTCCTCAGTCCCCATACTCGTAGATCTGTCATTTTTGAAATGGTATTGAAAGGCATATTAAACCGTAACAGAAATAAACTTTCTCGAGTTTAGCCATAGAATATACGAATGTCAAGTAACGTTATGTAATGTAAAGTAAAGTAATGTGAAGAATCTGGAGATCGCTGATCTGTATGCACTAACATCAACACAAAGACGGCAATTACTCACTGAATAAACCATTCATGCTGTGATTAATGATCAACCGCCAGACAATGTGTCATTCTATCATATTTTGTCTACAACTGTTTAGAGCGATAATGAGAGATTGCGCCGTAAACCTACTCGCCTAGTAAGATGGCCCTATTCTTTCCTTTTCGGTCTACAAGATGTCAACTCACCCAGTGGTAGGGTCCCTTACCCAGTACAACCCAGTCATCAGAGACAGTCTAGGCTTCACCTTCTTCAACCCCTCTCTATTATCGTAACCTATCAGCGGAGGTTAAATTTAAACCATTATGACTATATATACTCGCTTAAAGGCTGTCATTTTAGACCGTGTCGGGGTCGGGAGCGCTCCTGAGTAGTAGCCTTTAAGGGGCGCTATATAAATTTTCGTAATGAATTAATGAAAAAATAAGCTGGCACCCATTGTTTGCATCTATTGACAATTCGGAGATGGACGAGCGATGGTTTCATGCCATTTCTCATTCAAATCCACCTGTATTTATAAAGCCAATTTCCTCTTCGATGAAGTATTGGGCTAGAACTCTGCCTGCATCTGATATCATGAAAAGACGTTTGCTTCAGAAGAATGCAAGTCCTGAGACGTCAGGACCTTGGTAGTCGCTTATTGTCTGCTCAAGAGCTGAAAGGGATCAGAAACTGAGCAGTGGGCATGAGCACCATCCCGATATGTCTACGTTACGCCTGGGATATGTGAGCTTTACTTTTGTTTTAGGTCTGATAGCTGAAGAAGATGAGAATCGAACCATTTAATTGTTTATACCGCCTGCAGAGCTGTTTATCTACCGGTTGATTAGGCATTGGGATGATTGACACTGAAAGAAACGCTGGCAAAAATTACACGTAAAAGTTCACGCTGTTCTTGAGATTACGGTCATATTATATGTAATATATAATATAAATATGATGTAGTATATGTAACATTATAGTATGTATGCATATATATATATATATTCGAGCCTCGTCCTGGGCGTCAGTCACTGTGTAGGGACCTTGAGCAAGTCCTTCGCGGCGTGTGTATGCACTTCTGAGCAAAAGATGTTGGAAGAAGGGCAGTATCAAATTTCGGAAATAATAATAATAATACTATATATATATATATATATGGAGAGAGACCATATATATATATATGTGTGTATGTATATACACACCTAAAGAGAGACAGAGAGAAAGAGAACGCTTTCAAACAGGCTGAGCGATTCGCTCTACGCAGGAACACGTCCTATACACCTTTCGACGTTCTGGTTGCAATGTAAGAGCGCTCAGGAAGCTGTCGTGATGAATATGCAGATGAACCGGAAGTGGGAATTGTCTATTTATGGAATCAGCGGCGATCATTCACGACGTGAGTCCATTTGCGCTCAGCAGAGTCGTTTTCACGCATAAATGCAGCAATTCATCAAAATAAAAGGATCGACGAACGATAGAAGTAGACACACATGACGAACCATACGTACACACGGAATGACACAGAATGCAATTCTCCAATACATAAACTTAACATTACTTAGACGAAGACTATGCTCAAAGAACGCAAACTGACCGTCTCTTGCCTCGCCCAGTTTGTCTATATGTTTCTGTGCCTCCCTCTTGTTTCGTTTCTTTCTCTTAGTCTGGCTGCTTGTCTGTCTGTATGTCTGTCTGTCTGCTTGGCTATTATTGCCATCTGTGTTTGCACATTCGAAAATATGTCTGTCTCTCCCTTACGGAGGGCTTGAAACCCGTCTCTTGAGGACCTGATTTAATATACAACCGGCTATTAATACGCTGTAGTAGTAGTTCCGACGCATTGCATGGCGTTTGGCGCAGATCCTTTAGGCAGTTACATTACAACACAATACAACGGTAATTTGATGATGCCTTCCTTAAGAAAACTCTGAAGTGCATATTGAAGCTGAACAACCGTTGAAAGCCTTAGGCAGACACTAGATGAGGCAGGTTTTCAGCTTTGACTGAAAAACAATCTCACTGTGAGAGATACGAACATGGGGAGATGTACATAGTTTCTGATGGACGGACCCACAACAGTTAATGACTGCCCGCCAAATTCGAGATCTGTTATATAGGAACATGTGTATCATAGGTGGCGCTTCGGCGTGTAAACACCAACCTAGCGTTGAACAGGGTCTCCTCTGTGTTACTGATGCTCGCACCACCACCAGGCAGAGCCATGCATTCTAAGTGGTGGACCCATCGATTTGGAATGACCTCTCTTTGACGTTCCTCTCCCTTCCTAGAATTCCCTCTCAGACATTCCTCTCTCATCTTAAGACTGTTTTAGTTGACCGTGCTGGGGTTGGGAATGCCTCTGAATAGTCACCTTGAAGAGGCGCTATACACAAATTCTCGTAATAAATGAATGAATGAACGTACTTTACAGCAGATTCTGAACAAAGACACTACTTTACATCCACTCACATACACCCATACACACGCATACACGCATGCAAGCACGCACGCACGCATGCAGTCACACACACATACAGTCACACCCACCCACACACACACATATATATATATACATATATATTTATATATATAATATAATAGATATAATATACTGTTGACTACAGAAGAGAATCGTAAATTAGAGTGTCCTTACAATATTTTATATTAATATATGTTATATATATAAAACAAATTGTTATAAGGAAACTTTATAATGTTGCTGTCTGGATGGTCTTCATTAGTTCTCATAGACACGCGGTCAATTTACTTTATCACAAAATAAAGGACTCACAGGACTTACAGGAATCCAGGCTCTGCAGGTAAATAATTTATTCATGCATATTCTCAAAAGTTTTTACACGTTCAAATCTCAAATCTGTGTTCGGGCAGAATCTGCTATCTCCACGCCCTTTCACTCTGTCTTTCTTCATGTTTGCTTGCCTGTTTGTCTGTTTGTCTGTCTGTTTTTGGCGTTGTTGGTGCCACTCTCATCTTCCTTTGATCATATTCAATTGGTCGAAGGCTTTGAGCAACGAAGCGAACTTAATTGTGGGACATGTATTTCATCTGCAAAATCTTCATCTCTAACTAAGTTAATCGCTTATCTATCTATATCTCGCTATCTCTCTCTCTCTCACTTTCTCTCTCTCTCTCTCTATATATATATATATATCCCGCTCTCTCTGTCTCACCCTCTCTGTATATCTCTGTCTCTCTATCTCTCTATCTCTATCTCGCTATATCTCTCTCTCATTCTGTCTGTCTGTCTGTCTCTCTCTATCTATCTCTCTCTCTCTCTCTCTCTCTCTATATATATATATATATATATCTCTTTCTCTCTCTCGCAATTTGACCTTCGATTTCAAGTGTACCTCAACGAATTCTAAAATACCCATGGTTAGCGATCTTTTACAAGACTCAAGGGGTATTATATAAACACCCAGTCACGTATACTTACTTATTCACGGGTCTACATAATATAAAAAATACATTTATATAAGCACATAATCCACGCATATATAAATGCATACAATATTATGACAATTATTATACATTTGGCTGCAGGACAGAAGTTCAATATGTTAAACGACGATCATATATTTAGCTGTCAATGCTGCATGCAACCGAAGGTCATCGCTTATTCACACAAGCCAATAGTTATTTACATATTGAAGACTTTTGCTAATTATTATTGCTGTAATAACTACTATAATAATATAAATTATATGTCAATGGAACGCAGCGCACAGTCAATTCTGTAAAATGGTAATTGTCTATATACATGTATAATATCAATGTATATATATATATATATACATATATGTGATGTGAACTGCATATGTATATGGTACATACGCATGTGAAATCATGGCGTAATGGCGTATACGGGCCATTCGTATTATTGCACTTATATGGTCCCCATTGGAATTGTCTTGTGTTTGTAGCTGAGGCCCGTATTATGCCTATAGGCAAAGTGTATACATGTATAGTAACAATGAGCATTGAACACATATATGAAAACATGCATACAAATACACAAGTGCATTTATATATATATATATATATATATATATATATATATATATATATATATATATATATATATATGAGAACGTGCATGTGTATATGCATATTATCTGGGTTACTGTGCGCTTCCTCTGTGGCATTCTGATTCCGCTGAGTCATCGTTAAATATTCCAGCAGCGCATATAGCTTCCAATCATTTATTGATGGACCTGCTTTCCAGAACCGAATCAAGCGCAAGGAGGAAGAAGAACACGCTGACAACTGTTACCACGGCGACGACAATGAAGAAGATGACGATGATGACAATGACAATGATGACTACGAGACGGCAATGTTGATGATGACAACGACGATGTTGATAATGATGACGACAACGATGATGATGTTGATGAGGATGACGACGATGACTCACTACGAAATTAAGATGAAAGGCTTGAGATATATTTGGTAATTTGGTCAATTGGTTCTCCTCTCATTTTCCTCACAAGACGCAGCAGCAGCAGTAGCAGAAGCCTCCGAAGCATGCGACGATGGAGACCTGACTCTGATGGGTGGAAGAGGGAGGGAGAGGAGCGACCGGTGGTTTAGAAACCCGGGAGCGAACCAATGGAATTACGCGAACATTGCGTGACTTGGTTTGGTCTCGCGTGTTGCCTAATTGCAATTAAATCCTGGAGTAACAAACTCGACGACATTTCGCCTTGGGGACTGACTTTCCTCTGCCAGCAAATTGACAATTTGGCGTTTGTCTTATAGATGCCAACATGGAAATAAAATGTATATACAGCGATGGAAATAATTACTACATCGCCCTGTGAACAAAGCTAGAGGTGGAACAACGAAATATTAGGACGCAATGAGTAGAAAAAAACGATTTTTTTTCTTCCTTGTATCGGCAAACAGACATTCCTGAAGATATGAAAATGACTGACTTTCCGCTTGTTTAAAAAAATGGTTTGAGTGACATACATAAAAACTGTCTTTAAATGTATTAAACCGATTAAACCTTTTTGCAGAGCGAGGAAATAATTATTTACAACACTGTGCACGTTGTTTTTTGTGGCTATCGACCCAGCAAATTTTGTCGAGAAGTGATCAGGTGTTCACTATCGCTGTCCGTCTGAATGGGTGCTTTGCCATTTTTGACGCCCCGTGTATACGGACCGTGCCAACCCAAGACCCGCGTCAACCATAGACATTCGAACTATAACTGACTTAAGGAATATCAGATGCATTCTGTTGATGGTTGGATTGATGGGTGGGTGGGTGGGTGGGTGGGTGGGTGTGTGGATAGATGGGTGGGTGGATGGATGGATTGATTGGTGGATGGACAGAGAAACAGACAGACAGTTATACGGCGGAGCGGAGGGATTGATAGATAAACAGATTCATGCATACATACATACATAAATGCATACATAAATCATCATCAACAAGAACAATAGCACTTTGAGTACAATAGTCTTGATGTACGTTGATTGGTTTGTGTCTGTTTATTGTCCGTTGGTGGTGTAGTGTGGCAGACGTGTGTCATCGGTCTTCTCTTATTCGCTCTGGCGTTTGGTCCTCTGGCGACGATTCTCTCTCTCTTCGGACTCTGCTCCACGTCTCTTCAGAAGAAGATCTACTACTTCAACTCCGCCGGAGAAATCTATCTCATATGCGGTGGGTGGGCATCGTCTTCGATGTTGTTGTTCGTCAGTAGCGACTCTTGGGTTTTCTAACGGGAATGGGGACTCACGGAGGGATGCCAGAGGAACCTGACAGATCGGGACAATTGGGTGTCTGGTTTTGTAAAAATTGAAAGTGGAAAGCCAAATTAGTAGGAACCACCATGAGGGCCCAAGCACATTCGGTGGGGCAATGGCTCCCTGGCGTCTCTCGTAGAGCCGCCACTGCCGCTCGTTGCTATGAATGCATCAGCGTCGTCACGGGGGAGCAAGGGGGCAGCTGCCCCAGCCCGGTCCGGGCTGGTTCTTGGGACTCGTGCATACCGGAGGAGTTTTTATATGGGGGAGGGGGGACCCTACGTGATTTGTAATTTGACATTTCACAATTAAGGTCCTCTGCATATAATGTAGTCAAACGTTGTGACACATCGAGATGATGTAGGTGCTTTTATTTTGAAATTATGGTTGAAAGATTTGTGGTAAAGAAGTGCCCAAAATGTACTTCATTTAGCATCAAGTGTTAAAAATTGCGCAATCTTCTGGGACGGTCCCAGAACCCGATAGAGAACCCCTACTCCTTAGGGCTTTTTGCTCCCCAGCTTCCAAGTACTGGCTTCGAAGCTACTGTACACACAACCTATTTTGCAAAAACTCTACACAGAAGTGCATTTCCAGATGAAGCTGCAGGGTTGCTCGGCTAGTTTCTATTTAAAACTTAACTTCATCTCGTTTTTAATAAATAATCTGACTGAGGTTTGCTGTTGACGTCTAGAAAGACACTGCAATTTCCAATGCTTCGATTGCAAACCCTGAAACGTCTAAGCGCCTTCTCAGCTTCCTTAGATACAATATAGGCACATTTTTTCATACATCGAGACGATTTAGATACTTTTGGAACGGTCTAAAAATATGAGGAAACTCAGGTAAGCAAGAGCCCAAAATGCACTCCAATTGGCATCAACTGCTCAAAATTTCGCAGGCCCCAGATCCCGCTGGGGGAGCTTACGACGCTCCTTCAGACATTTAAGTCATTAGTTACCTTTTGCCCACCCCCAACCTCGAAGCTCTGGCGACGCCACTGTACGAATGAAATAGGAAGACAAAAATATAAGTTTAGGATTGCATGTAAAGACGATTTCACTGAGCGGCAACCCTGTGGTATATAACAGAACTGATGGGTGCACAATATGTCCATTATTTGTATACTTCCTTCAGTTGCCCATTAGCAATATCATAGATAATTTGCAGCATGCCAACCTGAAACAGACTGATACTTTCTATACTCGCCTTAAAATTGTTTTTTTCTGTCGTGCTGGAGTCGGGTGCGCTCCTGAGTAGTAACCTTGATGGGGCGCTACATAAATTTTCGTGATGAATAAATGAAATTGTCCAATATGCAGACACGAAAGTCCAACTGTAATGCATTTGGACATTCGAGAGGAAATGATGACGTAAGGTAAGCCCAGAAGATCTACTGTTATTTAGTGGAAGAGTATTGTAGCGCCAGTACTGCGAATTAACCCGTGTGGATTTGGATGCGAGTAGGTGTGTGTGTGCGTGTAAGTGTGTGTGTGTGTGTGTGTGTGTAAGTGTGTGTAGGTGCGTGTATGTTCATGTGTATTCAGGGTGGCGATCCTAATGTAGTGTGTCGTGGAGATAAATGCAAGAGGCAGAGCGATGAGCTAACATGGCCGCTGCTTCTGCTCTCAATCTTTTCAGCTCTCAGCACGATCGTCTCTCTGGCCGTCTACTCAGTGGCCATCGAGGTCGAGCGCAGGATGTCAGGACACTCGTACGGATACGGATACGGTCTGGGGTGCGGCGCCGCCGGGTTCTTCTTTGCAGGGGCGCTGTGCATGTGCGTCGATGACGTGGCGCAGACGGCCTCCGACTCCTTAATATGCAAATGCTGCGACAGCGGTGACGTCAGAGTATGACGTCACTGCCACGTCCTCTTCGCTGTGGCCAAGATGGCGCTCTTTCGATCCTTATGCACGCCTCGGTTTTTATATTTCGTCAAATGATCTGACGCTGTTGTATATTATACAGTAAATATCGCCTCGATTTTCGGTTTAAAAGTTTCGCCATCTTTATGCAAGTGCTATACGTCATGCATGAGCAAGTAGGGAACATATTTTGTTGTCATGGCAACGCCGTCAGCAGCCGCACTGCACTGTGGTATGTAGCTCTATATATGTCCTTTCAATTGTTACTGTCAGCATGATATCTTTTAACTGAAATTATTGCGTGTTTAATTAATCTACTGTTACGTATAACATCAACGTGCAATTTTGTCTTTGCTAATTTCGAGATATCGTATGATGACTGTGCTGATCATATGACATGCTGTCTATGCTATTTCTCAAAAGCCTTTATTTGTATATTTTTCAATTGATTCTATTGCTTCGATGCATTTAAATATGAAGTGTATTATCGCTTTGGTTAGTGTATTGAGTATTGACTATTGCGCCTGGACACATTCAGCAGGCTTCTGTTAAGTTGTCAATGGTCGGCCGTTGGGCTGAGTAGATATATGCCTACCATAAACTCCATAGGATTCAAAATAACCCGTGTTATCTCAGACTACCCTCTTCACTATCGACCGTACAAATTGGCTTGAGCAACGATTTTGTTTAATAATTACCAACGACTGATGTCTGATTAGTCACTTGAGCTGCATAAGTTCTTTGACTATCCTGATTCCTACTTTGCCCCAACGTCCTTCACGGTTTCAACTGCAAACACCACCAACCTTACCGTTTACCTGCCAGACTCTTTGGATAGCGACCCTCTGCTTATCGACTTCGTTTAAATAGAGCGCCTGTGAAAAAGCTAATTCCAACGGGTTTTTTAAAATAGAAATATCGAGTTTACGGTTACGACACAATATGTTATAATATTCGAGACAGTGCGTCGATTCAATAAAGTACATGTATACATACTTATTGATACAAATTTGAATGAGAATCAGAATTGGCAGCCATTGCACCTTCTGTGCTGCAATGTTTTTAGAAATGGAGAGTTTTAAAGCGGAAAAGATGGCGGCCGTCTCGCAGTTCACATGACGTCAAGATCATACTGTCATCTGTTAATTTATCTCTTCTAATAATTATACGGCCGACTTTCCATCCATAATAATTATTACCTAAGCACTCGTCAACTGGTCACCTCTATGCTCATGATGTGCAGGCGCTTGTCCATGACCCATCGTCTGCTCAGCAGGCGCTTGTCCGTGACAGTAGTAGGAAACCGCGCTACCTGGGACAATTGACTATAACATAGCTCAAAATCACCCACCTAATAGGTTACAAAACGTATTTTTAAACCTATAACCAGTTTAAAAATAACCAACTCCTACACAAACCTAAACCCCTAGGTCCTACATCAACCAACAGAATAAGAAAAACGCCAAGAAATTTCCAATAGTTTCGATAATGAGCCACAATTCATGCATAAAGCCCCTGGTCAAAACGTCCGCCATTAGGTCAAAAGTCACGGGAATTTCCAATAGTTTCGATGATGAGTCAGCAGTTTCGATGATGAGTCATTGTTCAACAAACAAACAAAATTCTATAATGGATGAAAATATTTTCTCACTTCGACTTAAAGGAACGCCACTCCAATATAAAATGGAATACTCGAAGCAGACTGTGATCGAACTAAGAAAATTTGCGAAACAGACAGGTATGGTTGGTTATACGAGATTGCGTAAAGCGGATTTTATTGCTAAAATTGAAGCTAATGTGCCTCAAACACTCATCCCCTCACATTTTTCGCCAATCTTATCTAATGCTAGTTTGCTGGACGCACCCGTTCCCGAGATTGGAATCCCAACACTCGTTCCCATACCAGCTACGACAGTACGAAAAGTCCTTGATAAGACAAAATCCGGGATCTTATCTAATGCTAGTTTGCTGGACTACGTTCGCAAAGAGGATGCAAGGGTACATACCTGAAGAACCAAAGAGAAAGGTGAATGAGAAGATAGAAGCACTGAAAGCCAAGTGAATTCTATGTTTAGTAAAATTCTTATGAAAACACGCGAAATAAAAGAGACGGCCGCAGCTATCAAGGGCTTTACGAAACAATACACGGTCGAAGGCGCAAACGGAATTGACGCCACATCTTTTCTCAAAGCAGCTCAACCACAACTGGAAGAACTTTTGTCTAGAAATCGACAGACTAAGGTCAACTTTGTCCTCACCTGCACAATAGAGCGTGTTGATATGAAATCCGGGCAATTAGATACCGATGATTTTCCGTTCGTTTCAAAAACTGAGGTGATTTTAGACTCCACCGACACGAGCGAAATTTATAACAACGCGAAAGATAAAATGTTATAACCAATGGCTGCCTTCCAGATGCGTGGTAGTAACTGGAGACTTAGAGCGGTTCAAAAATTAGAAATCAACACGGTCGTTTATAAACCACTGAAGGGCAGTTCTTACATTCCACTACCGAAATGTCTAGCGAGTAAAAAGGCTATTGTTAATATGAAGAACGAAGACGAAGAATGTTTCAAGTGGTGTGTAACGAGAGCTTTAAACCCCGTTGAGGAACATTCGGAAAGAATTACGAAAGAATTAATCAAGCAGTCTGAGGAACTTGATTGGTCCAGCATTGAATTCCCAGTCGCAGCTGATGCTAATGTGATTAGTAAGCTTGAGAGAAATAATAATAGTATTAATGTTTTTGGTCATGAGAAAGATGTTTACCTATACCCACTATATTTATCGAAGCACGAGAGCGATATCAGTATAGACCTATTACTCATTTCTGACGAACAAAAGAAGCATTATTGTTGGATAAGGAACTTCAACAGACTGATGGCGGTTCATAACGCAAACTCATACACTTCGATGCACTATTGTAAGCGGTGTTTGGTAGGATATAGAGAGCTAGAGTCATTAAAATACATACCGAGTATTGCTCCCAACACACCGCTCAAAAGATAGAAATTCCAGAACCAGGAACTATGTTGAATTTCAAAAATTATAATACAAAGATGAGAGTTCCCTTTGTCGTGTACGCCGATTTCGAATCTTTCATTAAACCTATAGACACTTGTCAACCAGATCCCAGCATGGCTTACACCAACAGATATCAAAAACACGTCCCAAGTTCTTTCTGCTATTACATAAAATGTTTTGACGATGACCTATATTCACAAGCTCCCATAACTTTCACAGCAAATAGCGAAGACGATGATGTAGCTCAGATATTCGTAAACACTCTTATAGATAACTGTAACGATGCATATACACAGTTCAACTTATTCTGCCTTGGTTTGGCCATCACGCCTCTTCATATACATATTCATGAGTTCAATTGAATATTAATTAATCAATAACTACTGCAAACTTTCATCGTCAATTATATTGCAAAAACAGTCAAAATCAGCAAAATATTTAAATAGAATTCTAAGATATAGATTGATAATGAACTAATCTAACTTATGACTACCTAGCCAGCCTAGATTAGCTAATAGCACTTCTTAGGTTAGATATCTACCTCCCACGGGAATGGAGCAGATCTGCAGTGTATTTCTGTAGTGTTCATTTGGAATCTTTCTTTGTATAAATTCTGTCGATTGCTTCTTCTCGGATGATTGTTGCCTCTAGCCTCTTCACCTCAAATGTTTCTGTGCCGTCCTCCACTTGCACTCGTCACGTCCGAATGATGAATCGGACTTAATGTGATACTTGCGTAGCCTCGATTCCGTTGACTAGTATGTCAGAAGAGACACACTATAGATGCTGATATTAATCTCTCAGTCCATCTATATTAACGTGAAAAGAGTTTCTGCATTCCACCGCTCATGACCGATAGTTCGAGAACGAAAATAACTCCTGATTATACACGGAGAATACATCCATCATTACTCGACGATCACAGTACTGTTCGCCACTACACCATTCGCACCCCTCAGCAGTTCTAGACGAACCTGGGTCAAATAACTGTCAAGTTCGCAACTTGAGAATTACGTGTTGACTCTTTCTCAACACCAGCAATACTGAACATCTTATTGCAAAACTCACGCAGCCCGGATAACGCATTTCCGCCGTTCAATCCCCAGCAGACGACCGATGGCCAAAATCAGACCTTTTAACATTGCCTCCTGAATGTCAAATTGCAAACGACCAGTTCTCCCCAACAACACTGTTACTAAGAGCTCTAATTTAATCTTATAGCGCCTTTACATTATATTTATAGGCTGGCATTAATTAACTCTGAATTAATTTAACTAATTAATATTGACTGCATATTATAATGTTAATAATACATAAGAAATGTGGGTTTTAATAGGAACATCGCTACAATAACATGAAAGATATATATGATCAATTTAAATTTCCAAAGAGAATGATATTCGGAAAGAAAGAGCAGGCGGTATTCGATTCCGCTATCGTTTGTCACATATGAGAAAGCAAACTGAGTAAAGATCGAGTTAGAGACCATTGCTATTTAACTGGAAAATATAGAGGCGCCGCTCATAAGAATTGTAATCTAAATTATATAGTTCCCAAGTTTTTCCCAGTATTGTTCCATAATCTATCCAGTTACGACAGTCATCTATTCGTAAAGAAATTACGAGGTGATGATAACGAAAGGATTAGCTGCATTCCTAACAACGAAGAAAAGTATATCTCGTTTAGCAGAGAAGTCGTAGTCGATAAATTTACGAATGAAGAAAATAAGAAAATATTAGTTAAACGAGAATTACGTTTCGTCGATAGTTTTAGATTCATGGCATCGAGTCTCGACGCTTTATCGAAGAACCTGAGCAAAGATCAGTGTAAGAATATAAGCAAATACTATTCTGGTAATCAGATCGATCTCTTGCTTAGAAAAGGATTATATCCTTACGATTATGTTGATTCCGTCGAGCGACTGAACGAAGCAGAAAACCACCAAAGTCAGCATTCTACTCAATACTTAACGACTCAGGTATTAGTGACGAAGACTACAACCATGCACAGATGGTATGGAAAGAATTCGGATTCAAGACGTTGAGAGAATACCACGATTTATATAATGTGACTGATGTTCTCCTGCTTGCTGATGTATTTGAGAATTTTAGAGATGTATGCAGTGAGAACTATGGCCTAGATCCCGCCTGGTATTATACTTCGCCAGGTATTGCTTGGGACGCCGCATTGAAGTTGACTGGAGTACAGTTGGAGTTGTTGAGCGACTATGATATGATACTAATTGTTAAGCACGGGATAAGGGGAGGTGTTAGCACCATTTCGCACCGTAATGGACAGGCAAACAATAAGTATATGGGAGAAGCGTTTGACGATAGCAAGCCTTCAACATTTATAACCTATTTAGACGCAAACAACCTGTACGGATGCAGTATGTGTAAAAATCTACCAACTCATGAGATCCAGTGGATGAGCAACGATGAGCTAAATGATTGGAGAGGAACGCCGTGTATAGTAAAAGTCGATTTGGAATATTCTAGAGAATTGCACGATCTTCACAACGACTATCCTCTTGCTCCAGAGAGTGTTAAAGTCGAGGGATCGGATGTGTCAAAACTCATTCCAAACCTGTGTAATAAAGTAAAGTATATAGTCCATTACGAAAATTTGAAGCAGTATGAAAGTTTGGGTTTGAAGATAATGAAAATTCATCGCGGAATTAAATTTGAAGAAAATGCTTGGCTGAAAAAGTATATAGATCTAAATACTAATCTGAGAACCAGAGCCACCAACGATTTCGAAAAAGACTTTTTCAAACTAATGAACAATATTGTGTTCGGTAAGAAGTCTGAGAATATTGAGAATTGTGTAGACATAAAATTGATTTTCGCCGAGAAGCAAGCCTCAAGCTAGCAGCGAGAACGAGTTACGACACTCGAACTATTTTTGATGAAAACCTAATCACCATTCACATGAAACGGACAAAACTATGTTACAACAAGCCTATATATCTTGGAATGTGTATTTTAGACTTGAGTAATACTGTACTGTACAATTTTCATTATAATTACATCAAGAAAAAGTTTGAAGATAGAGCAAAGTTACTTTTTACAGATGCAGATTCTTTGGCCTATAAAATTAAGACCCAAGACTTCTACTCCGATATAGCACCCGACATTAGAAGTAGGTTCGACACTAGCGACTATCCTAAAGACCATCCCTCTGGTATAGAAACTGGCATCAACAAAAAGGTCATTGGCATGTTCAAAGATGAAGCAGCTGGAAAACAGATCGAAGAGTTTGTAGGTTTAAGATCGAAACTGTATTCGTACAAGATGGCTGGAGTAGACCACAAGAAATGTAAAGGTGTCAGGAAGAATGTCGTTAAGAAATCAATCACTCACGAAGATTACAAAGACTGCTTGTTCACCAAGAGACAACAATTGAGAAAGATGAATGTCATTCGATCGCATCTTCACGATGTCTACAGCGAGGAAACAAACAAGGTAGCCTCTCAGCGGAAGATGATAAACGAGTGATTCAGCAAGATGGAATCCACACTTCAGCATATGGACATTATTCTCTAATATAAAATGAGTATTAAACAAATCGATGTCGAAGGCGTAACGCTACCTAATATTGCTTTGTTGAACGTTGATCTAATCGAAGCGGCGAGGAAACTAAATATAAATAATTTCAGGGAAGTTTTTCTAAGAGACGAGTTGCCGAAGAGGCCGAGAGTGAACGAATGTGGCATCCTTAATCTCGATGATTCTGACGGTAAAGGAACGCATTGGATGTGTTGGATCAAGCGCGCCAATGATAAGATTTATTTCGACAGCTACGGACTTCTTCCTCCTACTGAATTGATAAATTATCTACAAAGGCCGCTATTCTACAACAGCGAACGAATACAATCAGACGGCCAAGTGTATTGCGGCCATTTATGTTTCTATGTATTGAAGAAGACGATCAACGATGGTTGTAAATTTCAAGAAGTCGTAAACGAATTGTATTAAATAATAATAAATATTAAAAAAGATGCCTGTTGATAAATTTGGGCGAACTGATATTGGATCAACTCAAAGAATAATCTCTGGAGGTGTTACTCTATCTCAAGCGAGTAATACTCTTTTAAAACGTGATGGAACGAACGATATGGAGGGTGATTTAAATATGAATGATCACTCGATAAAAGGTTTAACAACTGATATTCACCCACCAGTCTTAGCCAGCCAGGCTTTGGACAAGTCGAAGCCTTAGTCAACCAGGCGATGACGAATAATTCTGCCAGCGATTACCTGAGAGCATTCGTGACAGCGGCACCAACCATGACTTCTGATGTGACGATAATAAACGGTTTAACTTACGAAGCTAGTGCTTGCGATTATTGCCGTGTGCCTGGGTATAACTTCGGTCCATGGAGGGCTTTTCGAAACGCTTCTCACTACCCTGACATTTGGGTCTCTGAAACAACCGCTAATGCTTGGATTCAGATGAAGTACCCCATTCCTCTGTCAATGTCAGGATTTTATATCGTTGCAGGCAGTTATTTTAACGAAGAAATTACTATTTGGAAAGTCCAAGCTAGTAGCAATGGAATAGTATTTACAGATATTCTAGTCCCTCAAACGGTTGCCCTCCGATTTGGATTTATGAAGGAGTTTACATTTCCCGCTTCGTCTAATTACACGTATTGGAGATTTCATGTTATATCTACGAGTCCTGGTGCCGATACAGCTGCCGTCAGCGTGCTACAGTGTAAACCAACGCAGTATGAGTTCGAGCGAGGAATAAAATGTCAAGTCGGTTACGTGCCGAGATTAACTTCGGACACTAGTAATTCTGGTTTTCAAGCGAGCGCCGGTTCTGTATTTACGACTAACAAAGCCTTTCATGCGTTTAAAGACGAAGGATAATGGGTCTCTAACGATAGCGTTAACCTTAGAGTCACATCGTGGATATCTATCAAGTGCCCAACCGCAGTAAGAATCTGGAAGATCGGCTTAAGGGAAAGGAATAAAAACACCGAAAGGATTTCCGAGTGAAGAATAATCGCACACAATTATGAAGAAGAAGGGGTTATTATTTACGCCCCGCCTAATCCCTCTTTTTTAGGAAATACTTACCAAGAATTTTTAATCGATTCAGTTGGAAAATATCAGACCTATAAGTTAGATTGCTTCCAGGCTGAGCCGGGTAAGCCAGGATTAAGCGTGATGCAGTTATTCGTGTATGATGACTAAGATTTTCAATGAGAAACATCATTGAAAATTTAAACCACGAGTTCAACAACTTCGCTATCTCCGGATACCACGATATACGACGAGATGTAACCCGGTTCCGTTTCTATCTTCGTTTTTGTAAAAGTAAATGTCTTGTTCTCTTTATTCGTTTGCAACTTGTCGAGCAATGGCGCCTCAAATACACTCATGTAATATTCCGTCTCATCCGGCGCCTCTACCGTAATCAGGTAGAAATAGCCTACTGTACCGTACAGATATTGCATCGTTTTAACCGTGTAACCTACGTCTTCTTCCATTGTCTTGAAATCTAAAAATTTACGAGTACCCATTTTAAATGTTATGAATAAAACTTTATGTCAACACTCGGATCTCGTATCTATTTCTCCACACTTTACCATTGTTATCCTGTATCGTGTTCGTACCGATTTTAAGCGCCATACTTACCTTGTACAACGATGGGTAAGTGGTGGTTTCGTTATTATCTCTGTCAAAGATTTCAACGCTTATCGGATTATTACGAATCTTTTTTAGATATTCGTATCTGGGTAGTTCTTTATTTTTCTCCTTCACCGGCACCTTCTGTTCTGGCAGTTCTAATTCCGGTAAAACACCTTTCTCGACGAGCATCCTTAGCATATCCGGCTTGTTCATAAATCTTGCCCCTTTTATTCTGTGTTCCTTCATTAGCGATTTCAGTTGTGAGAGTTTCATGTTTTTTATAATAGAAAATATTTTCTTTAATACACAACGCTCATCTTCTGACCGTCTGATTGGAAGTTTAGCAATTTATCTGAAATGACAACTGCATAAGCTTCCGTTCCAACAGGCACCGCAACATTGAAAGTAGCCTTGATCTGGATATCTACGACAGATGACTTTAATCGCTCTGATTGATTACTCACATCGAAAACGAATAGCGGATGTAAATCTTTGTAATCAGCCGGCGAGATGTTGCTCTGAGTCACGAGTTGGTCCATTCCATAGAATTTTTCGCTAAAGGTCACCGCATACCTATATGCTCTCGAAAATGGAAAGAAGTCTTGTCAAACCTATATTATCTACCAATGCTAGTCTCGGGTTAGGTTTAAAAAAAGCCTAAAATTACAATGGACCGATGAACCAGCTGAGGAGTTGCATACACCCGTAGTAAGACGTTTTCGAAAAAGGAAGGTGTACGTTGGTGGAATACATGAAATATGGGCTGCTGATTTAGTCGATATGCAGAGTTTCGTTAAAGATAACGATGGCGTGAAATACTTACTAACCGTAATAGATGTGTTTTCCAAGTACGGTTGGATTGTACCATTAAATGATAAGAGTGGAAAATCTACGGCTAATGGCTTCGTGAAAATATTCGAGAGCGGTAGAAGACCATACAAGGTTTGGGTGGATAAAGGTAAAGAACTTTATAATAAAGACGTTAAGAAATTAGTCGAGTTG
The DNA here is from genome assembly GCA_959347315.1 of Bimastos eiseni. NCBI lineage: Eukaryota > Metazoa > Annelida > Clitellata > Crassiclitellata > Lumbricidae > Bimastos > Bimastos eiseni. Next base: position 27,992,895 of record OY365810.1, on the reverse strand, counting down.
TATTCTACGGAGAACGAAGAAAAGTCGTGCGTTGTTGAGCGTTGGAATAGAACGATGAGAGAGAACATGTTTAAGTATTTTACAGCTAATTCAACTAGAAGATATATCGATGTGTTGGATGAAATGGTTAGTAATTATAATGAAACTAGGCATTCTTCCATTAAAATGACACCCTCTAAAGCAAGTTTGAAAATGAATGAAAAGGTAGTTTGGATGAACTTAAATGGAAGTGAAATTCCAGAACCCATTAAGCCTAAGTTCTCGGTAGACGATAAAGTTAGAATAACGATGAAGACGAACATCTTTGAAAAAGGATATACCCCTAGATGGACTGAGGAAATGGTCACAATTGCACAAGTTCAATATAAGGATCCACCAACTTATAAGATTACTGATTATAATAGTGAGGAAATTCAGGGTTCATTTTACGAACAGGAGCTACAGAAGACTACACAAGAAATATTTAGAATAGAAAAGATAATCAGGAAACGGGAAAACAAGTCGCTGGTGAAATGGTTGGGTTATCCTGAGTCATTTAATTCCTGGGTTGATAATGAACACTTGGTGACGATGATATCATCGAAACTGCTGACTCATCATCGAAACTATTGGAAATTCCCGTGACTTTTGACCTATTGACGTACGTTTTGACCGGGGGCTTTGTGCATGAATTGTGGCTCATCATCGAAACTATTGGAAATTTTCTGGCGTTTTTCTTAGTCTGTTGGTTGATGTTTGACCTAGGTGTTTAGGTTTGTGTAGGAATTGGTTATTTTTAACCTGGTTATAGGTTAAAAATACATTTTTTAACCTATTAGGTGGGTGTTTTTGAGCTATGTTATGGTCAATTGTCCCAGGTAGCGCGATTTCCTACTACTCGTGACCGACCCTCTGCTCAGCAGGCGCTTGTTCGTAACCCACCCTCTGCTCAGCAGGCGCGTATCTATGACCCATCGTCTGCTCAGCAGGCGCTTGTTCGTGACCCACCGTCAGCTTCGCAGGCGCTAATCGGCCGCATTGATGCTGCCTCTCGAGGTTTGCTCTTCTGGATGTGTCCTCCAATCGGCTCTCACTTAATACAAATAAGACTCAGCTCATTTGGATCTGAACTCGCCATCATCTTCTTGAGCCTAATTTGCTCCTTCTTAAAGAGATAATTTCCCTCCTTTGATGTTCACTCCAATGGCCGAGATGAACTACCATCTCGTTGTACGAGACAGCACGTTAACCTTAATTCTCTGCCAATCGTAAACGCTATCTTCCTACTTTCACCTAAGGCGGCTTAGAGCAATCTGACGTCGCTTCGTCTCCTCCTCTGTTGTCTATGCCTTCATCAGCTCCTGAATCGATTAGCCTACCGTATTTTCCTCTTGGTTGGTCTCCCAATTTATCGTTTCTTTCCTTTTAGGCCAGTTCAAGAGCTGCAGCTAAAGGTTAATTGCCGATTTCCCCGCCGTCCCACATCTCTGCTCTCATCTTTGACCACCTTCATTGACTCCTTTTTTGCTAAGGTTGAACTCAATGTTCTTACATTAACCTACCGTTCGTATATATGTATATATAGGCCTACTGGCCAAGCTGCCCAGTATCTACGTGACCTCATCCGCCACTTTTCGTCGTCCGCTACGCTCACTTTTGACCGGCAGGATCTTTTTGTCTCTCAAGCAAAGACTCCATTGGCTAATACGTGGGTTTTTGTGTTCACTGGCCTTGCATTACGGAACCAACTCCAACCGTCGACATGTTTCTTCTGACAAACTCATGTATCATATGACACCTTGCTGTTTCAAGCCTCTTTCGTTTCTAAAGGTTCTCTCACGCTGAAAGTGCCTCTGTTTGATGAGTACTGTGAGAGGCGCTATTTAAATTCATAGATACATTACATCACATTACAATACAATCTTCGACAGGAAAATTAAACTCGGTCATAGTGACATTTCTGCAGACGCTGGAGCGGCTACGTGGACGGTGGTCATACGTGTTTGGGTTACACGTCGAGTATAATTTGTGCGACGTTATCGCAAGCAGCGAAAGGCCAGCATATCGTGGTAGACGACTTGATGACCGATAACAACACACCGAATATGGTGAAAATTGGACGATCGTAGACGATAACGTCACCCACGATTGTCTAATTAAACTACCATTTGCCAATTCTGTAGAGGAATTAAATCGTAATCTTTCTTACGCGATGCAGTGCGATGGTCTCGTTCCCGACCTATGGTCGTTTGGTGAAGGCGAGTCATCATTACGGCAGACGACCACGGATAACGTTGACGATAAAATGTCAACAGAATCCTCGCCAGATCTCCATAAATCGCAGAGAACGCGGGGCTTGAGGGCGGAAACGATCCCATGCTTATTCGCTGCTATCCTCTGCTTTTTTCAACACCGCAGTCCACTTAAATTGGACGCAAATTTGGCTCAAACGTATCATCAATTCCTGACCGAAACGAGATCTGCTTATTAGGTAAACGGGGAATGTCAGTTTGCGCTAAGAGTTAGGCCAATGCCTATTAGGTCATACTAGAATTGTTGAAATTCACGGCTAAATGTTCAACATTCACGATAGCGTTTTGCAAACTGTGTGAAGGTCGTGGCAAATTGACGGCAAGAAATCACACTTTATTTGCTAAGATCAGACCGAACAACACAGTAAATACGAAAGAAGCGACGCCTTCCCTTCGCATAATCAGTATTGTCAGTAGGCCTATGAAAATCCTGCATCAAAAATCTTCGTGTTTATTGAGCTCTAACCATAGACGTTTCTTGGGGATATAAGTTGTTGAATTGAATCAATATAATCGTATCAATAACATAGGCCTATAGGCTATTATAGTGGCAATGCGCTGTCTCTGTGTATAGGCCTAATAATGGCACGCGAAACTTTGCTAAGGTGTGTCCGAGTCAACGTTCGGCTGGTAGGTCTATAGGGGTCTTCGATAGTTAGCTTCTGCCACAACTTAGCGACAACTGTGTGGACCTATAATGAAGTGAAAATTCATCGCCTGTAAACCAACGCAAAATCATTTCCACGAGAGTTTCCTATATTTTACTATACCCCATGATTATAGGCCCAAACCCGGCGTCATTCTAAGCAACCGTCTCAAACGGACCCAGTCTCCCAGGCAGAGGCGGTGATCTCTTTTGAGAGGTGGGGAGAGACACCCAATGAGAGGGGCAAGAAATGTGGGGAGGAGTATAAAGACCGCCTCCTTGTAAAAGGTGGGGGACTTGTTCCCATCGATCCCCGGGGTCGCCGCCCATGCTCCCAGGTCACATGAATGTAATTGACGGTGCTGCTTCGTTCTCTTTCCACTTTCCTTCTGCAGACTGGAGCTCTCGATTCGGGAGCTTTATCGACAGAAACAATAATATTATATATTAATGATCACCTTAGGAATTTTGCGAATAAATTTTCCACGTGAAAGACAAACTGTAGCTTATAAAGCAATAGTTTCTATAAGCTAAGGTCCTGAAATTTATATCGCCAATTATAAAGATATAGGCCTACAGGCCCAGGGGCGTCAATACCTCTGAGTGATGGAGGTAAAACCCCGATCCCAATTGTCAGGAAAGCAAGGTACGCATTCTCCTCCAAGACTAAAAAATATCCCCCTACGTGAAATTGGAGTCATTTGCCTCCGAACCCCCCCCCCCCCTATCTGGACGCCCCTGAAGTGAAGACATACCCAAACACATAATAGAGATCATCTGTCGATACTTTCTGGATTACTGGTGATCAGCGCATTCGCACTGCCACGGCCCTAACAGGGAGCTTTGCTCAGATGGGTCCCTCTAGTTGGAACAGTCCCTCTCTCTCATTCGGTGGAGCTGCTAGTCTATTTCCAGCTCAGTTTCGGAGGCATCTGAGGACCATCGTTTTTACCACCTTTCCGCCGAGTTTGGTCTGATGCGGCCCTCTAAAAATGTTCAGTCACAATTACAATTACAACAAGCACCTTAGGCTAGACTTCACCGAGCAAGGCAAGTACAGATAGAGGCTTAATATCTGCTGCATAATTATAACCAGCAGGTATCGACAGGTGGACCCATCAACATACATAAATATATATATTTATATACATTCATGGATTCACCGTATACATATAGGTGACAACTCTGTATATATTTTCTTGTACTTTCTAGCAAAAATCTAAGAATTTGACTCTGAATTGACGAGACAGGAATCGCCTTGATGATTAGGCAAAAAATCGTGACGAAGTCTCGTTGATAATCTCTCGCAACGAGGAGCCTCGTGGAACTTTCATCCAACACTACCCGCAAGCAACGATACATATTCAGCAGAATTTGAACGAAAACCGTTGCTGTCTAAGAAAGATTGAGAGCGCAGTTAAACCATTTCTGCATCAATTCAAACTCATTTGATGCTTTGAGCGTTTTACACTTATATGCAATATCAATCCCACTCTAGCTTCACCTGCAGTTAGTGGTGATATCACACAAATGTTAAGAATCGCAATTGCATAGACTGAGTTATATACAACAAATTTGCGCTACAAAAGTAGTATATACATATAATATATATATAAACACGAAGAAGAGCAAGGAGAAGAACAAAGATGCAGCCATTAGTGCTAGGTGTTATCGATTTTATTTTCTTGACCTCGGTATATGAGGATGTGTTGTCAGCACATTGCCTCACTGCCTGATCTCCCCGTTTATAGTCACGGTAAGGACATTGTACTCATAGCGCCTCAGGTGGCTTGGGACAAGAAGGGAAATCAAATTAGGCAAACAATTCTCTCCTCTGGCAGGATTTTTCGCCATCAACCTTGACAGTCCAGCCAGCTCAACCACTAGATCACCGCGAGCGCCCGAGTCTCTTAGAGCTTCCTACTGGAAACCAATGAGTGGCAAAAGCTTTTCATGGAACCTCGTTGGTCACCTTGAGCTATTGTTCAACTAACGTCTTGTGCGTTGGTCTGTAAGCGTTGTGTAGCTAATCTCACTTTCGATTATTAGAATTTGATGGCGAAAGAACAGAGTCTGGACGATCCATTCATTTCGAAGAGTCTTCCAGGTAAGTGATGATATCTGCTCTGTCGCTTTCTTTCTGCAATCCGAAGAAGACCATTCTGGTTCCCGGCAGAAACTCGAATGGCATCCGTAGAAAATCGAATAACGCTTCCCTCGTCCAGATGATGCCTTTGAAAACAAATTCAGAACATAGCTAGCATTACTTCCTGTCGTCTTTCTACTAGATTCATAATTACATGTACGTCGCAAAATTCAAGCAGATTTTTTTTCATAATAATTTTCACACGAGCGCGACAATATGCCTGGATGCGACTTAATCCGCAGAACACTCAATATAATATTTGGCTTCGTAGGCCCTACCCACCGACAGCTGAACAGTCCATGTTCCTTTGGAGTCTTCATGCATTGGTTCCCGCATAGTAGCGTTTGTTAGCTTATCAATCGCTCGTCTCATAATCAAACTACTTTCCGTTATCGAATCTCAAGTTATATGTATATAGGGCTTGCTGAGAATCTTTAAAACCGAGAACAACGAAGAAAGAGTAAATTTCTCAGGTAAAAAGTTGCTAGAGTGTCAGGTAAAATGTGTCTAAATTGTAGCAGTATAAAATTGCGTAAGGTGCAACGCATGTTGTGTTCAAAAGGAAGATTGCTTTTAGTTTTTTTAAACTCGAATACTACTTCTGATTGTGAATAATAATTATTGCAGCCTCTATGGCTCCACACTTTCAAATATCTAGCTAGGAAGTTACTCCTAAATCAGCAATGAGATTTTAGAAATTCAGGAGCAATTAATTGTGCGAATGGCGGTGGGCTATATATATATATATATATATATAAATATATATATATATATATATATATATATATATATATATATATATATATATATATGTGTGTGTGTGTGTGTGTGTGTGTGTGTGTGTGTGTGTGTGTGTGTAACCAACACAGATGTCAGCGCTCTTTTGTCGTCGCTCTTTTGTCGGGTGCTTGTTTGACGGGTCACAAATTTACATGTAAGTTTACTGTTCGGGCTAATGGAGAGCTAAACAATACCTTATCGTGACCTGAATTATAATAGCTCGTGTTTATCTTACACTCAGTCCATGTCAATAATATTCGACCAGAGTGAGAATATTGAAAAAGCAAGCCAACTATAATATAATGGACCAAAACTTAGACAGTAAAATCCATTGATGCTTGACTGTCGGCCTTTAGAAGCAATAGCAACAGGACACACAAAGAGCAGTGCAGACAGTCACTGCAACACAGCCAGATCAGTTACAGAAAGTGGTTGAATTGCTCTAACGAAGGTAATTCATCTCAACTATTAAATTATAAAACCAAAGATTTTCTGGATAATCGGCGATCGATTATCGTTATTTGCTATTCTCATGGAACATAATAATAATGCGTGAAAATAGTATCCATTAAATCGTCGAGTTGTTTTAGCCAGAAAGAATGATATGTGCTAATTCTCAATCTATTGATCGCACTATATCCAAAGCTCTATACAATGGTGACATCATTATATGAGACATCAGAAGCGTCTCACACTGTACAGCTATTCACTCGAAACCTTCGCCGTTCGTTCGGGGAAAACCTCGGACACCCAGTAGAGGGGCGGTCGCCGTCTTCCTACTCGCCAGGGTCAAAAACCTGTCTTTAGCCAGGCACCGGGTGCCCCACCTAGTATATCATATAGGCTTAGGGCAACATTATATTGTATATGCAGATACATCCATTGGTTACAGCGTACTGGCCAGGCTGATTTAGTGATGTGTCCACTTTCACCGCAGCACGCACTCCGGGATTCATTGGTCGATACTCCAGCGTCATCTAATGGTCCCAAACGACATTATTAACTCAAGACGCTCTCTTGCTAGTAACACCAGGAACAGTTAGAAGTCCCGATAAAAAGTATAACTTTCACTTGGTACAAAGCGCCGATAATAAACAAACCATAGCGCTCAAAGTAGAATTTAACACGACGTTTTCGAACACTCCCTCCGAAGACCTTCTCTCTCTAGAAAGACCTGCTTCTCTCTGAAAGGCTCCCTTCGACAAACCCTCAAAACCTCTACTTATTCATACATACGTGTCCATTACCCACACGATATCCACTCTCATATTCTCTATTCTTATTTAGTCATAACACGTTTTCTGGAAGAGTCCAACAAGAGACACGTCTCTATCTACCCCTATAAAGACATATGTTAGCCTCATTGAATAACTACTTCTACCTGAGGCTACATAGCCAGCACAGATAATGTTGAACCGAGTATACAGCAATGTATAATTATAATATTATAATAACATGTATAGGCCATTACACACCAAAGTTCAAACTAGTTTCAGGAACTTCCATAAAGTTTTAAACCGTTGCAGGAAAACTTATGACATTGCAATTACTTGTGAGTAGCAACGTTAAAATGTGTGGTGAAGTGATGATGACAGCTTTTGATTTGATGTGAACATTTTTATTACTGATAAGAATTTTGGCATTTTTCATTGTTTCAAGCAAGAGTTCATCAAACCAGGATACAGAAAATCTTGTTTTAAAAAAACTCAAAAAATTACGACCATATGAGATATTTTCGTGTGCTTTCTGCGTCAACTTCGTTCCGTTCTCAGTCGGTCTCACTTCATGCTATCGCTACTGGACGCCATGATCTGCACTCGGTTGGACTTTGGAACTGCTTCATTGACTCCCTATTTAGCAGCGTATATGCAGTTCAAAACCCTTTCCCGTATGCGCACCTGCCTATTTAGAGTGGCTTAGACCTACCTGAAGTTTTTTATGCACTCTGGTGTCCTTCTTACTTTCAAGATCTTCCTTGTGATCTTCCAATCATGGCCCTTTGGTTGTTTCGAGCATATTGCCTATGTTAGCTACTCACTACTCAGCTTGGGACTGTTTTCTACAGTACCTGCGCCTAGAATCTAGCTCTCTTGCCTTACCAGTTCCGGCGACGCCTAAAGACTTTCCTGTTCCCTCGCCCAAGCACAGATGCCAGTTGAGAGCGCTGCTGATATGAAGCGGTGCTATATAAATGCTGGATTACATTACAACACATTACACTATATTATGTTGATACTTGTAACAGAAATCCGATATTGTTTTGAACCTGAAATATTTATAAGGCTGGAGGCGTAACCTGTAGCACGGATTTTCCAATAGTTGCAGATAGAAAATAAATATTCTTTATTAATGTACACGTATAGTCTGTATGTATGGAATAGGCTCATTTTTGTAGGGCACAAAAGTGATCGGTTGAGTACATGACCCCACGTACAAACCATGCTCAAAATGCTTAGAATGAACTTTAAAATTTTTCTATTCTCTTGGTTTCTCTGCCTTATCGGATTTAAAAATAGAGGTATTTACGCCATTAGCGTAGGCAGCCATTAAATTGGCCTATTTGTAAAATGGCATATTTAATATTTCAGTCACAAAATCTGCCACTTGATATCTTAAACTTGCAACTTCTATTTTTCAATATCGGCATCTTTGATACTTGTTACTAAGGTTGTTTTGAAATTTAACTTGACAAATTTAAGCTAAATGCGTTATTTAGAGCACGGATTTTCCATTAGTTACAATTACAGACAAAAAAGAGAATTCATTGATATTGTGCGAAGTCTGTGTGTGGAATAGCGCCATTTTGCAGGGTACTAAAGTGACAGGATTGAACACGTTGCCATACGTTTTCACGACTATGTGCCATGCTCGAAATAGTTAGTATGATCTATTCCATTTTCCTATTATCTTGGCTTCTCTGTCTTATCGGATTTTGACTAGGCTTCTATATAATAGAGGTGTATATATGTAGACCATTAGCGATGACAGATATCAAATTGGCCTATTTGTAGAAAATATGTATAATATTTTCACCACTATATTTGGCACTTGATATCTAAAATTTACAACTCCTATTTCTCCGTATAGGCATTGTTGTCTACTTAGTGCAAGCTTGTCTTTGTAAGACCTCTGAAATAATTTTACATCGGCCGAGGAGGCGCCCTCAACCTTTTATCGCCCTGGAGCAATGGCAAATGACATTACCCCCACGAACATTACCCCCGGACATTACCCCCCGGACGGACATCACAATATTTCCATAGCGCCTATGCACATACATACATACATACATACATGCAAGTATGCACATACATTCATGTATACATACATACATGTATACATACATTCATGTATACATACATACATGTATACATACATTCATGTATACATACATTGCATGTATACATACATGCATATATAAATACCTACATACATACATACATACTTACATACATGTATACATGTGTACATACATACATGTATACATACATGAATAAATAGATACATGTATACATACATGCATGTTTTAGTTGTGTGTGAGGAGCCCTTGCAGCGGTATGGCCGAGTTGCGGCGATATAAATTGTCTTTATTATTATTATTATTATTGTACATACATACCTGAATACATGAATGTATGTACATGAATGTATATGCACACCTATGTGCATACATACACACATATATACATACCTATATGCATATCTATACGCATATCTATATGCATACATACACACATACTTCTTACATGCCTATATGCGTACATGCAGCATTGCATACATAAATTATATACATACATAAATACACATACATACTTTAATTATGTAATGGAATGGGGGTAATGTCCGGTGGGTAGAGTCCTAGGGGGTAATGTACGGGGACGTAATGTCCTAGACCCGCATTTTCGTATGATACAAGGAAAATTTCTTCTTTACGATTAAAATTTGACAAGCTTAGTTAGATTTAAATCAAGACTTACGTGTAGTTGCATCTATGCCACCGCGCCTCTGGCAATTCCATTTCTACCACCAGCATCGACATGAACTAAATATTTTTATATTGAAATCAGCTGCTCACTTAAATCTCTTCCACATCCCAACTCTCTGTCAGGCTCGTTGCAAGTGTACGAAATACGATAGTGACTATTTTTAAAGCCACCTATTGATAGTAAATTGGAGAATTAATGATGATTTTGTTTATTCAGAATGAAACATGTCTCTGAATTCATCGTTGGCATGTGCCAGATTCAATCTAAAGAGCATGGCGATGTGTTTTCTCAAACGCACTTTAGCGATGAATCTTCATATCATACCCACATGTATGAGTACTTTCTGCCATGCGGCAGCTTCATTGAGTTGTACGTTAAGCCGATAAATTCATGCATTGACGATTTGGATTTTATGGCATTTTCCGCTGACAACTTGGTCTTCACAGATGACATTCCGGTTTTACCATTGGATTACCGTTGTTTAATGGACAAGATTGACTGCTTCCGCATTGAACCGTACGACGACTACCCTGGATTTGTTAAGCTTCAATTTTTCGGGGAAGTCAGTTATAACTGGCATTGCAAACAGTTTGAATTTAAGCGAATTAAAGACTTAAGATACATCGATTTACATGAAATTTTTGCCAGATTCTTTGTTGAGAGCAATACTACACGTATGCATTGCCAAATGATTGGTCCGGCGATTAGGGGTACATGCCAAGGATATCCACTTGTTGACTTAGTTCTATGCATGTGGTGCCCACAGTGGCCTAAAGAAGCCAAAAATTGGCCTTTTCGACCAAGAACTTACAAGTGGCCAACAGGTGACACTATTCGAGACGTAGTACAGAATGGTTGCCATGTTGTAAATGCAAAAAACCCAGCTTGCAGAGGTGATATACACCAGTGCAGACTGTCATTTTCAGCTGCGGAAGTTATTTTACTTCAGAGTTGGACTCCAATTCAGCAGATTGTATATCATATGCTCAGATTCTTTGCCAAAAGAGAACTAATAAAAAAGGATTGTGCAAAGGAAGACGAGGTTCTCTGTACATATCACATTAAAACACTGATGCTGTGGTCCTGTGAAGAGATGTCTCCCGAATGGTGGAATACTTATTCTGTTGTTGAACTATGCTGCTGTTTATTGCGACAACTCTTAGTGAGGCTAGAGGAAAGAGATTGTCCGAACTATTTCATTCCTGAAGCAAAATTGTTTCATGAACGCATGAACCAGAAAATAGTTTTCGAGACAATAAGACACTTAAGCAACTTTTGTCACGTTGATACTCTTAATGTTTGGTTTGCATCGTACTACGCATTGCCAATCTTAAGGCAGGTGTTTGCTTCGGAAGATGCTGTGGAGAATGAGACAGATTTTGGATATTGGATGTTGCGTACCTGGGAAGTAATAGATGCTGGAAAGTTCGAAAACATTGACTTACAGCTTTCATGTGGATTCGTGACATTTGTGAACATCATTTTTCTGGAACTCAGATTCGAAAGATGTGCTCAGTTCCGCTTTCTTCAAAATATTTCGTCCTATATCATCAATTTAGGATCAAAACTAGTCAATCCAGGTTTATTTCCGTCAACAGTAGAATTTTCCTCAAGTTTTCCAACATTTGCAAGAGCATTATTCATTTTACGCGCGGCTGATGCGTTACGACTGAAGCAGACAACATACGATAGCCATCAATTTACTGATTATAATAATATTATCCGAGAAATTTTATGGCAACAGAAAGTCGTATGGTCCAAGCATCATAGCTTTCCAAAACCATTTAAGGCAAATCTCGATAGAAGTTGGATCCTTTTCTTGAAAGCCCAAGATCTCATGGAGAATTTAATTGGGATAAATACTAATAATCCTTGGGAATTTAAATTGGTATCCCAGTTATCAAAAGAGCTTCTGAGAAAGGCAATACACTGCGATGATTTAAAGTCGAGCTCTATCAGAGACGCAGCTTTCGTTTATATGGCTGCTCTTCATTTCTCGGAAACGTATTACGAGGCTGCATAAGGCCTGTGCTCGGTAGTGGTCGTCAATGGAATGCATGATGAAGAAACGGAGGAGGAGAAAGAGGCGAAGAAACAAGAGGAGAGAGTAACGTTGAATGCAGCATGTTTGTTTTATATTGACGACATTGTTAGAATCATTGGATTTTATCTGCTCTTCAGGAGAACAAAGAATGCTCTCCCATACAACTGGAGGCCCCATCTTCTTGATTTGCGCCTCACATTAGAGGTGTTTGCTTACCATCTGATAATTCTATCAAGTGAAAGAATGCATAAGACTATACGATTGACCTATGATATTACGAGAGCGTCAACATTTCCTTTAGATGAAATTTTGCTGGCCTTGAATAATCGAAACACTTGCATAATTTCAAAGAAGAAAAAAGGTGTTTCACGCGTGTATCACCGAACGGATGAATCGAATCACGCAGAAGCTATCAGAGAAAAACCTTTTCCAAAGGACGACGATATTATTCAACTGCTCATGGAATACTCCTTAGAAAAAATTACGTTATTTTATGATGCGATCTACAAAGAATGTGACATCAATTGTAATATTGCCGATTGTTACCGCGCTGCATATCTGTACAATTGTCGTAAATATTCGGAAGTTTTGTATTTGTGCGAACGAATTCTCGATGAACCGGATTTGCAGGATGATTTTAAAATATTTTTATTTACAAATGTAGTGGTTTTGCCGCCGTTTGATTCATATTTCGACAATGATATCAGATGTTTGCTTGGATTCCACACACTTTTCTGCTATTTAACGATTTTCAATGAAGATATGCAACAAATAGAGCGTTGTTATTTTTCGATACTCCAGAAATCACTTTTCGAAGGGATTTACCCTAGCAAATCCACGATTTCTACAGTTCTCTTGCATACTTGCCCAAATAAGTGTCACTTTTATGTCGGACGACATTTTCTGACTAGATATTTGAAACTGAGATGTCTGATCGATTGCAATCATTCGAGCTCTGAAACATTGCTAGAATTCGAAATGCTGCAAAGCCGTCTTCCATTTGAGCACATCACGCGTGAATGTCTTCGGTATAGACTTCGACGAATTCAGATTAGCATTTAAACAACATTGCGGAATAAAGCCCTTCAACAGAAACGATTCGTGAATGAATGGAATATTTCTTGACAATCTGACCTGAGAATATTTCGTTGCCGACTACGAAACTTTTCTGTTTCTAATAATAGGAACCTTCAAGTTTGGGCATTGCACGTACCGTCATGTAAATATGCGCAAGTTATATTATTGCTAGAACAGTTAACCTAGAACAGGTAGGGGCCTATTGGCTTACAAACTCACATGTAGGCGACTATCACGACATGTTTTTAAATGTGAAGACTAGATATACACGCATGACTTATAATTACAAAGATTGATCGATCGTATGTGTTTCTTTGTAGTTCATAGCCAACAGCGAATTTGTACAAATTAGTTTACAGGTCGTTTGCCTGAAGACACAGCAAAGATTCACTTTGTTGCGTTGACTGGTAGACCTATTCTTTATGGGAATTATGTAAGCCAGTGCAAATCCGGAAAACGGAATGAACGTTGTTCGCCTACAGAACTGGAATAATCCTGACTGACCTTTCTTCCTTGCAGCCTCCGTGTAATAGTATCCCTGCGCCTGGGCCGAACCTCTTCCAACAACTCCGTGAAGGTTGGGTCCCAACATATGGCGTCCATTCTTTGTGACGGTGTGGCACTGGGCACAACTCTCCTTGAACAGCTGTCTTCCCTTCTCGAAATCTCCGCTCGGAGTCTTATTCAGACCCATCTCCAACAGGCCAATGCCTCTGAGACTCAACGTCGACCGAACAAGAGCCGAACAACTACAGTTAGGTCTATACGACAGATGACCTCGTCCTCTCTAAGTTAAAAAAAAATCCAGTACAGTCGCACATTTATATATGCAGTATATTTACAGTATATATACGCTGATCAAGTTGGTTATCACACCCCATCCTGCAACAGTGCTAGAAGTCTGCAAACGTAGATATTGCTTTTGGGGTCAAGGGCTATAGGTTGATTTAGACGACATCAGTTACTATAGGACTCTGTAGGTATATTCAGAGTCCTCATCGATAGACCTTAACAAACAACGCAATGTCATGCGGTCGAGAAACCTAGAGCATCGCTTGATCGTGTCCTGTATCACTCTTCTCAGAGCGTGGTTCCAATTCCACGTGACAGCAAGTCATGCTTATCGACCGCAGAAGCTATTGTAGTAGGCCTACGAACGACCCCAAGCACGAACCGACGTGTAACGATACAACTGGAATTTGATACTGCCCTGCTTCCAAAAATTTTTTCAGAAGTGAACACGCCTCGATGGCGCAACTGCAGTTGTAACGCAGAACAGTTGTGCGTGAAAAACGTGCTTAAGGTCCCTACACAGTGACTCCTCGGACTAGGGTCGAACCCGCATACTCAGCGCACACTGAGCGATACGGGTCAACCGCTCAAACCAATTGGCCACCGTGACAGACGTTTATGCCTATAGTCTCTTTGAAGAGGAGCTGTGTCAAATTTAATTAATTGACTGATTTATCGAAGCCCTTTTATTATGGTCTACAAAGGGTGGAAGTTGGCTCCTTCAAAGCCGATGCGACACAATTTACTGGTTCCAGAGGTCGCACTGACTTGACCTTCTGCCGCTGTCAGCCATGCAATGTATGACGATAAGCCAACCATGGGACAACCTATAGTGTTTATAAGAATATCAGACGCAGGATCACATGAAGAACACAGTAATACGTGCAGACGGATACCATACAGAAGACGAATAGACTTCAAGACCGTCAATTGGTATAGGCCTACTCAGCAGTTCCTGTTCCATGCGAGCCTGAAGAAAGGAGGGGGCAACGCTAGCCATCTTTGTTATGAACAGCGTTCATATAGAAAGTTTAATTAATTGATTGATTAAATAGCAATTAACCAACAAACCGGTATTTCAGTTACCACAACACGACTCGCAAAGTTAGGCCTGGATAAATGGTAAACCAGTCATCTTTAGTTGAGCATGCGTCGGCCTAATTGCTATGCAAAATCGTCTTACAATTAACGTCTGAAGCCCTTTTTGCTTCGTCAACTAGGTAGCCGCTACATCTGGGTGACGAGCCACAACCTGGCCCATGGAAAACGGCTCACACCAACAGTGTAAAAGATATATAGTATACCTGCTTGGCTGGAACCGTGAAGAAGCAATAAAGGAATGCAGTACAGTGATGAAATCAAATATCCTTTGCCGATTGTAACCAGTCACGACTTATATGAAGAATAGCCTACAGTAACTAGAGCTTGAAGTGGGACATATCGTCCACTTGCTTCCGACACGTTGGTCTACGCTGTACTTACGTCCTGGGCCAATACATACACGTATGCATCCAATAAACTAACGTAGAAACAAATTCAATATTCGATTTATTTAAGACTATAGAGAGCATTCCATGTTGGTAGTTGCAGTGCCAGTTTGATGACACTGTATGCTAATGTACTTCACCCTCCTCCTTGTCCAGGCTTGGGACTGGCACTGCGCGAGGGCAAACAATGGTGGAATTAGAGCATTCGAGATCTATATGTACTCATTATTGCGGTCTGTGTGCTGTTTTCAAGCAAGCAGGTTTATTTCATTTCACGTCTTCGTCTGACACAGGTGCTAAGAATTTAAGAAAGTTCGGTAGCGGCTCGCGAAATAAGTTACGGAAGAGTGGCAATAGATTGTGTGAAGCTGCTTCCTGCAGCCACCTATTGCAGGAGTTGCTTCGACCTTCGAAATTAAGTGGATTAAGCGAAGCAAACCACGAGAGCGGTGACAATTATTTCAACTGTCGTATGTGCACAACAGCGGATTATTCTGAGTAGACACAGCGGCATATACTAAAAACGACGTAGGCCCTAATAGACGAACGTTACTTACAATGATAATAGCTAGTGCTAGTCAGTAATGCCGCCCAGCGAATGTCCACGAAAAAAGCATATTTTAGACGGCCCTCAATTAAATTGAAAATAGAAGGGAGTACACAACACCGAGTAAAGGAAGCAGAACTTCGAGACTGAGACAGACTTGTGTCATAAAATGTCATCCACCTGATTTTCCTAACTGCGATTTACATCGCAATCATAATGGAAATTTGTACAGCTCAACTCAATAAAACAGATGTGCAGCGGTGTTTTGTACCAAAACACACAGGAAAAATGAGAGAATAGCATGTCCAAACGTCGATGCGCCTCAAATTCGCAGCATTTAAAACAGATTTCAGCCGCTTAAAGCGAGAAAGTTAGGCCTACACAAGTCATAAATGGCAAACCACATTCAACTTTAGTTAATCATGATTATGTCGCTCCTCGATTTGCTATACAAATCGTCAAATAATTAATTAAAATCTGAAGCCGTGTTTCGTCAACGAGGTAGCCGCTACAGCTGGGTGATGAGCCACAAGCAGATGGCTTACACCAGCAGTGTAAAAGATAGTGTATGGCAATTGGCTGGAACCCTGAAGAAGCAATAAAGGAATGCAGCAAATTTAGTAAAATACCCTTCATTGATTACCAGTAACAACCTGTATGCAGAGTACAGTAGCAGAGTCTGCCACATGGCATTAACAAAACAAACCTCTTGTAAGGTTAAAACCTTGGCTAGGAAGAGCAAATTGCAAGATTGGCTCAAAGTAGGACGAACCATATAGACTTTTTCACAGAGCACCGAATTATAGTATATGTATTATATGGATTATCAATTTGACAGAAAGAGGGCTTAAACCAAGCACCAGTTACTTCATATGCAATGCTTACCATTAAATAGTGAATTTGCCCTGGTATAAAAATGTCTCTGCCCTGCCACTTGCCAACCAAATAATGGCCAACTCCAATACTCTTGTTGCACGCAGCACACTGGCTAGCTTTAACTGAATGCACAGATGCACTATCCTTCATCAATCTAATTCTATGCTAAACAATCTTCACGTTGCACTCATAATCTGCCACTCTATGATTGAACTCTCCAATTATCATTCTTGTTACATTTGCTAAAATCAGCACTCCATCAGTTGTCTGAAACTAGTAAAGACACACTTGAGAACTACATGTACAATGAAAATTTGTCAGATGCAACAGCTTTATCTATGCATCCTGCCGGAGCACATTCATTGGATTTTGACAAAGTTTTGGAAAAATTTGTGGCTGCATATCCCATTGTCGACATTACAAGTCCAAACTAGGCTAACTGTTGTCACTTGTAGGACAGGACTTATTCGAGCTTTGCATAAAGAATACTTGAATCTGGGGTTCTTTTTCTTAAACTTCTTGTGGCAAGCTCACATGAACAATGGGGTTTGGGAAGCTTATGTGGTCAGTGATCACCAAAAGGTAAGGTTCACCATAATTATTGTTATAGTCACAAACACGACTGCCCTGGTTACCAAAACAGTACATTATGGAACGTAATAAAAATTTCACAATCAATATTTTTACTTATATTACCTAACTAATTCATATCTCAATTAAGACAAAATTAATCAACACAGCAAAAAATTAGGAAAAGTAATTTTGAACTATTTGTGTGATTAGCATTTGGCGAGGCAAATGGCGCTGCAAAAAGGGATATTTGGCTAAGGCAAGTGACAGATTATATATTATTCCCTAGTTCAAAGTAGAAACTTGATTATATTAACTCTAAATAGTTGCAGCAGCAACAAACTTTGATAAGGATAGTCAGAATCAACAGTAATAGGAACTAAAGTCCACTATAAAATCTATGAAGATCAATTCAATTTCAAACACGGTATTACTGACAATGATTATAGGAATTAAGTTATATACAGGAAAAAGCCTCAATTAATCTGTAGCATAAACACTAGCCATCTGAAATCTCATTCCAAACAGCATAATAAATTAAAGCAAATTCCTGAGAACATCCATAATACAAGTAAAAACATTCCTTCTCAAGCGAGTTATGGACACTGGACACAACATAGCAATTCCAGAATTTCAACAACTGATGGCAGCCAACTCTCATTTGCCAGCTCTGACTCTCATACAAATTGAGGTTCATACTTTATTCGAAAAAATTTCAAAAAGTTGAAATGTATTTATATTATAGGATTACTTTATTATGAAAATACCTAACAGCTGAAAGTTACATTAGTTTAATAACCTAACAATCAATGGTAAAGATGCCAACCAATCAGCCTTTAAGACCTGTTTAAAGTCATTCTTAGTGTCTCTAATAACACGAGACTGGTTCTCAACCATAGATTCTTTTAAAATCTTCCCTCAGGGTCTAACGTCAAAGCAGTTATTTTGTGGCGCTTTCTAGAAAAGCAATTAGATCTGATCTGGCGACTTCACTCTTCAACCCAGCGAAGATCATTTTGGTTCCAGGGATGAACTTCTTTGGGTTCTCCAGGTACTCGTAAAGAGTGTCCCTTGTCCAGGTGATGCCTGAAATTAGATTCAACAAATGTTTCTATATATTACAACACAAATAAGTGCAAACTGGTGCAATACTGTTTATCACCATAGCTTTATCTCAGTAGACAATTCTTTTAGTTATCCTAGGGCAGTACATAATTTTAACTAACTATGCTATAATGCATAGCAACAATATTGAGTAACAAGAAGATAACTAGAAGATTCATCTGCAGCAAGATCCAAGGTAGCTGAAAATTTAGCTTATTAGGCAGTCAACCTTTAAACTCATTAACTGCCTAAGTTTTCCATGCATTATAGTAAACGCTCATCGCTAAAGGGCCAAGCAACTGGCAAAGTTAAGACAGGTCTCAGTCACAGTGTGAAACATAAAAAAACAAAATTCTGTAAACTGCCAAACCAAAAATCAAGAGAACAAGACCTTTAAATATTTGAAACTCGGACTCTGTACAATTCAACTCGTAAACTCAGAATTTGGCTGAAAACTGACAGTCTTCCTGGTTCTATGCCAATTGGCTCCTTAGACTAATTTGAGCTATTGCTTAGATTCCACTTGGATTGAAACCCCACAATTTCACCACATAACTCACCCTTCTTTTTGTTGGCATCTGTGTAGGAATAGCCAGGAGCCTGGCCAGTAGCTCTTCCAATCAGTCCATGAAGGTTAGGACCGTTAATGTGCTTGCCATCTTTTTCGACAGTATGGCACTGGGAACACCTCTGCTTAAAGACAACCTTTCCCTTTTCAGCATCACCAGGTAAAATCGGTCCACCCATTTTGTACAAGTCTGAAAATTACAGGAATTTAAAACACATGTCATGTCAAACATTCAAAGCAAATAATCCAGTTTGCAAATAACAAGACAACTGGCAGTTACAATATTCACAACTGTGCACAAGCAAATGAAAAAGCATAATGGTTTGTCCACACGAGGCTCTAAAAAAAATGACCAGCTGGGCCACTTCCCGGTCTGCAATCGACATTACCCTCCCTTACATTCCACTGTGTGGAGTTCACAGCCCAATACACAATCAAGGCCACATTGGGCTACTCTGTTGATCTTAAATTGCTCAACCGCTATGCGCCATGGGAGTCACACCATGCAAAATACTAAATCGATAATATCCAATTTAAGATAAATTTCAAGCTTGGGTCACCTGCAGCTAATGATAAATTGCCTTGCATAACTATGCATTCATCCATATGCCTTCCATATTCTAAGTAATTCATGGTTGTTGCATTCACTACTCTGCTCTAGAAGATTTAAAATAATATTATAAAATATAGGTTTTAAATATTAGCACTGTATTATCATAACCGATACAGATGATTGCTCTGATGATCGGCCATTAATCAGTCCAGCCTTTGCAAAAATATCACTATTATCATTAACTTTGGAATTAATAAAGTTAATTTTTAATTCAACCACATTATTATTTTGTGTGCGACTAATTTCTTACTTTAGAGGCCTGGGGAATGTTGCAGCACTCTATTGGAGTCTGGTATTGCTTATAACAATTCAGATGGATATAAACCTTTACCAAACTTTCTTTCATTTACAACATAATGCACAAAACTGAAATTTTCCAATGTCACTAATATATGAAAAATTCTCTGGACAAACTTCGCTTTTACCTATTCACTTTCGGTCTGTAGCAGCCATGTTGTGTCTACATGAAGGGTCTCAGACCCCAAAACTGGAATTTTATGAACTTAGTAGTAGTAGTTGCAGTTTAACAACACTGTGTAATAACAAAGATCGTTAGTGTCGCCCTTTTCCTTTATTCAGGCTTGGGACTGGCACGGTCAGTTAGTAAACAGTGGTTGAGCTTTTACCAGTAAATTTGTCAAACGTGGTCATTTCATTCATTAAATTTATATAGTGCCCCTTCAAAGCTACTACTCAGGAGCACACCCAACCCCAGAACTGCAAAAAAACAGTTTTGAGCAGAGTATAAAAATAGTTTGGGGACAACCGCAATGCCAAAGGGACAGAGTTCCTGAGTGACAGACCAACCACTGAGAAGACACGATGTTTGGTAGTTGTATGGGCAAACGGGACACTGAGTACGCCTCGCTCAGTAGAGCTTATAAAATACTTGTTTAAAATACCTAAATCCAGAGATAATGATGACACAATTGCATAATGCTGCCAATCAGTACATATATTAACTTCGCAAAATATCCAGCTAATGTCAGCCAGGTTAAGATTTCTCAGGTGTAAAAAATATTCTTAACTTTGTCACGTACAACTTGGACAATTCGCATTGGGCATTGTGGCTGACCCAAAGACTTGGAATGAGCTTCCGACGACACTTCGCCTTACACCAGTAGTTCACTCTACCCTTTTCTTCTTTGGAGTCAAGAATATCGAGGTAGGAGCACTCCTAAGTTTAGTCCTTAATGGGTCCTTTATGAAATTACAATATTAATAATAATAAAAATAATAATAATAATAAAATATCTGCATGTTTTGTGACTTCGTCAAGGACATTTCCTACCATCCCGAAACATAACGGATACGTCCTGTTTCGTAATTGATCTAGGTTCAGTTTGACCTTCGAAGCTCCCCGGTGACATCGCAATTTTGAACATCCCAATTTATGATGCATCACGCATCCATTTTCTATTATTTCGCAAGCCTCGTGTGTTCAAATCATAAGCGTAGGCATGGATGCTTAACATTTCCTGTCACCAATCGGCAGGTTCGAGGTCGTACACACAACACGAATTTTCAGATGAACTAGGACATATTAGGTACGGAAACATAAATATTTCCTACTGTGGTAAGAACACTTTATAAAAAAGTGCATGTTTTCAGTAATCGATATTAATTACCTCCACGTCTTTGAAATCTTCTAACCTTTCGAGACACGACCCACCACTGTAGTGTGCGTACTGAAGGACGGAGCTTAACCTCGGTTCTTTCAACTGAAACAGTCAAATGGACGATCTATTTGTAAGGGGTGATCAGCGGCATGTGCATAAAATTCATTTAGCGCTAATTTTAGGACCCATAATAAAATAGTATTCTCTGCATTTCTTTATACGCAGAGACAATTGTCATCCTTAGTCTAAAAAAACAATGCTACACCAGGAAGGTAATTTTAGTCAGCTTCGGACAGTCATTTCAAGATTCATATTGTTATTGGTAGTTGACGGTCATTCATATCGAGCCTAAATAGAGATCTTGCACAAAAGCACTTAAACAGAAAATTCGCTATGATATTAATGTAATAATTAATTAATTATTTAATTATAATGGCAGATAAAGTCATCTAAGTGCAATTATTTGGCAACTTGATTCATCAGCTGTTGTCTGTAGGGGCGTGAATCCCCTTTGAGTAGGCCTAATAGAAGAAAACCTCTGGTCTAAGCGCCTCTAGTCCCAAGTGTCAGAAAGGCAATATCCCTTCTAAGACTAAAAAGCTATTCCCCTTCTTGAAATTGAAGGCATTTGCCTCCGGACCGCTGCATGGTTGTTGCCACCTCTTCGTGAGGACAGGTGTTTAGGTGCTTAGCCCTCCCTTTCCTCCATTTCACCCTCACCCTCCCTTTCCTCCATTTTGCCCTCACCCTCCAATTGGTTATACTATACCGGATATAGCAAATAAAGCGACGCGGTGGCGTAGCGGTGTGTTCTGTGCCTTGCAAACGAAGGGTCGCAGGTTCGAATCCATCTCAAGTCACAACGTAGCGACCTTGGACAAGTTGCTCGCCTCATCAACGAGTGGCATGAAGCCAATGCACCTGTCTAAGGTAGAAAACTCATCATCATAACCACAACCATGACCATAACAATCTTTTGTTCCCCAATCAAACAGTGAAGTAACATACAACAGTGGTCAACACACACATTCAGAGAATGATCGGGAAAATAAGGAAGAGATAAAACCCTTAAAGGACCTTGGTCTCGCTTCTAACTGGGTCTCCCGTATACATGTCTACAAGTATACAAGTATAGCAGTTGTTTAGGATAATAAGTACAAGTCAAGTTGTTTATGCAAGTAGAATTCTTAAGTAATTAACTGGTTCGATAATGGGAGTTAGGCCTAATATAAAACAGCACAAAACAACACACGGTAGGCCTAAAGGTCTATACAATTCGCAACGGTCAATTGCCAAGCGCAATGAGAACAATAAAACTAAGATAGGCCCACTTGTTAACAATGTACAATTTTAATTAGGTTATAGCAGAAGATTATGTCCTAATTTGCGCTTAAATAGACACAAATACATGGTATAATACAAAGATCGCCAAGTAAGTAGTTATTCTATATTAGGACCAGCGCGTTTAATTGAGAACTTTTAATTGAGAACTCACGGGTAGGTCTATTGTAGTTCTTGAATGCACAGATCTATAATTGTCAGAAGCCGTAGGACCCTTTTCGGATACAGAAATGGAATAGTTTTAAAATGCGGGCGGTAAGAGTTTGCTTGAATATTTATACATAAACTCACCTATTTAAAATGAGTTAATTGATTTGGTGGATGTTTAATGTGTGCAAGTGTTCATAGATAGGCCTAGAGTCCGTGGATGGATTACGGGTTCGGTCGGCTATTAGTAGAATGGCTCTGTTCTGTAGGATTAAAAGTCCCTGCATGTATATAGACCTGAGTCATATAGTTAGAAGCCCATAGACCTATTAAGTTACAGTACGATGAATAGGGATGGAAATGGTATAATATAAAGTAGTACGAATATTAGTAGGTAGGTGTGCGTTCCATGTTCCATAGTAATTATTAGACTTGTACTAATATAATTGTATGCATAGACGACTAGACTTGAGTAGGTCTATAGCTGACTTTTATTTGACTGCTGATCACAGCTCATCGTAGTTTACTGTGTAAACCTGGTTACGAAAGAATCGCAATGACAGTAGAATAGAGTCACAGAAATAACACAAATTCGCGAGCTCTCGCGGGCCATTTATGATTACACACGAACCGCATATTGGACAGCACTGTTCTTGGCCTATATTTCCTGCCAAGACCGTCAAATGGGCCTGAAGTAATAATATTTATTTGATTTATTAAAGAGACGAAACGTTCATTACTCTTCCTGCATTATCATATTACTTTGTTCACAAATGAATGCTAAAATAACAATAGAACAGTAGGACAGTAAATTCCCTTTGGTGACTAATAGGCCAACTACATCCTGTATAAAACTTGTTTTCCACTTTTGAAGAGACCATTTCGGAATTTATTGAGTTTGGTAATAATACACTGGTTTATTTATGTAAATCAATATTTAGTCTTTTAGGCATGATACATGTAGTTATTTGTCTCAAAAATATTTGATTCAAAACACTTTCTGGTGCAGCTCTAAAAAAACTCCTAACCCAGTGCCGCAAGTCATCGTCAAGCACAAAATCTATAGAAATCTGGTATAATCTGACTCTTGTGCCCACGTCACGCTCTTCATTGTCTGAAATTCATTTGCTATGGGTCTGTTGTGCATCCTGACGTCATAGGCTTCTGTGTTATGAAAATCAAAGCCTGTAGTGTAGGGACAAAGTGTGGCTTCGTTCACAAGCACGCGCATATAGAGAATAATTTAAGGTGCATCAACAAAGCGAACACATAAATTGTTATCTGAATTAAATATTTACATCTGGCTGTTAAATCTCAAATTATTTTTATTCATAATCTCATAAAAGCCTACAATGTATGCACATGAAATTCGTGTATGTACGATTACCGCGATACGTAGAGGAAAGCAGAAGCGACCCACAAAAGACAATTGGACGCACCTTTCAAGCCATTGGTATAAGGAACACAATATTGAGAAACAGAGAATTCACAGAGGAAAGAATATTACGAGACGATGATACTATCACAGAGTAGAGAATGTACTATATTAATGCTAAAAGACAGTGATGACGAAGCATAGGCCTATTAATTAGTGCCTGATAAATTTAGAGCAGAGTTGATAAGAGTTCAATTTCCATGACCCGACCCAACCCAACAAAACCCGACCCACCCACAATGAAAATGAGCTGACCGGTCTTCTGAAGCTAAATATCTGACTCGACCAATGAAGCGCATGACCCGATCCAATCGACCCGACCCGACTTTAGTACTAATTTTACTAATCTTACGTATCCTCAAATTATGCTTTCAAAAAGATGCAACATACTAAGGCTGTCAAAAAATGTTGAAATGACGACCCGGGTACCCGTCGATCCGCGCGGTCGGGTACCCGGGTACCAGACCGCGCGGATATTTTGTTAGGAAATGTAGAAAATTGTGCATTTTTACGGAATGGTGGGCACCCTGAGAATCATTTCATTGCCCAGGCAGTCAGCCGATATGACCAACGGAATATTTCTGGCATACGTTCGGGTAAAGTCACGCATTTTTACGAAATGTCGTTACCCTCCAGAGCCGATTTTCATTTGCCCGGGCACTCAGCCAATATGACCAAGCAGAGGTGTAACAAGCGAGGAGGCAGAGGGCACCGGCCCCCCAGTTTCAAGGGGCAAAGCCATTTTTACGGAATTTCGGGTAACCGAAACCCGATTTCATTACCAGGGTAGTCAGCTTCGGTCGGTACCCGTTGACAGCCTTAGTTATAACCATATTAATGCTAGGCAAATAGCATAAAATTGATGTCAAGACAACGTGGCTCATCACCAATACATGTATACATGTAGGCCTACAGTAGCCTATGTCGGTCATAAATCATTGACTGTCCTGTTATGAATTTAACATTAAATAAACGACGCCCATAAACAATTAAATGTGACATTTATTTCCATGAAATATACAACACAATTGAAAAGCACAAAAATATCAAATAATGAGGACTTTCTTCACTGATCATCGATAATAGTATGACTAACGCACTTTGTTCAAATCTTAAGTCCAAACAGGCATGATCTAACAGATCATAGTAAGCACAAGTCTACACGTTACAAAATGTCTGCTGCCGGTTGTAGACTTGCCGTTAGATGGGCCTATTACAATGCTATGATCAGCACCAAACACATTGTCTAACCGTTGGTTTAATATAGGCCTTGTAGGCCAATACACCAATACACAAAACCGGAATTTTAGCCATAGGGCTTGCGTTGCATGCTACACACAAAGCAGCGTTCTGGTAAGTTAGGTAACCTATAATAATGATAATTTCAACCAATAGAGAAAGTTCTTCCGACAGTTCTATCGCCTCATTATAACTCAGAAGCAAAGGCGTCACTATTTTTGGAATTTCGGAAACTAGGATCTAGTCACAGTGTATGATTCTATAACTTAACATTGAAGTATTTTCATAGATCCAAGTTGTGTAAACATTTACACGTGATGCAGCTGGCGCAACAGTTGTTTCGCTCAAGTTTGTCTTAACGGATACATCAGTCTGTTGCGCGTTGGCCCATACAATGTAGGTCTACTACACAACGCTTAAAATTAGAATTTAACTTACACTTAAGATTAGAATTTAACCTAGATGTAAAATTATACTTTAACTTAGACTTAAAGGTCGAATTTAACTTAAACATCAAACTAGAATTTAACCTAAACTCCTAGTTAGCATTTAGCAGTGATCTTACTAAGAACTTAAACTTATGACTCCGATCGTACTCCCATATAATATGACATCAGTGCGTTGCACCTGCAAGTGATGGTTGCGATACAAAGTATGGAGAAAAATTATTATATTAATACCATTTAGCATCAATTGCATGTCTCGGCTTCCCCTATACCAATGAGCTTCCTTCACGTAAACAGAACATCGAAAGCAACAGCAGCACATCTTCCACAACTCGTGTTCTAATGTTACAGCTTACGTACACCCATTTAATCTCACGCAAGCGAGGCACATCTACACGGTTTTGGATGCAACATGGCTCTAATCGAAAATCATTTGCAACTTTACGCGGCCATTTCAGAGCAGACTAACACATGGAATGTCGATGGCTTGATATGGTGCATCACATAGAAAAATGCCAAAAGTGCAATAATGTAAAAAAAACACAAATAGATCGATTTATATGCGCAAATTTACAGGAAGACTTCTTTAAGGTGACTTAACATAAATGATGATAATTTCACGAACACCATTCAAAGTGAATTTCTGTCAGTGATGAATCTTCTAAGCACCAAAACGTCGCTTTATTTAATCATCCTTTTGCTTTATTTTGTCTACGCCAATTTATTTGCTCAATTCTTTGTTAGATACCATCTGGTTCAACATGATGCAATGCATTGCCAACAACAAAGGCCCACTTACAGAGGCGGCGATCTCGTTTGAGAGATGGGGGAACACCCAATGAGCGGGGTAAGAAATGTGAGGGGGCAAACGTATAACGTGTTCCCTCTTTGTACAAAGTGAGGGGGACTTGTTCCCTCGGGCCCTCCCGGAATCGCCGACCCTGCCCACTTAGACTAATCGCACTTCGTGCTTATGGAAGTGCAGTCGTTCTGATTCAAGAAAAGTGAATGAAGCTACAGAGGAAGCCGATTCGAAAGACGAAATACACAGCAGTCACGAAATTACGTCCAAATGCCTCAAACAGATGAAAGCTTACTCTAAACAATTGATGTTAATCGGACTCTGAAGATCTACCAGATCTGCAAAAACATTGCATTGTGTAGGCCAAAGTCTCAACCGATTTAAATTTCATTAAAATTGCCATCTATCAGAAACAACAAATAAAACAGTTATAATATATACAAAAGACGTTAATGAATTGAAATCAAATCAATAGTATACATGCTGATTTGAATATCAGATAAAAATATGGAAAACGAGTTTGAATCTTTGTAACACGCACCGAGATTTGGTGTAATGTATGTCAGAGCACGCGACACGATTTCATCCGCGTTCAGTAACATAATCTCACATTCAATCACAAGACAAGGAATTAATCATTTCCATGACAACCGATTCTGTGATAAGTCTGTATGGACGGAATTCCCAGAGTTTAGTTTAGATAGATGACGCTAGAGAGAGGCGAGTTCTCGGATGCAAAATAGGCAAAAAGCGACAACATAAAATGTACACAGCACGGGCAAATATGGCAACACGACCTCTTGTCCAAAAACCATTTAAAACGCAAGCCGAATTTACGAAGTTTCAAGTTTGTTTTAGGATATCGCAGCTAGTACAACTTTAGAACTTTAAAAGGTTCATTATTTTCAAACATTGCCATTGCAAATGACTTCAGTAAGTTATATTTAGAATGGCTAAATAAGTTGGCCAGCAAAATCTAAGTTACAGCAAAATGTGAAGCCATGATAAAAAGCGATGCCGAATATTTCAAATGAGATTACAGATACCTTAGAATCCCGACCATTTAAGCCAGTGTCCTCAAAGGACTCATTACACAATGGACGGCGCCGTTGAAAGCTGAAGTTTGAAGTAGGCTTAGTGGAGAAGCATTTGGAAAAAATTGGAATAGATGGCGGTCATAAACCCGGTAAGCTTATAATGAGATGCGGTGAGTATTAAGACGACAGAATGATGGTAGGAGACTGAATTAATTCAGGAATAAATTCTGTTTGACGAAGATGTGAATATAAGAAAGACGGATCTGCAGAACATTGGCAATAACTATATAAAGGCCTACAAATGACGAATAATCTGCCCAGACTGAATAAAAATCATCTCAAATCGCGAAAAACATGCAAGATTTTTACCTACGCATTGTATAAGCTTTGTATGCATATACAAAGCTTATACATACCTGCCCACACAGGTCTTTGTTAATGCCTGATGCGACGGGCTGAGTGGCCCTAGGAAGGTCTTGATAAAAGGCGGGATTTGTTGTTCTGACATAAGGCAGGTTCCAAATCAGACAATTTCTACAGCGCCATATTTGGTTTTCCCCCGGATTAATACCTCGACGTTCGACTAATAGCGTCTTGCTGCCTGTTTGGCGACCGCTTCCTACCCCTCCTCTTCTTCCTCTTCCACCTTCTCCTCCTCCACCCCATCAAATGACGACGCGCCCTGACTCGTGCCCTAAACTCGTGTGCTGGGCCGCCTGGAGAAGCTTTTCCGCAGACCATTGATGGCACGACGCAACATGGAACGGCGTTTCTTCTTCGTTGGTTGGGCATCCATTCCACCTCCTGCTCCATCGACTCCGTCAGCTGTTGGTGTCTGGTTGTTGGACCTTTTAGCGGCGTCACCCTTCGAGAGCGTTGTTTCGGGATAGGCACATGGCGGAGGCGAAGAGGTGGAGAAGAAATCCAACTCTGGTACGACGTACGCGGATGGGAAGCGCTTGGCCGTGGCTGCCATTACTTCTTCTTCCTCTCGCTTGGCTCTCTCGTCTTCCGCCAGAATCTTGCTCAGTATGATGCTCAGATGCCTGTTCCTCGTCTCAATCTCCCGACAGATATCTGTTGATACCATTTGCACAAACACACATTTAATGAGAATAGGCTGTGATTTAGAGAAAGAACCATATGCAAAGGAAATATACTGTTATAGAAAAAGAAATTACTTGGCTGATGAATGGTGAAGAGAGAGGTAATAATTCTATTCTATTCTATTTACGGACTTATAAAGCGCCTTTCACAGTAGTCTACAACCTAATCAGAGGCGCTTCCAGTGCGAAGAACCCCTAATAATGACAGATGGATAAAGATTTTAGCTAAACCATGGCGTAAGATATATCTTACACCGTGGTAAAACTAAAGTATTCTGATGAATGAATGAATGAATGAATGAATGAATGGACCAGTAAACAAATGTTGATAATGCGACGCACCTTTAAGTTGTTTTGATCCAAAATAGTCATACTGAGGTCGATCGTATAAACGAGAGACTGCAATGAAAACATAAACAACGCAAATTATTATTTTTATTTCGATATCGAGAATTTCATTCATTCATTACGAGAATTATTTATGTAGCGCCTCGTCATGGTGACTTCTCAAAGCGCTACCAGCCTCAGCGTCATACCTAGAGTCTGTATAGGCTAAGTGTAGTAGTTTCAAGTAAACCACCTGATTCTCAATTCTCTATATTAACAACTTTCTCTTCATAGGCCTACTATATTGACTTATGCAAGATGTATGCAGGGAATACATATATTAATTATATTAATAATAATAATAACACAGTGGGATTACACAGAGTGTATACATGAACGATTGAATGGCATAAACTGCCATGCATATTTTTTCAAACTGATAACAACGCAATAAGATTACAGACATAGTATGAACGAATGATGTCGACAGCCATGCAAGGCGCTATTGCGCTGTACACGTAAATTTAAATATAACCAGCTCTACGGTCCTGCACCCCAATGTGCTATCCATTAACCTACGCACAAACCCTTTTGTCTGCTATATACGTATGTAGATAAAGACATGCAGACTTATTTAGATGTACACTGTATCTGTGACTATTTGCACATGGCAGAGCTAGAGTGGTTCAATAGGTTCAGACGGTGAAGAGGAGAATCGGAAATCAATCTAAACAATATATGTAGAATTGCTGGAACAATGTTTGTTGTCCCTGGCTATACGTCGGTTGCAAAACATCATGAAATACAAGTAAACCTAAATGCCATCTCATACCTTTTGGCGTCCGTCTGTCTGTCTGTCTGTCTGTCTGTCTGTCTGACTGACTGACTCATCATAAATGCGTTTCTACCCAAAGCAAGTATACATTTGAGGAGTTTTTTGGACCGTCATGCACGAATGGTTCATGGGTGGTCCCAGAATGAGGGTTGAATGAAAACGTAATCGTCTACGGTCTGGTGAACACGTACATCCATCAGCAAAGTCATCAACCTGACCAGCATCCCTAGTCTAATCAAATGCATCACTGAATGTCTGGCTATCTGATCAGAGCGTTGACAAATTATGCAATACACATAAACTCATTACATTGGAAGACCTTTGCCTCCCTTCTATCTATTATATATACATACATGTAGATACAGACATACAAACCTACATACACTGTATGTGTGTACATTGTATGCATGTATGCAACTACATAGAGATGTCATAGACCTATGTATGTATGTATGTATGTATGTATGAATGTATGTATGTATGTATGTATGAATGTGTGCACGTACGTACGCACATAGGTACATACTATGTATGTATGTATGCATGTATGTAGTGTATTTATATAAGCATACATGTACATAAGTACATACAGGCATCCGTATGTGCATGCTGATGCAGATACAATATAGTGTATGTAAGTTACAGAAATTGTGTAGCTGCAGTACATGTTACCTGGAACGTAGTCCCAGAACTCTGAGGATTTTCCAGTAGTTCCTATAAGCATCAAGATAATTTGTTCCAACTGTTGTTGGGTACAGACAAAGAAGCTTGAGACATAGACAGACAGACAGACAGACATACGTAAAATGTGATAGCGACTCTAAATAGCTTGGACAGAGTGACAGAGACACTGACCAGGACACAGACAGTTACGAAGGCAAATACAGAGAAAAATTAGCCATATAATGTTTAAGTAAACCTAATTAGACGGATATGTTAGCCATTGGTAATGTGTAACAACGTTGTTACTAAGGTCTTTCACTCATAAGAGATCAGAGCCATCGACTGATGCTTGATCATTTGATCCTGGCATTTAGTAAATGGACAATAATAATGAAACAATGTGGTCAAAAGAAAATTATTATGGTCCTAAAGTATAGGCGAAATGAAGGCGTGGTAGGAGCGAGAGCCAGTATGTAGGAAAGAGAAAAGTTTGGTCAGTGGATATTGAATCAAATGATTTCTGGCGAACAAATCAGGAATGAAGAGTAAGAAAATGAGGCAATAGATGATGAAGAGGGATGGAGAGAGATGACGTTCAGCTGCGAAGGAAGAGCGACATCCACTAAGATAAATGAAGAGAAAGAGGATGGAGAGAGAGACGATTTAAGCGACGAAGGTAAAGAGAGACAACCATTGACAGATCGACAGACAATAGGAGGGAGAGAAACAATTGAATGATAGCACTTACTTGACGGGTTGTTCTTGCGAATTGTAACATCAGCTAAGATAGAAATAAGCCAAAACATTCAATGGAGAAATTAAACTTAGTACAAAAAAACGAAGTCATGGGCAAAATCGGTATATTAAAACAAATATACGAGTTCTATAGTGAATGAAAAATTGTCTTTCCCAACTTATTTAGACTTTAAAATATAATTAAAGTACCTTGGTGTCAGAGGCTTCATCTAGGTAAATTTCACGTTGAAATTGGGAGGGTGGCCCCTATTAACGGAACGGTAGGTCTCCGTTCTTTCGTGGTTTTCCTTGTCCACGGCATGATTACGTGTCACTACTATTTCCTCGTTTATTAGCTACGTTTTGTCGGTGAACAATAAAATGAATCAATTGATAAGAAGAATCGATTGATTGATCTCCAGACCTTTTTCACCCCAGGCAAATTAGCTCTAAGGATTTCATCTTCGAACATCTTCATGCGTGATCGAAGAAGATGAATGACGTCATTATTTTTGTTGGGACAAAATATAGCCTAAAAGAGCCTATCGTTCTCTGAATAAGATAGAAATGCTTCACAAAAAGAAGATATACATGTATAGACAATGGGATACACTTCGAAAGTGAACTTTATTGATACAGTTTACTCACCTACTAAAGATGGCAAGGATACAATTTTTAAAATAATTTATTTGTCTTTAAGTTTCTTTTTTTCAGGCCCTTGAGTGCTCGGTTTATGACTGATGGAAAAAATTGTCACAGGGATCAATATTTTTATGACGGGCCTATACGGAAAGAAAGATCGATTGACATCGAAATTTATGGATGACGAAGCTGGCGGATCGATTGATCAAACAGTGGACGGACAGCATTTGGAGTTATATCACCGTAATCGTAATCGCCAGACTTATGAAGCTCTACTCTAGAATAAAGCGCACAGCACCACTTCACCAACCAATTCAAACATTGCTAGTCAAACATTACGCGCACATACTCGATTTAGAACGACGAGGTATTACCTGAACGCGTGAACTGCATTGTCTTTGGGGAGTGGCTGATTAAACTCAGGATCTTCATAAGGGACTTCAAAATTTTATTTTCATATACGCATCAGCGGAATCATGATAAAAAAAACGTGTCTAAATTGTGCACATACGTTACAAGTAATTCTCAGATGTGAAAAAACAGCGTTTTTAAAGGCGTTATATGAATCTACAATTAATATAATGATATTTGCACTAACCGAGACGATATCTCGTCTTTAAGATGTCAACTGCTTTATGTGCTTCAGTGCACTTCAGACTTTCTAAAACATCAAAGACATCAGCAACAACATAATCTCTTTAATCAGTGTTCTAATTAATCAGTGGATAGTTATAGTTACTCTTTAATGACATTGGGTCATGACAAAGATGATTATATAGTCTATAACGACTGTCAAAATATGCCATTTTGTGTATGGTATTAAACAAGGGTGCATGGCGTCGTACATGCATAGGCCCTATACAAACAGTGTTGGATCAACTTTAAAGGTCTATTTGGAGAATACTAAGCCTCTTCTGACTGGCTTTAATAGACAACGTTGGTTGCATGTGCTATGGCAAAAAAATCGAAAATTAATGCAATTTAAAGACGAGAGAGTAAACTAGAAGGGAAGCGATACAGCAAGGAACAGGACAATGAAACTAAAATCACACTTCAAGACTTACCTATCTCTAGTTAAAACATTTCTTTTCAAATTACCTCTCTGTCTTTACCCTCTGGATACTGAACTAATTTCCTCTTGATTTGGCACGCCATCGATAGATGCTTTACTCATAAGAACAACGCGATATAAGCAACAACTTACATTTACGAAAAGGCAGTATGGCGACACTAATAATAATTGATTAATAACTGACCTCTTACGAAGTCTACGGTCAGAGGCGATCCTTTCCGTATCGTTTTCTCTTCTTCCTCCTCTTCTTCCTTCCATCCGGTTACAGTCATGTCTTCCTGATCTGGTACCAATTCACTCGCAGCGTCCACCATCCACACATTCTCGTTTGCCTTGTTTGCCTCAGGCGACTGCGTTCGCTCAGCCAGATCCATTGTATCGCTTGAATGAACAGAGCTGCGCTTTGACTCGAATCCGGAGCCTTGCGTTGAGAGGGAATTGGTTCCAGGCGATGGACATGCTATCTCCACTTCGATATCCTGATCTCCGATCTCTTCCTCTTCTTCCTCTTCCTCCTCTTTGTGGTTTCGTGTAGTCTCCTCATCGAGGCCGAAGTGAAAACCTGGAGACCTCGGAAAGCGCGTCTTTCCATCTCTCTGAATCTCGCTCACTGAAAACAAAGTCAGACTCAGACATTGGTATAGCCAATTACAGGGATAAGAATAATTTAACATTTTGTCAAAATACACAAAATACACGATTTTAGCTTAAAATCGTGTATTTTGTGCTTTGGAACGACAATACGGGCTCCCATTATGTTTACCTATTCAAATGATTCACTGTTCTCGTTCTTCCCACCAGAATCACTCTAAGTGAAACTCCAGTCACTTCAATGCAATGGCAAAGTAACACTTGGATCACTGGAATAGAAGCAGGTTTGAACACCTCGACGTGTCAACCAACGTGCGATCATCTAGCAAGTCTCTTAGTCAACAACTTTTCAATATAACTGTAGGCCTATTTGATTGCATGAAATTCTGGTGAGAAGAACGCGAATTGCCAATCATTTGGTTAGGTAAACATGATAAAAATCCGTATTGTACCTCCAAATTAAAAAAATGAGTTGAAATAAAACACTAGTTATTGCAAAAATGTCATATAATCAATATTCATACTTTATGTATAGGGCGTTTATTCAGCGCTCGCGAATAAACTTGGCATTCGAGTGGCGCTTAAAAAGTTTGGAGAGAGGATTAAATGATATATGTAAGCCTACCAATAGCATGCTATACCATAAATATGCGTCATATGCCCAGTCGAATCAAAATAAAATGCAATCTATGTGGTATAATAATAATAATAATAATAATAATAATAATAATGATCTCTTATTAATCTCGCTCACTGAAAACAAAGTGAGACTCAGACATTGGTATAGCCAGTTACAGGGATAGGAATAATATAACATTTTATTATTATCCATCAAAATGAATCCAGGGAATCACGAACGGAGGCATAATAATAATAATAATAATAATAATAATAATAATAATAATAATAATAATAATAATAATAATAATAATAATAATAATAAAAACAATAATAATAATAATAACAATAATAAATAATAATAATAATAATAAAAATAATAATAATTAGCAAAAAATAATAATAATAGTGATGATGATGATAATAATAATGATAATAATAATTATTATAATAATAGCATAAATAAAATAGAATAATGTTATATAAGTCACAGAGTTGAGGCTTGTGATAGTCATTAGGCCTACTAAGATCCAGAGATAGTAATAGATTTATTAGGATAATATTGTGATGACAACAATAATACGTATAGAGCACTAAATCATATTCGTGTTGAAACATCACTGATAAAGTTTCGGCAGATCTTAGTGACTAGGCGTTGATTAATTTCCATAAGTTATTGCAGTAGATAATTATTATGACTGTGTAGCGTATACGGGCATTATGCACGGGGCGTTAAGAAATTCGTAATTGTTACTTCTTTACAAGCGTGTGCCACCCTGCCCAGGCCCTACAAAAAACCGTTTAGACAATATCATAATTTAAGCAACAATTTTGGCATAGCTTAACTTTGGTAGATTGATCATGTTGACAATTAATAAACTGCATTACTCTGATAATTAAAAACGAAATAAATCAGATTTTATCTCGCTTATTCACGTCTATTCCAGAACTTTGGCGGCTTAGGGATGCACCTCCCGGTACAAACATCTTAGCACTCCTTGGTCAAGTGCAGTGGATCCATATTTTATATTATATTATATGGACTTCTGAATAAGATGTTAATAACTTAGTAATTGTCATCATTGAAATCCTTATGAGAGCTCTCACCAACTACTTTCAACACCTGGTCTCGTTTTACGTTCCTCCCTACAGACTTCAAGCTTAGGTCGCTTGTGGCAGAACCACGATGCAGAACTGTTATTGATTCATGTTTATTCCATGTTATTGCCCTCCCACCCCAAAGGTATGCAACCAAGTCCCAGTGTCAATCGAACATACTGCTTCTCACTTACTTTCAAACATCTGCTGGAAATCTAACTCATCTTCAACTAACGACTGACCAGATTCGCAATTCTGTGTGACTTTCGCACATTGAAGTTCATCGTAATAATAATTATAAATCTAATAATAATAAAAAATAATATACAAAAATAAAATATGAATCGTGATAATGATAATTATATAGAAAATTATGATGATTATGATGACTATGATGATGATGGTGGTGGTGGTGGTGCTGATGATGATGAAGACGACGACGACGATGACGATGATGATGATAACAATAATAACAAAAGTAACAATAATAATAATATTGATAATATTGATAATAATGATAATAATAATAATAATCATAATAATAATAAGCATAGTAATAATAATAATCATAGTAATAATAATTATCATGACGATGCTAATAATAATAATAATAATATTAATATGAAAATGATGATGATGATAATGATAATAATAATAATTTTAATAACAATGATAATAATAATGATAATAATAAAAAAAATAATAATATTCACAGATACCGACGAGTAGGGCCATATCTTATTCTTAATATTCTAGTCCCTTACGGATCATGTATACTTTGGGGTAAAAAATAATAATAACAATAATAATGATTGCTGAAGTAGAACTATAATAATTTACATAATTCTAATCTCTGATGATTTTGTCAGTTAAATAAGGTTACGAAACCTACTAATATTTATACGTTGCCTACTCATCACTATCCCGGAATCCTCTGATCTGAGGGTAGTACTTTTCTCGTGACCATCACCGGAAGTGACATCATCCAAATCCAAATCAAGCGTTAGCCTGCTTCTCGTCTCGTACTGGAGCGGGTCCATTCGCGAGTCCAACATGGCGGCTGTCATACCGGAAGTCATGCCTTCTACAAGCGAAGGGAACAAGAATGACAACAAATAACTTATATGATGAGTACTAATTATTAATTATTTTATTATTATTATGTGCTGTTATGTTGTGAATTTTCCAGAATAATAATCTGATCTGAGAGTTGTGCTTGATGTGATTGATCGAAGGTAGTCGAACATATAGACAACTGTCTATGTGACTAATTAGTTATAGGTTTATCCTGACTTAAGTAGTCAAACGCATTCGCTGGACAACCTTATGGTCAAGTTAAACTATTACTACTACTTTTCAGTTCCACCACCACTACTTCCACTTCCACCACCACTACCACCCACCTCCACCACTTCCGTTGTTTATATTGATTGGAATGGGTCGAATTCGTATTACACCTTACGACAGAGTGCACTGAACAAAGGCATTCACTCTCTAACCGGAACTGAAACTGGGAAATGCTTCCATTCCAATCCGCACCCACCGACACACACACAAACACCCTCTCCACTTACAATACACACACATACAAGCGCACACAAGTAGGCACACACACACACATACACACACGCACATGTACACAAACACACAACAGTCCAACAACACGGCGGTGTGGTAAATACGCCGTGGTAAGTTAGTAAGAGGGTGGTGCGCACACGTGACATATCGATCGTTCTGCAGCAGCAGCAGCTAATATGCCTTCGTCATCAATCGACGCTTGGCTCAGATCAGCCTCATTAATATCAACTGGACGACGGATCGGTCAACAGCTGCCATCGCCTGTACGCCCCACTCAATTGCTTTTATACGACCCACCCTGTAATCCAAGGCCGCATCGTACCAGTCGATGCCATTGCGCTCACCCTCCACCAGTCTCCATTTCCCCCACCCCTATCAGCCTCGACCGACCAACCGACAGTCGTTCTTCCTTCCTTCCTTCTTTCCTACGGTCTCCTACAGCAGGCGCTCGTTTATTGATTGGCTTGATGAAATAAGTTTTACATCAATTTATCGAAGAGCGGTTTCTCTGGCTGGCAGACGGATGAAGAGAAGAAAAGAGGAGGAGAGGAGGGGAGGAGAAAATGAGGAGGAAGAAAATAAAGATGAGGAGGTAAAAGGGTGGAGGAGAAGGAGAAAAAGAGGAGAAAAGATGGAAAATAGAAGGAGAAGATGGAGGAAAGACGAAGAGAAGGAGCAAGTAAAAGTAGCAGAATAGAAAAAGACCAGGAAGAGGAGGAGAAAAAGAAGGAAAAATAGAAGGAGGGGAGGAACGAAAAGTAGAAGAGAAGGAATAAAAGATGACGTAACGAAAAAGAGGAGGAGTAAAGGTCAGGAAGGAAAAAGGATGAGAGTGCGGGAGGAAGTGAAAGCGAAGGTGTGAGGATGCAACGGAGAAAGAGGTAGAGAAGAAGGTAGAGCGAGAGAGCAGAGGAGGTGGGAGGAGCAGGAGAATGAGGAAGAAGAGGAGGAGGAATAGAAGAAGGAGTAAGAGCTAGGCAGCGATATCTCTCTGAGAATGAGCAGTTGCGGGTGTTGGTGGTGGTGGTGTTGGTGGTGGTGGTGTTGGTGGTGGTGGTGTTGGTGTTGGTGGTGGTGGTGTTGGTGGTGTTGGTGGTGGTGGTGTTGGTGGTGGTGGTGTTGGTGGTGTTGGTGGTGGTGATGTAGTAGGAGGAAGCATATCCGTCAGAACCTCCGATCAATAATCGGCCAAGTGAGCTGCTTTTCTCGTCACAACTGCCTCTAAGTTGCCTTTCATCTCTCTTTCTATACGTCTCTCTCTCTGCCTCCAGTTCTTCGTTTGCCTGTGTCGGTCTGGCTCTTTGTGCTCTATGTGTTTTCTTCACCCTTTGTTAGCGCTGTCAATTGTCACGCTCATACCTGTATACGTATGATTTCATCGCTTTTCGCTCTATCTGCATGCATGTGCGTGCATATATGTATATATGTATATATATATATACATATATATGTATATTATATATATATGTGTGTGTACATACAGTCACACACACATATATATATAACATATATCTGTATAAATAATATATAACATAAATGCGTATTTTATTTTATATATTACATATATATTGTACATATATATATAGGCATTGCATGGCCATGTCTGACAATGCTGCATACTTCCACCGGTTGCTGCAGCTAAGCTTATTTATCACCACATGACATATTAATCGTTCACATAAATCCAGTCTTTGTCTGACTATATATAACTACATATGTGAGTGCTGTATGTATACATCTCTGTGTGGTCGGCCTTTACGACATTTGTCTGTCTGCTACTTAGTGTGTCTGTGTCTTTTACCATCTTCGTTCGCGCCTTTACGTGTCTCTCACCGTTGAACAGCTTATCAGTGAACTCCTATAAATTGATAAGGTGTACATATTCTGTGCCTGGGTTATCAGAGGGAAGTGCGACCTGCCTAGTGCCAGAAGCATAGGGATAAGCGTAGTTCTCCTGTTTCTCTGTCTGTCTGTATCTGTCTATCTCTGTATCTCTCCCTTTCTCTGTTTTTCTATCTCTCCATATCTATCTCTATGTTGCTCCTTGTCTCTTCAAAAATCCGAAAACCTTCGTCCAAATGACAAGGGTGACTTAGGCAAATGCATGCATTCATGCGTGTGTTTGAATTTTTTTAATTGATCTTTAGCGCTTGAAGTGTCTCTCAACGATATATTTGCGGAGTTGGAAAAATGCCCCATCCATGCAGATGGAAACGAGAACGCTGAGCGTGAGGTAAGGATCGTCGAGACAGCTGGCTATATAGACCTTGTAAAAGGAACGCAGAGCATCCTGATACTTTCTTGGGCCACATCAGTCAGCGAAGCTCTTAACATAAGGAAAAGAATCTTGATTGGGATACGGTACTCGATTGAGTCTATTCAACGTGTAACGTGTCTATGCCAGTGCGTATCCTTACCCTTTTACGGGCTTTATACGGGTCCCATATGGATTCTATTCTTATTGGCTCCATATAGGCCTGTTGGAAATAGAATATGGCTCGATAATGTGCTAACTGCGGTTATCTGAAGTAAAGTTGATTCTGGCGGCGCAATTCATTATGGATTGAATCATATAGGCCTCCAAGAACAACATTAAGTTCATCACTGTTCCTGAACTTCCAGCACAAAGCATGCCGTACAACAGTCATGGTGGTGTAATTCGATAAAAAAAATGTAATGTGGGTGCTTATATTCCTGTAGATCGTTCTTCAACAGAATTTAGGACATATGACTCCTCTGGACAAAACAACCTGACATAGCCTCCCCCAATTTTCGTATAGGACATAACGTTACCCAGCCGAACAAAATCCGGATTATCCGGGTTGGTCTCAACCAATTTCAGGACACTCAATCCAACACCTGTATCATATGATGACTTCATGTTTTGTTCAAGGGTTTTGTGTTAGCTGGATGACAAGTCAGATGTAGGTGGACGTTGTCAACGTGTTATTATACTCCCGTTCCTAATTCGGCGATGGTCATAATCCGGTCAACAAAGCAGATAACGCATGATATCCACCAAGCAGAGGCGTAATAAGGTTTTGAAAAGCGGGGGCCTATCTTTTTTAATTTGCCCCCCCCCACTTTTTGAATTTTTTCCTCCAGAAATATGAA
>OY365810.1:27932923-27947923 GCA_959347315.1 Bimastos eiseni | reverse complement strand
CTCAACCAATCCACGCCAACGCCGCCTTTCCCAAGCCAAGCGCTCGCCTCAGCGTTCATTCACTGGCCCGTCCTGCGCACACCAGCGCTGCCATCTTAGCCATCATTTACTGGCCGACTCAGTCACTGCAGCCGCCATCCTCGTGGCTCGTGGCCTCAGCAACGCCACTCTTCTGTATCGACTTTAATCAACGCCAGACGGCGCTGTCGGCGTCGAGGCCCGTTGCCATGGCAATTGACCGGTAAAATAGAAGCCAGCCAGCGTTGTTCTTTAGCGATGAAATCATAATATCTGAATATGCATAGCTTGTTATTATGAATACTATGGTCGTTTGTGATGATGCGTAATAAAAGAAAATTGGATTTGTGTGCTGCTGTGAAAATTGAGGGAGGGATTTTTTATACACGACATTGAATATTGTGGAGTCCACAAATGTTGTTTTTGCCCATTTTTTAAACACCTGTTGTCCGCGGAAAATACTTTGGGTTTGTAAGCACAAATCGATCGACCGGGCGCTTTAATTACAGTGCGCTACAGCTCATAATTACACACTGTAATTAAAGCGTCGGATCGTTCCATTAAATGATTAGAGCTTCGAAACGAAACGCATTGACCGGGAAAAGCTTAGAAACGCAATGTATTGACCGGGAAAACCTTAGAAACGCAATGCATTTACCGGGATAAAGCTTTGAAATGCAACGCATTCCCTTTACTCGTTATTAGTTGCTACTTTCACTTGCACTCGAATACTGCTCGAATTGTACTCGAAGCTCATTTCAAATAATTGCACTTGTTTCTGTATCTGTAGCCTGAACTTTCGTAAGTTTAATCTTACAGCATATGCTGTCTTTGTGCGTCCTTCATCGTAGCGAAATAATTATTATTGTTGTGGCGTCTATTGACTTAGGCATGCATAGGCAGACTAGGCCTATAGTAAAAATAATTACAATTAATCATTCTTATCTAGGTTTTCTTTTGCTTTCTTAAAAAAGTGAATAGATTTCATTTTAATCGGTCGTTTCAAAGTGTTCATGTAAATGTAGTTATTATGATACTCATATGCCATATTAATCATTGGCCAACATGAATTCAACTCATCTGTCTGCAGAAGATGATTTTCAAACCGAGATACATTCTTTGTATCACTGCATAGAATGAACAACATTAGCTCGAAGGCTAAGTAGAGACAACAACCTAGAAAATTGAAGAAAACGCAAATTGTGCTGGTGATTGCAAACTTTATCACACCACTGCAGTATCATTTGTCCGATTGGTGTGATATCCGTGTGAATATTTGCTCTGTCCTAAATAAATACCAAGCTAGCGAGTTCTTCTGAAGTTTGAACGATCTCATGACAGAACAGAGTTGTCCACGGGTCGGAACGACCAGCTAGACGATCAGGGTCGGGTTCAGGTCAGGTCGGGTCACGAATATCTGTAGGTTTTGCGGGTCGAGTCGGGTCGGGTCGAGATCATGCTGGGTCGGATTTTGTCGGGATCCAATCCAGGACCCATTTCGACCCACCAATTTTTGAGGAGCTTAATTTTCAACTATTTGCCTTTCATAATGATTCGTTGCGGTTTATATCTTCTGTGCATGCGTTTATTGACAAGAGATCCTCAAGGCACATAAGCCAGGAAAGAACGGCAGAAGATACCCCAAGGCTCTCACAAAACCGATTCAACATGATACGCGCGATTGACTTCTGAAACAAATAATGAATCGGCGCATTTTTAGTTCCCGATTTTTTCACTCAGAAGTCAGTCGCGCAACTGAATGCCACTATTTCTGATATACTCATGAATAGTCAATGAATACAATTAATATATATATATATATATATACAGGGTGACCAGCGTAAATGCATCGACGTTGCATGCAAGTAAGTCCGCCAATATTTGAAAGTTGTTTATACTTATTGCGTCAAGTCAAATGTATTTCACTCTAGAATTAGCCTATAAAAAGCCGAACTGGTACTAGTTTTAAGTTTAAGAAAATTTTGGAATGGCCCTAGCTTCCCAATTTTGTTGTCGTTAGTGACGCAAAATGGCGCCGGTGACAGACAGGATCGAGTCTTGGTTCGACTTTTGCGAACTGATTAGGAATTTATTACCTTTCAAGTGATGAAAGAGTTTCCTGACAGAGGATGGAATAAATATACCTTGAGTCGTCTGATACGAAAAATTGATGAAACAGGAGCTTAATTTCGTAAACCACGCAAATCGGTACGCACGGCGCGCCGCTAACATAGCTCGTGTGTCCGAATTAATTTGTAGCCAAGAAGATGACCCAGGTATACGAGTAAATCTCCCAGGGAAATTCATCGTGAAACATGCATTTCGGGAAGCACCGTAAGACGAATAGCAAAAGATAACCTTACAATTAAGATATTTCGTTGGCGTGAAATCCAACATCTCTCCGAGTCTGACGCAAAGAAACGATTGGATGCATGCAAGCATCGCACTACTGTTGATAAAATTGAAAGGACATGGTTTAGCGATGAGACGCAATTCATGGTACAGACTCCAACAAACACCCTAAATGATCGTGTCTATGATCGTGTTAGCGCAAAATGAGAGGGAGAGAGGCAGAGTGCAAAAGAGTCATGTTTGTAAATGTGTCGTGTCCTCTAGAGCGGCCACATAAATATGGCCTCCGCCAACCGAATTTTGCAATGAAAAACCTAATGGAGTGTTCAGTGCCAACCGCAAGTTTAAATTGACGCCCAGCTCTTAGGGTTCCTGTGCAAGTATAACCTTATAATCTATATATATATATATATGTATTATTAGTTCCATGTTTTATGCATTAATATTCATTAGGTCCTTCTAGGTGCTGCTCTATGCAGGCCTTCCATGGAGTGAATACTTACACCCCTATCCCTGTCGTAGCCTAGAGACTCGCCGAGAGTGAAGAGAGAGAAGAGAGAGAAGAGAGAGAAGAGAGAGAAGAGAGAGAAGAGAGAGAAGAGAGAGAAGAGAGAGAAGAGAGAGAAGAGAGCGAAGAGAGAGAAGAGAGAGAAGAGAGAGAAGAGAGAGAAGAGAGAGAAGAGAGAGAAGAGAGTGAAGAGAGAGAAGAGAGAGAAGAGAGAGAAGAGAGTGAAGAGAGAGAAGAGAGAGAAGAGAGAGAAGAGAGAGAAGAGAGAGAAGAGAGAGAAGAGAGAGAAGAGAGAGAAGAGAGAGAAGAGAGAGAAGAGAGAAGGGGGAAGGGAGGAACGGATAAAATCGGGTGTCGTAGATGGTCTAAATGAGAGAGAGGAGATGTTTGGAGCTGGTGAAGTCGATCTCAGGTACTACAGTTTCCCGTGATCTGGGAATATTCTTGGGCGACACATATCATCAGGTACTCTGCTACTTTTTCTATATGTTCGATCATTATCCTTGTCTATACTGTGAACTGTCGAGAATTGAAACATTTCTGACGTATATAGGTAGTAGTTAATCCCTCGCGTTCTGTATGTTGCGTTATATAGTTGTCTGTAATACACTTACTATTCTGGAGTTTGTTCTGCTTCGGATGGAAGACCATAGCGTTAGCGAGTAGCACGTAAGGTAACGTAAGGCTAGTTTCCCCGACCATCTTCATCGACAGATTATCAGGCGTCTACAGCTCAGGTATCGATTAGAGTTACCAACTGGGTAGCTGAAGTATAGTTCATCCCTAAGATAGCGCAGGTCCATGCGATAGGCATAACCCCTCAAGAATACAAACGGGTAGTCAAGGACTAATCACACATTGACTCCATAAGAGGGGCCTTATACAAGGACCGTACAAGCCCGAGATTCCAATCTTCGACGTGAGGCAGCATCATTGCCACATCGGACCCTGGCATTAATCAGTTACAATCAAATAGATTGAATATGGCGAAGGAATTAGCGCGAAAGCTTAGTGCAACACAGAATTTGTTCCTTTTGACACCGAACTCGACTCAAGCTGTCTTATGGAATAATTTCTCATGAATTTAAGAAAAGAAGTAAAGGTCAGCGGATTGATTACAAGCGTGTAAATTATCTGACGATGCAGCGTGCGGGCAGGACTTACGTAATGATATCCGGCATTCTTTTGCATATATTCATGGAGAAAGTAACTTTCGGCTAAAATAAATTAAACAAACGAAGGGTATCTTTCCTGATACGTTTACACAAATCAATAATATTATCATATATGGCGGTCTGACTGTGTTGCGTTCTTACGACATTAGAATTTGACGATAAATAATATTTGTAAAATTGACAGTAAAGGCGGATCGGGTTGGGTTGGGTTGGATTTGTGGGGTAATACACGTCATGGGTCGGGTCATGATAATTGGACCCATCTGCAACTCTGTGACAGAAGCGATAAGATATCTTAAGAGATATCTTAAAGTGGAGCACTAGTATACCCAACTGGATAAAATATTCATTACAGAGATTCATTACAAAGACTTATATAGCACTTGTTCAGGGTTGCTCTCAACCCCCGCCTGACTATTAAGATCAGTGCTAAGGCTAGAGTAGAATGCGTCAGAACGGGCCCTAGAGAGCAAGCCCAACCGAGAGTTGAAAGGGGCAAATGCCCAGAGGCCCGTAGATTCCTTAGGGGGCAGGGCTTGGCCCACAATCAACTTTTGAAAAATACAATGATCAGACAAACAAAGTCTAACTAAATATAATATTACTGACACTTTACAACAACGGTTTAAACTTTAAGCAGCTGAATAATCTCTTATTTTCTTTCAAGTCACGACCTGGGGTCCAGGTCATGAATTTCTGTCCGTGGTCCCATTCCATGCAGAGGATCCGACATTCGAGAAGGCACGGTTCTGGCCTGCATGAGTATGGGCGAAGGGACCAGGAAGCATACCTAATTCCACAGAACGGAAGGTGCTGCGACCTCTATTAC
The DNA here is from genome assembly GCA_959347315.1 of Bimastos eiseni. Lineage (NCBI taxonomy): Eukaryota > Metazoa > Annelida > Clitellata > Crassiclitellata > Lumbricidae > Bimastos > Bimastos eiseni. The sequence continues at coordinate 27,943,041 of OY365810.1, read as the reverse complement.
CTTGTATCACCGGTGGAAGGAGAGCCAGTGGAGCACATCTATCATGTAACCACCAGATCATGCTCAGATCTAGGGATGCCTTCTCTGAGGCATTCAGCGGATCGCATGACCCGGTTCAGACACCATGAGTACGTCCGGTAAGCCAGCGCAGAGTGGGCAGCAGTGGATGAGGTTACTCTGTTGTCAATGGAGCGAACAGAGTAGCAGGTTAGCAGTAGAAGTAAGCAAGCGAGAGATGTAGCGGATTAGGCACAACACGTATTACCATATCCTATAGCATACGCTTGTGTGCATAAGTATACAAATCTTAAGATGTGAGGACTCTTGCTGTTGTAGCTGCCTCGTTACAAGTCACATGTCACAATGAAACTCCAGCGGATCCGTTGATCAGCTGGCAGCGGCCTGTCTAGTTCTCCGTGAAGCAATATGCCACCTGGCGAACAGCGCTGAAATAACATCCAAGATAATAATAGCAGTGTTGCTACATCAAACTGTCATCGAATGAACACGCGGAGAATGCAAATAAGTAGAGTCCTTCAGCGCAATCCGCGAAAGGATGTCCTACGTAGGTCTAAAGATTGTCTGCAATCTCTTTTCTCAGTCTCAGCGTATGGGGGTGGGGGTGACCTATCTCACCCCTCATCTTCCTACTAACATCCCACGGTTAGGGAAGTGTACCAGGACTTATCACATGGATGAGGTCCTTCGAGGCGCTAAAGGTCACGGATCATTGAATATTCTTTCGTCCTAGCGGACGTTAAAACCAAGATGGTATTATATGATATATATATATAAACCTCTGTGTTGACGATCCAATCTACTCACCGACCAAGGTAGACCACACACACAGTATTGGACAGTTTCCTCATTTGACCAGATGTATAAAATGCGTGGCTGAGCGCAATTATATTTTAATTCTGGAAATAATTCCCCTTTCAATCTCAAATTAATAATACGAAACTTTGACTTCAATTGAATTTCAAATGCCAAAATAATTTGAGTTTGAATTCCGATTACGGTTCTGAGATGATTTCAATTGGGTACCTCTGGCAGAAGCATAGTGCTGAATAAACTCTGATATGTTGTTTCTGTGTCGTGATTCGATCACAACGATTAAAGATGTCTGAAAACGAAAGCGCTAATATTCTATGCAAGTCCCAGTAAATACTGGGACCACGGATCGTCTTACCGATTCACTGATGATGTCGGATGCAGGTAGAGGCATTACGGGCATATCCGGTTTTAAGCGCAACAACGGGAAGTTTTAGGATAACGGTCCTCTGTTATGAGAACGGGTTCAGTAATGCTCTCTACCCGAAGATCTTGCCGTAGAAGAAAGTCCAGAGAGAGTATCATATGGCATTGATATGATACTTAATAGATATGAGACGAGCTACATCATCATCGACGGATTGACACCGACGACATCCGTCATTTTTATAAATTCTGTCTCGTTATTAATGCCTCCGACACGAGTCGACTCGATATCACACTTTACGGTCACTGAATCACATTGATACTACTGAATCAGCTCTCAGCTGAATAATTTAAGGATCGGAGGACACAGAAAGAGGGTCTTGAAATCAGAGTTGTCCACGGGTCCAGCCGACCCGCAACGGATCGGATCGGGTTGGGCAGGGTCAGGTCAAGAATATCTGTACACTCGGCGGGTCGGGTCCAGATCTTGGTTGTTTGGTTTGGGTCGGGTCCCGAGCCCGGACCCATTTCGACCCACCATAAGTTTTGCAGAGCTTAATTGATATGAGACGAGCTACATGAATACAATATCATTAATATATATAATATATACATAAATTTATATATATTTATATATAGAGAGAGACAGAAAGATAGCGACAGGGACAGATCACGACACATACGCTGTCATCATTTGCGTAGTCATATAATTTTATGGTATTGAGTCACCTAATTGCGTATTATGGGTTTAGTGCATGATGCCCTTCACAACCGCTCGTCCGTTTGAATGGACGCCAAGCCTTTTAGGGTCCGAGATAACAATCACTTAAATAAGTCGCTATTGGGATATGAACAGCGGTCCATGGAGTGATCATGTACAACACATTTCAACTAAAATTAAAAATTATTTAGTAATAATAGCTAGATTCATGCACCTTATTCCACCAAGTACACGAATAAGCCCATACTGCACGATGATCCACCCTTACTTAGCGCACTGTAACATCATCTGGGCTTCAAACTATCCTTCAAGATTAAGACACCTTAGTATTATACAGAAGAGAGCTATCCGCATGATCAACGGTAGCCACTTCCTTGCTCCATCTCAACACATCTACAAGGAACTTGGTATTTTGACTATTGAGCAATTGACCACTTACCAAACTCTTCAATTCATGTATAAATATACTCACAGTCAACTACCCGCTGTGTTCAACAACTACGTCTCCTCCCTTTTTGTTATAAACCCAAACAGTATACGATCCTCCGCCAACTACAGACCTGTGTTTTGCAGAACTAATACACGAATGTTTTCAATTAGATACTTCGGCTAAAAAGCTTAGAACAACCTACCAGCGGAGATACGTTCCTTGAAAAATCTCGGTATCTTTAGAAAAGAATGCGCGAATATTTGAATATTTGGTCAATTCAGGTTATGTGCACTTATATATATATATATATATATATATATATATATATATATATATATATATATATATATATACTTATTGTCATTATGCACGTAGTTAATTAGTTAAGAATGGGTTTTTTTCATGTTTCCATGTCATATCATGCAGCGTCAATGATTACTAGTCGCATTAATGTGACCCGACTACGGGACTTGTGTCCTTTTGGGGTTTTCTTCCATGTTGGCTCCTTTTCCTTAAAATAACTAGATTTTAATAATTATACTTGTAGTACTTGTTGGGATCATTAAGAACCTGTTATTATGTTATGTTATGGTATCAATAAATTACTCTCAGCTAACTTGAATATGGCGAAGGAATAGAGCGATAACTTAGGGCAACACCGGATTGTTATTTCTGACACCGAAAAGCTGTCGTATTGAATAATTTCTCATTAATTTATTGGGAAAAAGGGAAAGGTCAACAATAGATCTCAAGTGCGTGAGTTAGCTAGGGATGAAATGGTGGGACACTCCTTGTAATATCCCAGAATACTTTGCATGAATTTTTGGAGAAGGTAAGCTTGGGCTAAAAATAAATTAAATAAACGAAGAGTATCTTCACTGAGACGTTTAATAATTATGGGCTTACAAATATCAGTGTTATTATTCTATGTAGCGGTCTGACTGTGTTGCGTTTTGCGACATTAGAATTTGACGAAAACTATTATTAGTAAAATAAGAAAACAGACGGCTCGGGTACGCACTTCATAGGTCGGGTCGGGTAGAATCGGATCGGATCGGGTCAGATATTTTCTTTAAAAGTCGGGGTGGGTTCATCCTTGGATGGGTCGGGTTGGGTCGGGTCATGAAAATTACATCCATAACATCTCTGCTTGAATTAGAGCGACCAACAGCCACTGTATACGGAGGATGATGTGATACTCACATTCGTCATGGCCTCCGTATTTTTCGTGAGATCATCAACTCGTCTTATGACGAGAGTTGAAACACTGCGTAATAAGATACCATAAAACCAATAAATCACAAGTCTTGACACGACGATGAGGGAAAAGCGCAGCCGCTTCTGGATTTGAGAGGACTGGCAAGTTCATTAGGCCTACATGACAGTTCTGCCAGGTTCTGTTCCTGGCTTTATAAAGAAAATATATGACAGATGACACCGGCGAAATTGGCTTTTGAATTGCCGCCATGTGACTTGGCTGTATGCAAAGATTATTCGAGAAGTAGTTCGCTGGGACTATAGGACAGCGTATTATTGCATATGGTCAGGTCGCGCAGATTTACATGTATACCGTCGCAACTTTCGGTTTTCGGGAATTATTTGCTGTCAGTTTTAATCAGTTTCGAGAACGGCTTTCATAAATGTTCCGACACAAAAGGTTAAGCGGTTTAACGGTATTCTGAGTGTCAGTGTCAGTACCATTTATACTGTAGTTGCATTCGCTCTCCATACCTGGACATGCCTCAAGTTTAGCTGTATTTAAATAACTATGGGAAGAGAAAGGGAAGGGCATTTTGGTTCACTGTGCTGTGTTTGGAAAGATTCCTGCAATACAAATTCGAGAAATTAAAATCCTGAATTCCACGCAGTTAGAGGCGACGTATATTAAATGTTATCGACCTTCAGATCTCGACGAATCGAATGACTCACTTTTTTAAATATAGGACCTACTCTTTTCTTCCGTAACAAACAAGTTTCGTGTCTTCTAGGAGAACAGAATCCCTCAATGACATACGACAGGAGTCACTGGATTGACCCTAAAATATGTGGCACACGTAGAAGCAGAAGCAGGAGAAAAAGAAAAAGAAAAAAGACGATAGAAGAAAAAGAAGGACGGCTGGAACTATGACCAGAACAAGACGATGAAGAACAATAGAAACAGGAACAGTGATAATAATAATAATAATAATTATTATTATTTTTATTATTATTTTTATTATATGATCATAATATAATAATAATAATAATAAGTCCTTGGGGAATGAAGTACCTCAGGGCAAAAAAAATAATACAAATAATAATAATAATGGTAATAGTAATAATAATAAGAAGAAGAAGAGGAGGAGGAGGAGGGAAAAGTAGAAGAAGAGTTAGAAGATAAAGATGAATGCGAAGAAGAAGAGGAATTGGCAAGTAGCGTTTCAAAAGAGTCTATTGCAATGATCGCTCGAGACAGGAAGAAAGTCTCGTTCTTCATTATTCTGCTGTCCGACTGGTAGAGAGCACTCCAAGGAGCTTTTAAGTCTATAAGACTATAAGGATAATTACAATACTATATCAACAGTACACCATCGCCTATATATATATATATATAGGATCTTTATATCGGTGATCATCTCCTATATCAACAACAACAACAACAACAATAACAGCATCATCTCCACGGCTATCATTATTGCTATCACTGCAACCACCAAACACAGCTAGCACTCACAACCACCATCATCTCCACCACCATCCCAACCACCGTGCACCATAATTATCAGCAACATTACCACAGCCAGAGTCCTCCTCCTCCTCCTCTTCATCATCATCATCATCATCATCATCATCATCATCATCGTCGTCATCGATTCATCTTACCACATTTTCATAATCGCCAGCATTGTTACCCTGTCATCAGGACAATCATCATCATCATCATCGTCGTCGTCGTCGTTGTCATCCCCATTTTACAGATCGAAAATACGTTACACCACCTCACAGAGTCGATTGTTATGAGCAGGTGTTACTCCCTTTGTTTTATATCACATTGCGTCACCATCATCATCGTCAGCATCGCTGTTGTAATATCGAGTGTCTTTGAAATCGTCGTCATCAACAAAGAGCAGCGCATTTTCAATAAAATAACTCTATTTCCCGTCGATGACAGGGTAGCATCGCGATGAACTTCCGGTCAAAACTCTTAAGCGGAAGTGACTGACGATGATGGCAAACGAGAAAGCTCTGTACAAACGCAACTCAGTTGAGGTTCGCCTGACAGTATACGCTACTAGCGTTGTCGCACCGGTGACGTCATTGCTACGTCACGTGTGTGATGCATATCGGATGTAAAACCCTTCCAAATAATTATCATTAATATAGTCAATCTTTCAACTTCGTAAGAATTGTCGAGGCCTCAATCGAGTTGTCTTAATTTTGCTGTTTTCCGCCTACATTAGATAAATGTACGATTCTCTTCTTTCCATTCTTTCACGATCCTGTTCAAAACACCTACGTTTCTGTTGGTGTGTTTTACAGGTCATAGGACGTTCACTCATAGGACGATCGCTCACAGGACTTTCATTCATAGGACGATCGCTCAATAGGACGACCGCTCATAGGACTTTCACTCATAGGACTTTCACTCATAGGACGTTCACTCATAGGACGATCGCTTATAGGACGCTCACTCACATCTGTTCCGCAAACAGGCTGATAGGATAACTGGACATTTATTTAGTTGAGGAACACCACACGTGATGCAAAGTTTTAAGTGATCGAGCAAGGAGTAAGCGAAAAACAGAAATTGTGCCTTCTGGTATTTTATTGCTATTGTTGAAAAAAGGGTACTGAAATCACAGTACCTAATAATACTGTAGGGCGCTGAATGCCTGAAATACTGTAGAAATTTCAACGTCCTCTACTCATAAGATGAGCAACGGTTGGTAAATAAGTGAGAAAGTCGGTTCTATCGTATGTAAGTAACATCTTTCTTTGTTTACATATAGCAGATTCCCATGTCATTTATTTGCTAAATATGTTGTTATTTATTTGACACGCCAAATGTGTATATGTTGAGGTAACATCTTTGTTTGATGTATGAGCGAAAGTCCGATGAGCGAAGGTCCTATGAGTGAACGTCCTATGAGTGAACGTCCTATGAGTGAACGTCCCTATGAGCGAACGTCCTATGAGTGAACGTCCTATGAGTGAACGTCCGCATTAGCGAATGCCCTATGAGCGAACGTCCTGTGAGTGAACGTCCTATGAGTGAACGTCCTATGAGTGAAAGTCCGTATGAGCAAACGTCTTATGAGCGAACGTCCTATGAGCGAACGTCCTATGAGTGAACGTCCTATGAGTGAACGTCTTATGAGCGAACGTCCTATGAGTGAACGTCCTATGAGTGAACGTCTTATGAGTGAACGTCCTATGAGTGAACGTTCTATGAGCGAACGTACTGTGAATAAACGTCCTATGAGCGAACATCCGAGGACCGTTTTCCACATGAATGAATAACATATGGACATAATTGATATGTTTTTGAAACATTACATTCAGTGTTTGCATTTTGTGAGCATCTGCCCAGTAAGCTCATCTCTTAATCTGTTAGCAGTTCCTTTTATGATGCGAATGTTATATGAATTTTTTTTAATATATGCTATTATTTATACCTGTTGTAAGCTATTGTACGTTTGCTGGTATACTCTAATAAAGAATATTCTTATTTACATACTTACTTTCTTTATTCAATTTGTAGACTAATAATTCCCTTACCTGTTCGGTTCAATTTTTTGTAGATTAATATTACTATGATCAAAAGAAATTAAATAAATAATCAATATATTTTCGTTTTCTGCATCGTTTTAAGTGATAGTTCGTAGTTTCTGGTCCTGAACAGAATCATTCTGCGTCTATCATCTGGACAGCAACTGCAAAAGTTCATTCGAAGATATAACGATAAAACTTGATTTTACAATAGGAACTGCTATTTTGAAGCACGAGTATCAGATTTACATAGTTAGGCCTACAGGCTCATCATCTAAACGAGTTTATTTAAATACTAAAAATATGGATACTGTACTTTTAGGCCTACTATGACCTAACTATAATATGCTTATAAAGAAAACTGCAATTAATATAAATTTACTTCTTAATGTGTTAATTAGTTCTACAGTCGCTGAAACCGGATTGAGATAAGATGTCCACTTGTTTTACAAATTAATGTAAATGTATTCGCTGCTTATCTAAGTTTTCGCACTTGATCAGTATACTAGGCGGTAATTAGTATAATTATTTTTTTGGTAATTATTCGTCTAATGCTTTGCTGACATGTGGTGCTATCCAAGTCTCCGTGCATGATCATCATTTGCCGATATTACGCACCACATCTGTATTAGAAGTAGCCTAATAACGTAATTCAGTCTTAATAACAACGAGGCAGGAATCTAATTTTAAATGGATGGAACAATTTCCGATTTTCTGACGGCATTGGACTTCTAATTAGAAAGCGAACCAGACCAACAGGGTGTTATGAGAGAGATTGACGATACATACAGAAGATTTGACCACATAATTATCAACGTAGAGAAAATTGAAACAATGGTGATTGAAAACGTGAAAGAGACTGCAATAACTATCTTATCCAAAGTAGAAGCTTTTGAACAAATAGAATAATTATCTCTCTAATAATCGCATTTGACGTCATTGAAGAAGAATTGGAGACACATACAAACATGTGGAATGACGAACAGTAAACGGAGAAGCAAAGAATTTCAGAAAGAAAGGTGAAATTAAATTATACGAGATGAAGATACAAACGATTTTCCTATGCGGATCTGAATGTGGGACAACATGGAAGTTAGGTGAGTGAAGACAGTAGACGTTTCAAGTAAACAGAAAGAAACGATGGCATAAGTCAATCGTTAGGAATCAAAACAACTTGCTATAGACAAATTCATTCAGCGAGAACTCCGATGGTTTGGACACGTCGAGAGAATGACCGAATCCCACGCAATGCCCAACAGGATTTGCGGGATAAAGATATAAAGGCAGCCCAGGACCACGCTGGATAGATAAAATAAACGAGGACATAACATCTCTTGGACTTGCTTCATGAGGTGCAATGGATTTGACAAATAAAGAGTACAAAAGATGGAATTTCTGGCGTCAGGACTTGATGATGAATGATGATGATGATGATGAATGATGATGACGATGACAATGACGATGACGATGAACCATAACACCTGATGCGCTGTTTGACAATCACTCATCGGGATGTCATCTCTGAGCTGGTGATGCCAAAGTCTACATTTCATATGACAGCTTGTGTCGTCAATTGTCAGTGTGCAGCTATAAACCTCTGCTTCGAGCAGGTGCTGTCTTGAACGGCGGCCAAAATGACTATTTCTTAATCTATCTACAGAGGTGGACTAAGGGTTTCGTAGGCCCTGTAGGCATTAAAGTGTAGTTAGCCTACTGTTGTAGGCTCTAAGCTGTCGTGTCAGACCAGGTCGCTAGGTTTTACTTGCAAAGGATTTAATCTCTATGATCTCAATGGTATTTTTTGATGCAACTCCCATCATCAATTTATAACTTGTAATAGTAAATTATAATAACAAAATTTCAAATTTGTTTTGCATTAATTTACCAGTGCATTCTTTTTTCAATAGTCAGTCCTGAATATGTTGACATCATACAATAAATTGTAAAATCACCAATTATAAAATTTAGACATTATGCAATTTTGCTGTACAAATTTCAGAATTATTATAAAGACAGTTTCGCTATCTCACTACTTCACTATCGGCGGAAGGCAGTAAAAGTTCAACCTATTCTATTTTGACCAAGTGTTGTGATTCTAACTCTCTTTAACACTGAAAAGAAAAATTGTTCATAAAATATTTAGATTTGGACAACCAAAATACTTAAACTTATAACAGTTTAATAGTTTAGTTATACGTCAGATTGTTCATTTTTCGACTGGGTCGTCTGGTCATATCTTTGGCAATGTCTAGAACTCGAGTACTTGTTTTATTTTACGAGCAGTTGCTTGTCCAAGATGTTGGAGCCTCTTTCCTTTTCTGCTGAGTAATTGTTTAATTCGTTATAAACGTAAAACTAACCTTTTGGAATTGCTTATCTATCAATGGCTGCGTCTCTGTCGTATACCGGGTTAGCATTCTGGATGTGTCCCTGATCACGACTTGGTTACTTATATTAATTCTGCTGCATTGCAAACTAGAAATTGTCAATGTATGTTATGTATGTTGTACTTAAACAGTACACTTATGGTGTACTCATCTAATTGCATAGTGCAAGTACGTATATTATTATGGACCCGGATGTTAAGGTAAATGTCATCAAACCCGGAAGATGTATTGAACGATTTCCCTTAAAGGTCATTTCGCTATAATTCGCTACTCTTCGCTTTCCCGCCATTTATATGTTAACAGGTTGTAATGACTGAATCCATTAGCCGTAAATCACGATCCTTCTCATCAACGCATAGCTCCAGTTCTCGCCGCAACGCTACGAGAGTGGGCCTGTGTCTTCGTATGTGTCTTTGTATGCGTCTGTGTATTTGTCTGTGTCGTTCTCTGTGTCTTTGTCTGTGGTTGTCAGTGCGGATGTTTCGTTCAGTCGATGTAGGTGCGACCTGGCACGCGATGAAGTATGATGGTCATAATGTCATAAAAAAGATATGTCCTTTGCATTCGAAATTGAATCTGCTGATTCAGCGGAATATGCTTCGCAAGAAACGTGCAACGTCGCCTCTTCGGCGTC